>OX155963.1:11294790-11322290 GCA_944548615.1 Micropterix aruncella | reverse complement strand
ATATATATATATATATATATATATATATATATATATATATATATATATATATATATATATATATATATATATATATATATATATATATATATATATATATATATATATATATATATATATATTATGTGTTTGGTTGGTTCATCGACCTTCGTTTTAAATCTAAAAATATAAATTGCTTGCCCTGGAACGGGTATATCCCAGTTGGGCAGCACTAGCCAGTGAATGAAAGAGAAAAGTTTTTGCCATTTCTTTTAATATTATAATTATTGTAAACGGTTAATTTGATAATTCCAATAAAAATAAATAAATAAATAAAATGCTCTGTCCCGAGCCAACCCTGGGTGCAGCAGCCATGTCATAGTGAAACCTCAAACGGGCTATTATAATTGAATGCTATACAGAACGTATTTGTGCTGTTGACCGTTGAGGAGTCCCCTCGTTGGAAGCCAACCCTGGGTGCAGCAGCCCTGTCGCGATGAAACAAAACAGGCTATTATAATTGAATGCGTATACAAAAAATCGTTTCTGTGCTGTCGACCGTTGAGGAGTCCCCTCGTCGGGAGCCAACCCTGGGTGCAGCAGCCATATCATAATTGAATGCGAATACAAAATTGTGCGTCTGTTCTGTTGACCGTGGAAGAATAGCCTCGTCGGGAGCCAATAACAATGCAGTCATCGGAACTGAACCAACATGTAAAATTGAATCTTCATATAGTAAGAGCAAGTGGTTCTAATTCAGCTTGCAAGATTTGTCCTGAACAAACTAACATACGTACTAATATACTAACAAACATTGCAAGATAAATAAAAGCTTATAAAAATATTGGATTTCCTCTTAAATTGCCATTTTATTATTACCGTATTATACAAAATAACGATCTTTCAAACGTAATTTTGTTGAATTACAAGGAGTTTTGTTGAAACTGTATTACTCGATTATATGTATCAATATTTTCTTTACGGTCAATACGAAAATAACAGTATAGTGTAGTTTCAACATATTTCATGATGCCGAATATCACCGTATGTATACTACTACATGCTGTCATGTTAGAAGGGTGATTCCAAGGTCGCAACGTAATGAAATAACATTATGTTTTAACATTACGACACGGCTACTACCGTCAAGCCAACACCATTACACGTCATGATAATTCATACGTATTGAGCACAGCCCGCGTTACATATGTAATACCTTTTCAAACATTTAAATCGTTATATTTTTTCAGTGCGAAGTGTCTCGTGGGCTTTATACCAAATAATCGCTCGTACTAACTTTACGCGGTAAATTCGTTTTTAACTTATTTAAGATGTCAAACATCCGCGATAGTCTTCGATTTCCTTGATACATATTTGACATTTATTACCTCATTTTATACCTACTACAGGCAAACAGGCCACTCCCCTCTAAATCTGCATTATATTTTCGTCTTTAGGCACAATTTACCCATCCCTTATAAACCCATCAAACGTACGTACCAGGAAATCCAGCCAGAGAACGAAGTCCGCCTAAACGGCATGAAAAACAACAGATAAGACGCTTGACTTGTAGCAGTTTATTTATTCCACATTTCATATTCATAATTCATTAAAACATAATAACAGAGCATAAAAACACAATTTTCACAATAACAAAGCAATCCTCCATTATTTATTATTATTCATTGATGAATAATAAAATACCCAAAAATATAATAGGTAACAGAGCAAAGAGGTATGGGCTAATGGCTCGGTAGCGGACTGTTTTTTTTTGTTTTTAGTTAATTGTTATTCACTTAGGTTAATATTTGGCATTTATTTTATAAGGTTAGGTTAGATGTTTGATGTTTCGAAGTGTCAATTTGTAAGTTTTATATTTTGTATTATACAGATAAAGATTGTTTATCAGAGGAACTACTCAACAAACTTGAACTTTTGCAAAATGTATGCATACGATTCATCTTCGGACTACGTAAGTACAATTACGTCACTTTTCCGAATATAGGGCACGGTTAAAGTGGTTGCCAGTACGCCAAAGAGGAAATGTTTATATACTGTGGTAATCGTCACTACACTATAACAATGCTTTCTAGCCAGTATAATATTTTCTATAAAAGTTCATATGTATATTAACATTATAAATACATTGTGATGTATATTATATTATATATATTTATATTAACTTTACTTTTACATTTGATTATTACCTTATCGTATTATTTATATTAATTTATTATTTGTGCACGTGTATGTATGTATATATGTATGTATGTTATATATCATCATATATCTTAAATACATCTACATAACTCATAATGTGGCTTCCCTATCCCTTTCCCCTTACTTAAACCTGCATTTTTTCATAGCCAATTGCGCTGTAACAAAAGATTTAGTTTAATTGTGAAAACTTTTAATTGGCCTTAGATTTATATAATATGTGTTAGTATTAAGTATAAAACGCTGTAAGTTTTCCGAAAAATAAAAATAAAATAAAATAAAATAAAATATACTTGCTCTCCTCTATCGTGTGCTCTCCCAATCAACAGTCTCGTTCCCACGGTCTCGTACTTCGGCCAGCCTTTAAGAATTTACTGAAGATCTGTCACAATACTGCCTTTGTCACAATACTGATTTCTACACCTACTCTGTCTGGGTCCATGGTGCAAGACTCTGGAACGATCTCCAGTGGTGAACGGTTGGTGAATGGTGGTGGTGAATGGTGGTGAACGGTTTCGTGCAGCTTGGGCCACAAGATCCATTTTGTTCTCGGATCGGCTTAACTCACTATTCAGCTCCTATCCAGAAGCCTTCTCGAGTGGAAGGCTACCCCGGGTAAGACTCCCGTGTCTCAGGCCTCAGAGCTGGTGGACCGGTTTCTCCCGGCGGGATTGCATCCCGGCGCCACTGGACGGTTTTGCGCACCGGTAAAAATATCGAAGTCTGGTGCCATCGAGTGAATTTCATTTAAGCGCCGTAAAGCACGCGCCAACAAGTTCCACCTCGTAAGGTTAGTGAGCGAGAACGGCTCCGCGAAAAGATGGTGCGATCGAGCACGGAGATAATTTTTTGGTATGAATAGATCCACCTTGGCTAGTAAGCTAGGGTTATCAGTTTTACCACGAATTAGATTGAAAACATAGGACATGGTCAGCATCTCTCTTCTGAGACAGAGAGAATTATAGCCAACGATGGAACATCGATGGCGCCAAAACATCGATAAGGCACCATCGATGTAAAAAACATCGAACAACGATCTCTAACCATCAAAGTTTTCGATATATCGGATATCGATGTCCGTCCCAATTACTTACGTATTGCTTATTGTGACGATGTCCGACTAAAAAGTGCCGACTGGGACATGGCTGTAAGTACTCGACTTCAACGATCTCGCCGTTGATGTTTATATGTGGTTTGGGGCTGCGATGGAGTCGTAGGTTCGATTCCGCGTTGTTGTCGCTCGATTGTGCGTCGGCCTTTATATAGGCAGCATCACGATTGGCCCAGTTTCCCGGCTGCAAATGGCCGTTCCATGTAAATCACGCTCTTCGTGAGAGTTTTCACGATCTGCCGCGCCGCCTAAGTGACGCTCCTCGCTTTCCGGCAGCCAGCAGACCGCGAACACGATTTTCGTCCGTGGAAACATATTAATTTTAACGTCATCCGGTGTTAGCTCACGCTACATTAACCGAGCCATCCCTTCCCTTTCCCTTTCCTTTCGCCAACCCCTTCGCTACCCTTTCCTCCCTAACCGGAACGCTCGCCTAACAAATCAACCGTGCCCCACTATCGCTGCGGAACGTATTATAGTCGACGAACATACTCTTACCGAAGAACATGCTCTCACCGAAGAACATACCACAGTATACCGAGCTAGAACGAATATATAGGTTTATGCTCAGTGGCGTAACTAAAAATAAATTAATAGTAAAAACACATTTATAAATACAAGGTTTTTTCAAAATGTTGTGTCCCGAGTTAACCCCGGGTGTCATAGTGGAACTTAGAACAGGCTATCATAAGGTAATGCTATACAGAATTTCGTGTTTGTGCTGTTGACCGTTGAGAAGTCCCCTCGTTGTAAGACAACCCTGGGTGCAGCAGCCCTATTGCGTTGAAACTTAGAACGGGCTATCATAATTGAATGCGTGTACAAAATTTCGCTTCTGTGCTGTTGACCGTTGAGGAGTCCCCTGCTTAGAAGCCAACCCTGGATGCAGCAGCTCTGTCGCGGTGAAACTTAGAAAGGGCTATCATAATTGACTGCGTATACAAAATTTCATGTTTGTGATGTTGACCGTTGAGGAGTTCCCTCGTTGGAATCCAACCCTAACTGCAGCAGACCCGTCGTGGTGAAACTTAAAATGGGCTATCATAATTGACTGAGTATACAAAATTTAGTTTCTGTGCTGTCGACCGTTGAGGATTCCCCTCGTCAGGAGCTAACCCTGGGTGCAGCAGCCATGTCTTGAGGATATGTAGAACGGGCTATCATAATTGAATGCGTATACAAAATTGTGTATCTGTGCTGTTGGCTGTGGAAGAGTAGTCTCGTCGGGAGCCTATCCTGGATGTAGAATCAGGTCATGAACCGAACCAAAAATAACGGAACTAAACCAAGAAGTAAAATTTTAACTTCATAGGATAAGAAGAGAGAAAAGTGGTTCTAATTCAGCTTGCAAGGTTTGACCTTAATAAACTAATATATATACATACTAGCATACTAACAAACATTCCAAGGTAAATAAAAGCTTGTAAAAATGGCCCCCAGTTCAAAATTGAATAAAAGGCTCCTCTCCTACTTATTTATATTTATTATAATAATTATTTTTATTTTTTTTTATTTTTTAATTTTATTTATTTACTTATAATTAGGTACATAATTCTTTAAAAAAACATATTATTATGCCGATTATAACTTACGCCGTTCGAAATGATTTGAAAAATATTTACTAACTAAATTATGAAACAAAAAATACATCCGTAAATATTTATTAGTTGAGAGAAAACGGATCCATACCGCGCGGAAACAGACAACAGTTCTTCCGACGCGTTTGTAGACGGCCAATGTAACTTTGCCGAAAATGTAACTTTTCCGGGAAAACTCATCGTCCACGTCCAAACGGCAAGGACTCGTCCCCACAAACCAAAAAAAAATGACAAATGACCGCAAAAGTTTTAGAGTTAATCGCAAACATATAAATCATAATTATACAACATAAATTCAAAATAAGTAAATTGGAATACATAATTATATAAGTTACAATTATATAAGATATAAGAATACATAATAAGATATAAGAATACATATAATTATATAAGAATACATAATTATATACCACCGCCGGTCGTTAGTCCGGAATCCACCCTTCACCTCCTAGAAGTGTAAAAAAAAAAAAATAATATATGATGGGCCCGATTTTTGGTCGGTGAATTCCATGGCAGCTCCGTTTGTATTTTATTTATTATACCACATAGATTGTAATTACTATATATACCTTGCTACATTACATATTTATATTGTAGCTACGCTATAAATCGGCGTTTTCATTGTTAAGCTTTATACCTCGAACATGTTGCAGTGCAAATTCCCCAGAATTTCAGCCGGTCACGCAATATCACATAGAAACATTGTTGCGGGAGAATGATCGAATAATTTGTTGCCATATTAATACGACCCTTTACTGGGTCTTAAATACTGAAAGGGCTTAAATACTGAAATATATTTCTCGGCCTTTGAATTTTGGTGAGAAATACAAATAATAAGACGTCCGACTGCTCCGTTCAACAATACAGATATTCGTGCAAGATTTTTCCAGAAAAAAATCACTCACTCTTTTGAAATCTGAATAACCAAAAAAAAGGAAGTTAAAGTTAGTGAAGTGAATTTGAAGTAAATTCTATCAATTAATATGAAGTTTTGATGGATATCAAGTGTAAGGGGCTCTCTAGACGATCAAGCATGCTAGTCAAGCATCGCATCGCGGGCTGGGCGGGAATCGTAAACCGCAGGATTTATGCAAATATTTTTTTTATATTTACCCAAAGTGCCTAATTTTGTAGTTTATACCAGGGAGTCACGTTAATTAGATGAAATTAATTGATTAATGATGTGACTCCCTGGTATAAAACTAAAAATTAGGCATTTGGCATTTTTAGTAAATATTACATAAACATATTTGCATATTTCCTGCGGTTTGCAATCACTGCCCAGCCCGCGTCGCAATGCTTGGCAAGCATGCTTGATCGTCTAGAGCCCTTAACAGCTTCAGGGGCACTCTAGACGATCAAGCATGCTTGTTAAGCATCGTGTCCCGGTCTGGGAAAGGATCGTAAACCGCAGAAAATATGCAAATATTTTTTTGAAATATTTACGAAAAATGCCTAATTGTGTAGTTTTATACCAGGGGATCAATCATCCATCAATCAATAACGTCTAATTAACGTGACTCCCTACATGATAAACTACAAAATTAGGCATTTTTGGTAAATATTACAAAAAAATATTTGCATATTTCCTGCGGTTTACGATCCCCTCCCTGCCCGCGACGCGAAGCTTGTCAAGCATGCTTTATCATCTAGAGAGCCCCTCACAATAACTACTGAGGTGCTTCAGTAGAAACATGTACGTTCGTAATGTTAAACATAATGTTATTTCATTAGGTCGCGACCTTGGGATCTCTTCTAAAATGACAGCATGTATTAGTATACGTGCGGTTACAGTCGTGCACATAAATCATGTTGAAACTACAGTATACTGTTATTTTCGGATTAAACATGCGGAAAATGTTGATACATCGATAATGATACAAATCGATTAATGGAGTTTAAACAAATTTCCTTGTAATTCAACAAAATTACGATTGAAATATCGTTTTTCTGTATAAAACCGTAATAACAACATTTTAATGTAAGAATCAATCCAATATTTTCCTCAGTGTAGATATAGACTGGATTATCTGCTATGAGCTGAGGCAGGCGGTGCGGAGACAACGGGCAGTAATAAGACAACGGGCAGTAACGTCACGTAGGTGATTCGGCACAAACTACAACCTACGTACTAGGATCCGGCGAATCTTGATTTGTTTGATCCATCGCCACAATCTCCGCTGCTCTTGACGCGGACGTGCCGAAAATATGGAAATCTGGAACCGCCCGCGACTTTTTCTTTCTCCCCACCGCGTGCGGTATTCCTCGGGGATGGTTTTAGTGCCTTCGCTTTTTTGCTTTTCCTTTTTCGGCATTGTGCGTCGCAAACCGCTCAAATGCGCGGATCAATATCGGTCGGGCGGGCGGGGAGCCTGCCAGCGATATATCCCGAGCATATTGTGCTCCACCCCTCGCACCGACATAAACAGGAATCCGACACCAATTGGACTCGTGGCTGACGATTTATTTAGGCGATGTTTACTGCCCTCACTGGTAGGGTTCGGTAGCACAATGTAATTCACGCAACGTGATCTGGCACACAAATCATCTCCGAGGCACAGAGTCGCCGAGTTTTGAAGTTCTGAAACATAGAGGAAGGGGGGGGATTTTTTGGAAAATCAGGCTACAGGGGTTGGGAGGACCCGGTAGCAGTTTACCTCGAGGATTAATATAAATGAAGTCCTAAAGATCTGCATCGGTGCGGATAAGGTCCTTTTCAGGTTCGAGGTTTAAAACCTCGGTGTCCATATGGACGACAACCTCTCATGGCGGCCACATATTCGAGAAACTCTTCGGCCGATTTCATTCGCTGAATAGGCTGAAAAATATCCTCCCGGAGGAGAGCAAGATTTGTCAGTCTGCTCTCCTTTCCCTTCTGGATTATGGAGATGTCGCATCTCTCGACCTCACCGAGGAGTTATCCACCAAAGTTGAGCGTCTCCAAAATGTTTGCATTCGTTATATCCATGGCCTCAGAAAAATCCCGTGTTGTCCTCTCTCAATCCAAGGCTGCAGGGAATGGAAGAAATCTGACCCAATTGCTTGTTTTGAAAAGAACTAAGCACTCACTGAAACAGATGGAAACATTGGTCAAATAACTGTACAAATATTCCTAATACTAACAACGAAGAAAAATATGATGCTATTAGTTCGAAGGGTTACATAAAAATATATGAAAGTCGTCGACTTCCAATGATTTGTCAGTTTATGTAGGTACGTTTGATATGTCAGTTGATGTACGTTCGTAGATTGGTTTTAAGCCATTTACCGGATGAAGTAGCACAAATTACAATGGGCTTCCGGATCATTACTACCGTCACAAGGGATAGAATTGTGCGTCGCGCGGCTTTACGACATGACAGCGTCGCGGAGATGGAATTTTAAATAATTCCCTGAGCCGCAGCGTAATGAGACCCAATCATTCTAGGCGTTGTTTATTTAGAGGAATCAAGCGAGCGCTTGATACTAATGCAGACGCACTTAACAGACAAATTGGTTCTTGAGAAATAATTAATTCTAGCTGGAAGGAGAGTGTTTGGTAATAAATAACCACGGAACATCAAAGGCTGCGGTAGAATAGCAATATCTAGACCGAAAGTACGTAAATTAAAGATTTAGTAATTGATGTAGACCTAAAAATTATACTTTGATCTGCAAAAATGTGTGTAGATATCAATTTTTATATGATACGAATGAATGAAAATAACTTTATTGCACATTTAAATATTTAAGGTATAATGGCGGACCTATTGCTAGTTAAACAATATCTTCCGGTCAACCGATATGTTGATGTGACAAGAGAAGTAGTCAAAATTGGACTACTATAATATACGATAAAAATTAAATTGTATTTAAAGCCAAAATAAATAAATTGTAATATTCGAATACGACATAAATATTTATGTTCATATATAATAATATATAAATAAATAAACTGCCAAAATAAGGTAAGGAGTAAGCAGGATTAAGGGATAGTTTAGAATGGTAAGAGTAAAAAAAAACAGTAAATTCTGAAGGGCTAAAACAGCATTTTTTTTAATCTAAACAAACATAATACTAAAACATTAGGTAGGCAAGAGCCCAATAGGAAAAGCCTAAAATATAAGACTCAATGAAATAACTATCTAGAAATAAATATTGACACAAACCAAAATGATAAAAGAAATTAAATATACTAGTTGGATAGCACAATAACAAGACTAGACTAAAATAAAGATATAAGAATATAAATATTTAAAAACGTAAGCCAAACTAACCGTATTTTTTTGTTTATTTTTAATTGCATAAATTTTTTCTACTTTTTATTTTTAGTTTTATTTTGCGTAAAAACACATTTGTTAGACTAAATCCTTTGTTAGATTTAAAAAATCTCTGAAACTTGGAATCAAATGCGTCAGTTCGCGCGTCAACAAACAAGAAACAAGTTCAGCACAGCCAGATACAGACTTTCTAGGTCTAGTTGGTTGTGCGATTTCGTCCTATTTCTGATATGCTAGCTTATTTTTTTTCTCTATACTAATATTTATTTTTAACGATTCTGCATATATTATATAATATTATTTATGTCCATATCTTTTTTGTAAATTACTATATAAAATAAATAGAATAAATAAATAAATAAATAAAATGTTTAGGGAGACCTTTGGCCGTTTGCATGTTTGTTATGTAGATACTGTAAATATTACGACAAAAAACTCAGTATTTCATAATTTCAATGAGATTTACTTGTAATAATAGTCATTTATAAAATATCTTCTCTACACATGAATTTTAGAAAAAAAACCGGTTGGAATACATGTCCTTAGAAAAATATAACAAATGAAATTGCTGTCTCTTTATCGTACTTTTTCTTATAAATATTAATGGAAATATTTCATTTTACCCAAGGAGGGCACCGATATAATGACCCTTTTTCTAAATAACTGCTAAATAAATAACTGCTAAGTACATAAATTGTAGTAAATTTTAGGTTTACTCATAAAATTAGCATCATTGTTGTTTAACCAAGTTAAAGAAAAAGAAAAAGAGTGGGAAGGAAAATGGTTGAATGTAAAAGATACGGCTAAAGGTTCGCAGTCAGTCGTGTTGTGATTAATGTTGTAACGATTTAGAGTTGTGCTGACATACCTCCTACTACATATTCAGGTAAATCCGTAGTTGCTTAAAAGGGCTTGAAAAAAATCGAAACATGCTAACTGGTTTAAAAACTAGGGCTGACTTTATAGTCCTAGGGCTGACTTTATAGACTTTATAGTATATAATATGATCAAGGCGTTTACAGTGTCGACTTAATGAGAGTCTAATGGAGAAATAATTTTTTTGGTAAGTAAGCCTTTTTAATGAAGCCTAAATAGAGCTGAAATTGTAAATTGTTTGACTGCTTTATGCTGAACACGCCCACCTAGAAGATGATGCCAATAGGCAACAAGGCGTGTTCCACAAAAAAGCAAATATGCCTTGTGGGTAAAAAAAAGTGATAGTAATATCTGAAATTATTACTTCTGTTCGTGAGTCGTAGGTGTCGAAAAACTTTAAATATTGGGAGTAAAAATTATTTTGGTCCTATTTCAAATTATGGCTCTGGCTATTACGAATGTTTCATGACATTTGATTACGGTGGTTTCAGAGAGGTTAGATTTCAGATTAGGTTTAAGAGAGGTTAGACAAAATATTCAGTTTAAATCGCTTTGGGTTTCATACAAAAACATCGTACTTTACTGTTTTGAATATGTCAAATTTTGTGTTAACTAAGTAGACTTGCTGGGGGTTTTAGTTTTCTGCTTTAACCCATCGGACGCCGACAGTGCCTATGGTCATTTTGCGCCGTTTGACAGATCCGCGTATAGCCGTGTATTTATTCAAAAATTGACCAAAAAGTTTCGGCGCCGTTTTTTGCACGCGAAGGCTGGCTTCCGATCGGTTAATTTGAAGTTAAGTGCAGTTGAAGCGCATCGAATGTTCGTGGAAGTTTATGGTGATACTACTCCTACTAATAAATCATCTAGGAAATAGTTTTCACTTTTACAGGATGTGTAACTGTCATGCTATTAGAACGTTAATTCTACTGACTGTCTAATCTTGAAGCCTTTGAAAAAACACAATGCAATGCAAACGTGCCCTAAGTGGGAGCTTACGAGAGTCTCTCTTTACCATAACCATGACGTTACTTTTGTAAATTTCTTAGAAAAGAGCGCGTTGTCAATCGAAAGGGCGCTCCTTTTACGAAATACGTCACGAGCGATCGGAAATAGAGCAGAGTTCGTGTTGAAAATCCAACATTACACGATCCATTCGGCTCGGGCGCGCGAAGGCGGCCTTTTGATGGATCGAGTGTTGGCAGTTGTGCTGCCTCTGACAGCTCTGACAGCCTAAGTGATCGCGATAATAACGACCGTGATGGACACACTCCATCAGAAAACACCCATGTTGCCCCGACAAATAAAGGAGATTCTATTCTATTGCTTGAATCGTCGAGCGCGGCTACCCCCCCCCCCCCCTTATCCAAAAGTCGTTTTGATATTCGCTTCTCACAAAAAAATAATATAAGCCGCCACTGGTATTTTTAGTGATATTATAGAGACCACTATATTCAGGAGACGCCTCGCAAGCGACTTTGAATCCGTGACCAGACTGGAGGACGGAGAAATCCGGCCAAATCTGGTCATGAGAGCGCGAGGTCGACCCGATGGGTTCACTACTTAGTGCCTCGCCGTAAGGCGTTTTACTCTAACAGTTGTGTTGGCATAATTATACATTGGACTATGCTGTAACCGAGTCTCTGAGTTTACCCCATTTTCCTGGGGTGGCGAATTCGCCAGTAAAAGTTAGCATATAATATGTTAAGATAGGGTTATATAACTATACTTTGAAATCGTTTGACTATCATCTCGCAAACATTACATAATAATATAATAATTAGACTGGTATGCGACTACCAGATTAATGAGAAAGTAAAAAATCGGTTGTGTCACCCAAGACTTTCCCGGCAAGCGGAACCCCCCCCCCTTGTGCTCTAAACCCCTGAACACCCTCGAAATCCCACCTCACTCCCCCTCAAACCCCTGTACCCTCCCCCCTACACCCCTCCATCCTCCCCCTAAACCCCCTTCTTCCCCCGCCCTTGCCCCACCCTCATCAACCCAAACCATCCCCCTCGCTCTCTCCCCCTATACCCCCACCACTTACCTTCCCCTTACCCATCCCTTCCCCTACTCCCTTAATTACCCTCATCCCTCCCTCAACCCCCCTTACCCTCCCTCCCACACCTCAACAAAAAATAAGAAAAATCTGATTTTTACGAATAACGTGCGGCGACGAAATATGCGGCGCCCGCTACGTCCAGGACGTGTAGGTTACGAAGCGAATATTATCATATTCCCACGCAACGAAACGGTTGCCTTGCGGCCATTGTTTTCGTGCCTAAGAGCACTGCTACCCCCACTTCACCCCTTCCTTCCTACCTACCTATTCATCGGCCATCAGTTCGCTGGAAACCACATTCAATATGAGGATATACATATACATCAAATATTGGGACTGAAAAAAATGTGATCGTAAAGAAAAAACATAGTAGTACTTTGAACAAACTAATATTTTCAGAGATATCTGTGGGACGAATATCCAATATAATTCTTTCAGAGGAATAAGTTAATGGTAAAAACACATTTTTATAAACAACCTTTTATTTTTATTAGCTCTCTACTTTACAAGCTCTGACCCGAGCAAACCCTGGGTGCAGCAGCCATGACGTAGTGGAGCTTAGAAAGGGCTATCATAATTGAATGCTATACAGAATTTCGTGTTGAGGAGTCCCCTCGTTGGAACCAACCCTGAGTGCAGCAGCCCTATTTCGGTAAAGCTCAGAGCGGGCCATCATAATTGAATGCGTACACATCGTTTCTGTGCTGTCGACCGTTTAGGAGTCCCCTCTATGGAAACCAACCTGGGTGCAGCAGCCCTGTCGCGGTGAAATTTAGACCGGACTATCATAATTGAATTCTTACTCGTATACAAAATTTCGTTTCTGTGCTGTTGACCGCTGAGGAGTCCCTTCGTAGTGAGCCAACCCTAGGTGCACGACCGTCTATGTATCTATGGTAATCATGAGATATTTGGTATGGATTTTAGGATGCGTTTGAATTAGAAAATAATATTACTGTGCGCTCCGGGAGCAAGCCGCCAATATTGGTCGTTGCGTAGTCAACGGTGTTCTGATGTGCAACCAAAATCGGTCGTTATCTAGCTGAAGGGTTCCTAGTGCTGTCTGGTTCTGTATCAAGATACAATTATTACTTCTGACCTGACCTTTATCATCCGCTTCATCCTGACCTTTATTTTACTACAACTAAAAGTATTTCTGAAAATGGAACATAAAGATAATAGTATGCAGAAAGCATCAAAGAATTTAATGGCTCAGTTGGTCTTGCCAGGGCACGTACGCATATTTACATAGGCTTTACCGCGCGTAAAAGAAAAGTTCATCCGCAGGGGCCCACTTCATATAACACCACCCCTCCGCCACCCATCCCCCCAACCCGTCAGTGTTTTCTTGGGGCGTATTTTCCGGTGGGCAAAGTCGGAAAAGGCGCCTGGGAAATCGTGAAAATTTGCACTGGGACCGCCAGCGACGTTCCAGCGTTTTATTCCATATTGTATGCGGGGCTTCATGGAAAACCAAATGAGCGTCATATTTCGAGAAGATGGATAATATATTCATACGATCATAGCCCCCTGCATAATAATTGAAATCAGTAAAGTGCCTCGCGTGATGAGAGTTCCCTACCGACTGTTGCTGTAGAGTGTAGATTACACTGAGAAAATATTGGATTAATTCTTACGTTAACAATGGGCTCGATTGCGTTTCTTCGTGAACTAAAATCGGAAATTAGTCCGCGTGAACGAGACAGGGGCGATGGGCTAGAGCGGAGTGTGAGATGACCGGTTGTCACTTTTTCGCATTAAAACTGCGCGCCAAGGTCAAATCTTACACCGCACGAAATATGCTCGAATTTATTCGGACGAGTATAAAATTCGGCAGGTAGTATTTATCGACGATAGTTCGTTTCATATTCCGCTCTAACGTATTGCTCAGTCTCGTTCGCTTGGAGTAATTTTAGTTTTTGTTCACAAAGAAACGCAATCGGGCCCATTTTGTTATTACGGTTTTATACAGAACTAGCTGACCCGGCGAACTTCGTACCGCCCAACAGTCAATGAATGTCGTGTTAGAGATTATCGTGTACCTGAACTTAATTTATGATTTTATCAAAGTAATACAATGAATACAAAATAAATATTAAGTTCACTACTTTATTAAGATAATAAAACAAAAAAAATATATAAAAGTACAAAAATTAAGTATATCAAATCGCGTGTCAGCAAGACATGATTGAATTAAACTATTTACATATTGTGCAGCATGGGATGCACTCGGTTTAATTCTCTTCATTAAAGCATCTTGTGATATACGACATTTTTTGTTTTTTTATCCGGCGCAAGAACAAATAAAGCGGATGATCATAGCGGTAGATTTTGATTGGTGTGTGCTACAACTGTGTGTACCCATTTCAGATATTTTTCTCAGGCCTTTTCTCGCCTTAAGTTAACTGAAACACAAAAATATCAAGAAGAAATAAACAAATTCGTATATTCCATTTGTCATGCAAGATTCAGAATGATACATTAAAACCATTACAAACCGGCGTGTGACGGTAAATCTCCATATTCATGGCAAAACAGTAGAAGAAGAGATCAGGGACAATGGGAAATGACAATTACGAATTTCTCGACTCTGGGACTCACAATAATGGATTCAGTCAACCACCGCTCTTATTAGTAACTACCTTTATTACTCGTATGACTGGTAATTTGAGCTTAGCAGCATGCGAGTTAATAATCCAAATCATCGGTCAACGTCGGTCAAGGTTGTCAGCCGATGACGTCAAGGAAGGTAGGCCAGAATGGGCCGATCGAAATCAATTAGGAAACTAAAATAATTTCATTTCCTAACTGTTGTCATGAAAGAGTATTACTGATAATTATGTACATAGCAGGAATATTGACATTTTTGGACATCGGTACGCTTTCTATTTCAATTCGGACATATTTATTATTTATTTGTTGAGTGGGGCTTTTCTAAGGTCTTTATGAGCCTTGTGACACTGCGAACATTTGCTGATCTATTGTGTTCGCCACCTACTATAGTTCTGCGCTAAGCCTCGTGTCATTTAAGAACCGCAACAGGCTTTTGGCCCCATATTGTTTTACCTCCTCAGGTTAGAGGTAATGACCACCCAAGTGGATGTATCTTTTACGCATCAGCGGGCCACACTCGCACATGAGATGCAGGGGAGTTTCCTCTGCCCGTTGGCAGAACCTGCACATTTTTATGTGTCGGAGCTTGAGGTTGAACATGTGTTTGTACAGGCCACAATGCCCCGTGAGCGCCCTCACCAGTATGCGTAGTTTGTTCCTATTTAGCGATAAGGCCTCGCGGACCGTCTTACGGTCGTCACACTGTGCGGTCGTAAGCCTTAATTAGAGCGTTGGAATAATTCGACCCTGGCGTTTTGTTCCAGTGGTTGACGGATTGTTCTAAACATTTGTTTGAGCATTAGATTTGCAAGGCTTTTTGGTATGCCACAGCAAGGCTCAGGGCAGTATAACGTTCCCTTTGCTCCCGTCTTAGCTAAGTTTAGGAGTGGAAGCATGGAGTCGATACAATGTTTAGGGTTGGAGTTTCACTGACTGAGTCAAGAAATGATCTTAGTGCCTGTGAGATTCAGAATTCCGACATAACCTATTCCGATATTTTTTTTGTCTATTTAGTGTAGTATTTTGAATTATTTCGATTTTCTATTATCCTGATTATTTCTATTGATTATTTTAATGGTATTTTAGCAAGTAGATTTCGATGATGATTTGAGTAGTGGTAAAAATATATATTTTTTGTTACGCCTTTTCTATAAAGTTAGTTAGTTAGTTCACGTGTCCGGGACAGGTTAGAACACGCCTCTCCAAAGATATGCGGCCTGGGTGGTCTTGTTGTTCGTCTCTTGTAGGTCCTGGTGTGTGATGGCGGTTGACATCTTCATCCTGCAGAGCTCTGCAGTCGTATGTTGAATTCGCTTTATAGCACCAGCGGACGAGATTGGCTCGGCATCTTGTCACAGTCTCCGGGAGTTAATGGGCCCTTGCTGAGTTGGCCATTTGTTCAGGGTTGGTCACACTAACGGGTCAACACCCATCCGGTGAACGAACTTAAGTTCATAATATCAAAATAGTCAGCTCGTCGATACCATTAAACAAAAATCAGTATCCCTAGATACGGGTCTCTGACCTAGTTAGGAATGCGAATAAACATTTTCACCATAGGATGTGCTCAATCTCTCCCAACTGAACCATATTGTGTTAATGGTGTGTATATGACATATATAAAGTTATTGTAAATTAATAAATAAATAAATAAAATAAATATTCAGAATATATAAAATTATTTTTATATTTCACTTTATATTTACAATAAATAAACTCTATAAAGTGCGTTATGATGTCGTTGCGGTTATGCCATTTTACTCTCCATACAAAATCTCACGTGATGTACGGACTTGTCTGTAATAAGTTTTTTCTTTATGTTTCTAACAAGTGGTATAGTTCTAGATTTTATAAATAATTTTGTTGTTGTACTTGCCATAAAATAGTGTATGCTTTATGGGCAATTATAATTCTGTAAATCGACATATTATAAAACAATAAAGAACTTTGAACGTTGTATGAATTATTGACTAACATAAATTCATAAAGAAATAAATCAATTTAAGATCCGAAGCAGAATAAAACCGCATGTCCAGAGATTAAATCGTAATTAATATGCAAGAGTCGAATGCTCGAAACCAGAAATGGCGCAAAAAAAAACCGATCTTATCAGTAGTATATACCGCGAAGAGATAAAGACATATCTCAACACGAGCGCAAACACTGAAAACTGACAAGTACACGTCCTATAGTAAAGAAGGCTCGCGAATTTTTCATTTGGGTTAATTACGAATGCAATCTTATCGGCGTGGCCTTGGTTAAATTAACATCTACACAATCGGTTCGCTGTTCTTAACGATTTTTACATGTATTCTCTCAGAGGGAGCTAATGGGCCCTTATTGAGTTGGCCACGAAGACCCATTTGTTCGGGTTCGGTCACAGTCTAGGGTCAACACCCATCCGGCGGCCTCCACGCATGCAGTCCGGGCCGGGTAGGACTCTGTCCTTAGGGCTAGTTTCCCCAGGAGTCTACCTTCTGGCGCTCTTGGACGGTTTGCGCACCGTGCGGTGTAAGCCAATCGATTGTGCATTCGGGGGAGCCTGGAAACAGTACTGTCTCTTATAGAGCGGGGGTAGTTGCTGACCTTACGGCGACTGCTCTTGAAACGACCATCGGCTACCCGATTCCGGGTGAAGAGCCGGACAAAGGATGCCGTGGTCCGCGATAGATTCGGTTGACACCGTTTCACCGCTACGTAAGGGAGAGGACCGTGCAAGCAACCTCGATCCTGTAACCAGACAAGAGGTAGGAGGTATCCTGAAGGTTAATTCCAGACGGAAATATTCTTCCAAACTGGTAGTCAGGGGCGACGCTGGCCGCTGTGTACCTTTCCCGGTGCCTCGCCGTAAGGCGTTGGCCTCTGACGGGCAGGTGGCGGAGCTTGACGGTGGACAATTTTGTCGTAAGTCCTCTGCGCTCACCTCACGGGAGACAGAACGATGCATTTCATTAAAACTTCCTGACGTGACCGTTTCGCCCGTTTTGGTTGACAGGTCTAGTTGTATACTCTCAGAGGTTTAACCGAAAAGAGCGTGTTATTTAAAATGCCGTTTGTGTTTTGGCATTCATACCGCATTCTGAAAATCTATCTATTAAGATCTATCTATTATGTCTATTAAAATCCGTCTCCTTATCCTTGTGAAAGAAAGAGGACGCTCATGTTCATGTTCATGTTCATCTTCACGAATAAAGTGTATCCTGCAATTCTATACCATATTAATTTCATTAATTCTAATATGTTTCATCCCCTCCATTTATTGAGTACTTGCCTAAGTAAAGTATGTCCTACCGCAAGAACAATATCTGTCATATTTTTTTACTCCGTGTCGCGTGTTTCTTGCTTTGTCCGTGGTCGAGAAATTGTAGTAAAGTCTTCCTCGCGAGTATTTCGGGAAACATCAACGAGACCTTCGCCAGCGTCTGGGGTAGCTATCCATCAGCAGAGCAGCCAAGGAAACCTGGAGGAATCGGTGTTCTAAGGCACTCATTTTTTAATTCCTGGTTTTATCCACACTTGTCTGTCCATCCCTCATTTGCCCTAGCTAAAATTTACAATCCGCTGTCTGACAACAAGAGTTTCACCGTCCAGAAACAAGTAGTTCCACCGTCCTCGATGCAGTTATCTTCTTCGATTTTTCTGCTACTAGTTTCACCATCGAAGAAAACCCATCTTCGGGTAGCAAACGGTTTCGTGCAGCTTGGGCCATAAGATCCATTTTATTCTCGGATCGGTCCAACTCACGATTCAACTCCTATTCAAAAACCTTCTCTTGTGGAAAGCTACCCCGGGTAAGACTCTGGCGTCTCAGGCCTCACGGCTGGTGGATTGGTTTCTTATGGAGATCGGAAACTGGAGACGGTTTGCGCACCGTTCGGCAATGCCAATCGATTGTGCACTCTGACTAATTGCTGAAGGAGACTGGAGACTATGGAAATATACTTTCTCCTTAGCAGCGGGAGTGGATGTTGACCTGTTGTTATGCCATTATTGAAACAAACTATTGACCACCCGATCCCGAGTTGTATGACCGGCAAAGAACGCCCAGGTCCGCGGTATATTCTTATTGAATTTCCGCTGAAATACAACAAGAGGCCGCGTAAGCGAGTTCGGTCTCTTAACCAGTCGGTAAGTTGGAGGAATCCCGATGAGTAATTCTAGATGGATATATCCTTCCAAACTAGTAATCGGGGTGCAAAGGTACCTTGCCCGGTGCCTCGCCGTAAGGCGTTGGCCTCTGGCGGGCTCGTGGCTTTGCTGGACGGTAGGTTTGTACCGTCCTAAAGTCTTCTACGCTCATCCCACGTTATATCTGCCAGGGGTGACGGGTTCGCCCGTTGTAGTCTACACCGCCCAACTGCTTCTTTGCCATTATGACATTTCGTAATGTTTCTCAGTGAGTATAATTAATTTTCGGTCTTTGAGCAGAGTTTCTTGCGACACTTGAAACACAAAGTTTGCAGACGGCCTAATGTTTCCTTCACAACGTGTCATCCGTAATGTGATTTCACCTTCACGCGTGACTCGGGAACAAAAGAAGTTCGGTAATATATTCTCGTGAGCAGTTTTGCACACAACCGCGTTGATAGTAAAATATGACACGCACTTGAAGCGCGCGATCGTCGCCCCATTCGACAGACACAGCCGGCGATTTATCGACTCCGAGTAATATGAAAGGTTTTAAAAATGGCCGCTGTCACCTTTCAATGGATGTAGCCGCAGATGGTTTTAAATGCATATTGAAACGTAGAGTCGAATGGAGATGGAGGTTTCGCCATTGCAGTTGAATATGCGAACTTGGTATTAGAAAGCGAGGATCATTAGGCGTCACCGATGACAAACCTGGTAGCAGAAATATATAAGAAGTTAACGGCATCGAAAACAATGGCAATCTTTACTAAAGCACGAATCGGTGAGACGATTGAGATGGTGATTCCGCTAGATGATGGTACACTGTGGTTGAAACTGTTAACTAACAGTAGAAATCTGGTAAAAAAGACCAAAGAGGCGTTAGAGAATGTGAACAAAGTGATTAAATGAAATAAAAAGTATTTATTTGCATTTAAGTATTACAATTGTGTTGGAATGACCAAGTATATTAAATGAATCTAAAATTAATGACTTAATATAACAAAGAATTACTGTGTAATCATTTATTCGAGAGAAGTCCAAACTTTTAAAACCAATTTGAATGTATTTCAAAGATATATGTAGGATATATTTATTTAATTCCATTACAACTTCATAATTGTGAATGAATGATCAATAATATTATAATAATCTTAAATGGGTTAATTTACCAAAAAATTTCCGTGTAATCATTTACGTGAGAGAACTCCAAACTTTTAAAACACATTTGAATGTATTTCAAAAATATTTGTAAAATATATTTATTTATTTTCATTAAAACTTCAAAATTGTGATGGAATGATCAATTTTATTGAATTAATCTTAAATTAGTTAATTTAACATAGAATTACTTTGTAATTATTTACGTGAGGGAACTCCAAACTTTTAAAATTAATTTAAATGTAGTTCCAACATATCTGTAAAATATGTGTATTTATTTACATTACAACTTCATAATTGTGATGGAATGATCAAATATATAAAATTAATCTTAAATTAGTTACTCAATTCAACAAAGAAATAAATATAGTAAATTACTTGAAAATAATTCCAATTACCAAAAATAGACTATATTTTACCAATCAACAATTAACAATAAAATAATTTGGATATTAAGTTACATTGGTAGGTAAGATGCTGTTTTTGAAGTAGGTATTTTAAATTGTCGTTATGCGAAAGTATGTTGATTTTAAGCAGATACCATCGATATATTAGGGGATCATATATCGATGGCAGATACACCTGGATAGATCTCTTGAAAATATTGAAGTTTTGAATCGCATTTAATTTATTAGGCTATTATAAAAAAGTTTAAGTCCAATGTAGAGACTAGTTGCCTGGAACTTGGCTGTACGTGGTATGATCGGTTGGAGGAAATGGGTTTTATTCCTGGTATATTCATGATAATTTACGAAATTAGGTAAGAGTTTTTATAGAAAATATCGAAAGATTTTAGATATTCTTTACAACTTAGAAAATCTGCACTTGAATGTTCAACTTTTATCATAATAATACCAACGTTTATACCTTATACCTTATAATGTAGTATGTATATATTTTTTGGCGAGACCGTGTGAAAGAATGGAGAATTCAGCGATCGGCACCGAAGAAAACCTGGTTAAATAACATCAAAGACGACCTTAAGAATCAACGATTATCGACTATCGATGCTCAAGACGTGGCAAAAAATCGTCGAGAATGTATCACTGGAGAAGACGTATTCGAAGTAGGATTTTCAGGCTTCGGTTCAAAGGACCTTTTTCATTTTTCTTTAGGCGCTAGGGATTTTTTCTAATAATTCTAAATACAACAGTTCACTTTTTGTTAGGGCAGTCGTGTTTTTTAATATTTCAAATTATTGATCTTGTTAAAGATTGTTGTTCTCGGGTATATTTTAGAGCTACACGGCGACGAATTTGCGCATAAGCTAAAACGGCAATGGCCGTCATAAAGAAAACCTCCTGACGGGCAACCTTCAAAAGCGGCGCCCTCGTCAGCTAGCGGCGTCAAGTTTACGGCCGCCCTCAAGGCGCTGGAATCCTTATCATCCCCGCAGCCGACGAAATTGCGTCGTAATTCAGGAGCGGAACGGCGACATATATCGCTCATTGGCATAAAAGTAATGGCAACATTTCCTCCCTGCACACCCCCGCGTGCCCACCTTCTGTGACGTGGCATGCTAGCGATAACGCCACGCTGCAAGATGCAATGATGCAATATCAACGACACCGGCTTTCGGAGGATAGGCGGTAATGCATAGTTGCCCTCCTATCACAGAAGCGGCCAACTGGTGGTTTATGCACTGACGAATAAATGAATTAATCTTTAGTGCTCATAGTTACATTGGACGGATCTAGGCACTACGCGTACAATCTCTTACTACTGTAGAGACTATATAGGTCACCTGTTATATTTCGTTTGCCACCCGCGCGAATTAATGGGACTATATTTATTTGCGCGTTCACAATACTTTCCTTCGTAGTCGGTTGGTTGGTGGGCCGGGAAAGTGACCCGCTCGCGTTTACGCGATGTGCGTTCGTAAAAGTGGTGTGACAATTATATCTAGTCAGATATTGACGTCAAGTCCACGATCATACTCCCCAGTCATACTCCCCAGTTCGCTCTCTTCGAACGATAGCTCTTCGTCTGAGCTATCGTTCCTGGCTATATCATTTAGACACAACGAATATACGCTCATTAGTGTAGTCATTTAAGCAAAAAAAGGGGCCAACCTCGGAATGGGAGACAATAACCTGGAAACTCGTATACACCTTAATTTTATCGTTCTAAAAGTTGCCTCAAAAGTCTAATAAAATCACATGTCTGCGTCGTAAGTTATTCAAGATCAAATGTCAAAAATATCGGTTTCTCGCGATAATCTAGCTTTCTATAATTTCGATGATGTTAACATCTATATTAAAAATTGTAGAGCATACAATTTGCAACAAATTTTGTATCAAACATTTTTTCATGCGCTCAAACGTTTTTGAGATTAAGAGCCCTATCACATATTTTTTACAGAAAGGCAAGAAAAGTGGATTTTTATCGTTCTAATTCCAAGAAATGAAGAGATTTCTACAAACTTTAATTACTGAATTACCTGGACCATTTCTTGATGTTGACCATAGCGGCCTTTAATTTTAGATATAACGAATATTATTTACTTATTCAGCCCATTTTCCGAAAGTCGTTATTCGTAAAACGCTCGGAAGGCAAATTTTGAGCTCCTTAATACAGTAATATCACTACAACGAAAACCGTATACTATTTTTTTTTATGTCCGTCATGTATTCTTGATGTACACTACGGCTTTATTTTTTCGTTTTTTGACCACATATCCAAGGTATACATTACTTACAATTACACAAAATTAAAAAAAAATCTTCCTGTATCATTCTAATTTTCTCAGAAATAAAATAAGATTCTTATATAATACTTATACTATATTAAAGTTCACTCTTTTAGCAATACGACATAATATAAATTATTGTCATTAGAAAGGAGAAAACACTGCAAAAAACAATTAGAAATTGTGTATATATTTGCTTGCGCAAGAGAAGAGCGCTCAGTGCCGCGGTTTTCTCCCAGGGTTGAATAGTTATTTATTTATTTATTTATTTATTTATCCTATCTTTTATAGTTACATCCAAAAAAAAATGCGTTCATTTTTTCAACTCATTTTAAAAGAATACCTACGCTATTTTGTAATAAGGCTCTTAAGGGCGAAGAGCGCGCAGCGCTCAGCCATACGTGGTGTTATTCATCTAGGTTCACAGTTGACCTTGCATTCATTAGAGTACGTATGGCTGAGCACTGCGCGCTCTCCGCCCTGTATCTCAAAAACGGTTGAGCGCATAAAAAAATGTTTCGAACAAAATTTGACGCAAATTTTATGCTCTACAATTTTTCAAATAGATGTTACATCATTCGAGCTATAGAAAGCTGGATAATAGCGAAAAAACAACTTTTGCTAATTTTGTTCTTGAAAAATTTACAACGCAGACACGACATTTTATGAGAATTTTGAGACGACTTTTAGAACGTCAATATGAAGGTGTATACGAGTTTTCAGCTTAGTATATTTCATTCCGAGGTGAAACCCCTAATATGACTTGACTTTTACTCGTTTCAAATGTTCCACGTAAAGTTGATCATCCCTGACAAACTCATCCAGTTAGCCACCCTCCCATCCCCTAGCAGAGAATTCCTCGCCCGCATCGCCCGCGGGTCGAGGGGAGCAAGGATGCCACGGTCACAGTGTTTCGTTTCCAAACTTTGAGCGACTTCGTTATTACCTCGAAAGTTTGCGCCGAACCGCTAATCTTGGTCGCCTTTATCAAAATCAGGCGAACGCTGATTTTAACGGGCCTCTCAACGCTTGTCTTCCCCATAGACAAAGAGAATTAACCGGATTTGGAAAATATTCGAGAGCAGAACCTGCCACATCGTTGAGTGGATGTAACGGCGAGCAAAATAAAGATATATACTATGGTTTGATAGAAATAGAAAATAAAGAAGTTTGAATAAACTCTTTTCTTACTCCTTTTTCTTCTCTCGGATCTTTTGACTCTTTCTTTTTAGTTTCTCTTTGTCTTGGCACTATACATATTCCTATTGAAAACTCATCATCCTTGGTGGTATTGTGAGATGCCATAACTATGGTTTTACTACCATTGATTTCATAGCGTATTAGATTGCGTATTATCATACTCAGATTTCGCTAGATATAGCGAAATATCGCTTCGCTATATATAGCGATTATTTTATTTTTATTTTTATTTTATTAACACGATTATTTATTTTATGTGTTTTATTTTAAATATTTTCTGTTGTGATCATTATTTAGTGATTATTAGTTATAATATGGAATGGTGACGGTAATATATACATTTCTTTTAATTTTTAATTTTTTATTTTTTTCAAATTGCCGAATATATGTGAACTAAAAACTAGAGAGTTCGCTGCCCTGGAACAAACGACTTTGAACCAGGAAAACTTTAATATGCCGAAACTGCTAACGTCTTCTGGACAATGGCAATAAAGCTTTCTTGCTCCAAGAATGGCCAATATTATAATTAAAAACAGGTTGGAAATGAACAGAAAAATGCAAAAATATCACCTTACATTATGGTTATTAAACCTTGTGAGAAGACAGAGAGACGGAAGGAACATTTATATTTTATTATTTTATTGCTTTTTGCTATGCTCATATTTTATTTGAGTACTTATTATATATTTATTATTACTAATTATCATTTATTATTACTCATACGGTTGTGAAGTCATTATAGTCTATTGAAGGTTAAATTATTAATATATATCCGAAAATTTGTGTGGAAGATATTTATTTTTATATTAATTTGGTGTTGGTGTTAGTGTTCTCGTTGGAACAGGCTCTGCCTAGTTAGGAGCAACACAAACTATATTTCATGTAAATTACTAAGAGTGTTTTTTTGTGATCTAATAAAATAAAATAAAATAAATAAATGTTAAATACTTCAACGAAATTCAGATTATATAATCTCCCCAGCAATTATAATTTGTATAAAGAGTAATTTTCTTCGATGTTTTATGCTGAAATTTGGTGGTTTAATTTTAAAAACGAAGCGTGTCTGTTGTAAATACGTTTACAAAATCCCTCTTTTATTACACGACTGCTCAGAAAAAGGAGTGTTATGTGTTTAGGATTCATGTCAGTATGCTTTCCGTTTCTTTATTCTACCATAACTTCTAAACGCTTGAGCCAATGTAGAAGTGTGTGGGATTGTTAGAATCTTTGTCATCCCGAGTGTCATAGAGTACCTGAAGTGCACAAATGTCAAATAAATAATAATCTAAATGTTCAAATGTTAATAAATTAAAATAAATATATCGTGTTTAGTTTTAATTGAAATTTCTGATAGACTGCATTTCGGAATTATATATACATAAATATATACGGATAAAAACACAAACCAGAAATGTTTCATTAAAAAACTTTTTATTACTTGAGCAGTGAGGGCAACCGACTAAAGTGCGGCGGCGCGCGATCGTTTCAGGATACCAGCCGCAGGGCGCAGGGCGAACTGTATTCCCTTACGGAACGTGCTTTCAAGGGCGACTTTTTTTTTTCTAATATTTCTAAATACAACAGTTCACTTTTTGTAAAGGAAGTCGTCTTTTTTTAATTTTAAAATCATTGGTATTGTATAACTAACTATACACGGCCCGGTGGCATAGTGGTTAGGTCGCTTGATTTTACATTATAAGGTCCCGGGTTCGATTCCCGGCTGGGTCACCATTTTCCGTTGGGATCTAATTAACGGAATTGCATTTTCAATTCTGTCGATGGAATGCAATAACAAGACACACACTTACACACATGTTACACGCACATATACATATAACACGTTATAGTAGGGTTGGTTGTAAGAGATTGTCATATGACAATAAACCCGCCCATTGTGACATTTTCACAATGAAGAGTATAAACAAACTATATGTTATTCGCAACTCGCAAGTTGCTATTGTATGTACTTCAAGTGAATGCTGCATGTGTCCAGCAATCGGTGAGTTCCGAAATGTTTAACATTTTAAGTGGTTCAAATACTTCCAACAGTTTGAGAATTTGTGATCTAACTTATGCTTCCTTCGCCCCTTCGGTCATTTATCCCTATCACTAGATGTAGCTCTTTATCTAGTAACTTTGATAAAGCAGCAGCGCTCCTACTGGGAGATCTCTCACTCGCTTGTGGGAAGCAATGGGGATGTATTGTAATATTCCAGGCTATTTTAAGGGGCAGTTTAGACCACTGAGGAACATTGCACTTTGTAGTAGTAAACGAATTGATGGGAATAATAGTTGCGTTGAAATCTACAATATGCATTAGTTTTCTACAAAATAAGATTGATTATTCGAGAGTTACCATCCTTGGTCGGTTATCACACCACTTTGTGATAGTATTTTTATTTTTTTATTTTTATTAAAAGTTGTTTTGCTTGTAGTACTGATTTACCCACTACAAGGATGTCATTAATTAAAAACTCACCATGTATATACAATGCTATTATGTAATACATATTATGTATAATATTAACATTTATGAATTAAAAAGCTAACCTAAATAGGAGAGTTTTACAGCAGAGGCATTATTACACTCTCGTGAAAAGGACAAAACTGCGTAAATATATGAAAATTGTACTTTTCTTACATAATTTTTGGTTTTAAATTCTCTCTATAGAGCGGCTACTTCACAGGTAAGAACTAAAATTTATTTATAAATTTATTTATTTCCTTAATTCAAGTTACAATTTACGTAAAGAAAATCCTTATCCTAACACAAAAACATTTTATAATAAGTGTACTTATTATACATAGCTTAGAAAGGAAATTCATCTTTTTGACATATCGGTTTACCACCTCACTAGGTATGATGAACCTGTGTTGAGGTGGTTCTGACATCGGTAGTTTATTTGAGACGAGAGGGCAAGTCTTATCTAATACGTGAATACAATTTAAAATTAAAGTTAAAATTAAAAACATCAATAAAATTATACAAACTAAATTAAAATTTATGACAATCTACTAAGTTATATAAAATAATTATTATTTATTATATATTAGATACAAACATATATAAATATGATATTTACCATATATAAATATTATTATATATTATATATAAATATAATATTATATAACATATACATATAGTAATAGTATATATAAATTCATACATATTTATTTATTTAATTATTTATTTATTTAGTAGTAACACATCTAGTAAAAAATTAATGTCATATTTGAGTAAGATGTTAGCAAGAAATTGATGCGACATTATTTTTATGATTGACACAGTCGCCTAACTAGGCCTAGGCCTGTTCTAAGGCAGACTTTTAATGATGACAAATATAAAACTACAAATATTTACGCATATACAAATATGGATAGATACTTATATACATCTATAGATAAAATATATATCCATATATGCACACATACACATACATATATTTATACGAAAATAATAATAAGACCAAAATAAATAAAATAAAAACTAAAATAATATACATATATAAATCAATCACATATTATATAATATGATATTATAAAAAATAGAGTTATAATATATAGCATGATCACACTCGAGACCACAATAATTCTTCACAGTCTT
>OX155963.1:11175381-11294590 GCA_944548615.1 Micropterix aruncella | reverse complement strand
TTAAATAAATAAATATATATATATATATATATATATATATATATATATATATATATATATATATATATATATATATATATATATATATATATATATATATATATATATATATATATATATATATATATATATATATATATATATATATATATATATATATATATATATATATATATATATATATATATATATATATATATATATATATATATATATATATATATATGTATGTATATATATATATATATATATATATATATATATATATATATATATATATATATATATATATATATATATATATATATATATATATATATATATATATATATATATATATAAATATATATATATATATATATATATATATATATATATATATATATATATATATATATATATATATATATATATATATATATATAAATATATATATATATATATATATATATATATATATATATATATATATATATATATATATATATATATATATATATATATATATATATATATATATATATATATATATATATATATATATATATATATATATATATATATATATATTCAATAATATATAAAATTAGATTCATGAAAAGTTACTTATCTGGGGTCCTGGTGGACCAGAAACATTTTAACGATAGTTAATGTCCTCTTTAAATACTTAGGGCAGCAGCACCTGTTTCCGCAATTGATAACTTATGATGTTCTCAGTTATTGCAGCCGAATTACTGTATGCCCTTGGATGTAATAAGTATAGGAGGATGGTTTCTGTAACAGAAATGGATGTTAGTAACTTATTTTAGCAGAAATTATATGACTGAGAATATTTCGACACTAGTCGTATTCATCTCTATGACATTTCTGATAGAACAATTTTTAAAAAATTTAAATTTAAAAAAAACTGAACATAGAGAAATGGGTTAATAATATTTTGCAATATCGTTATAAATACACTATAACCGTCCTTGAAAAACATTATTAATAATGATTTTTAAATGAAAAATATTAATAAGCTTTTAATGAATATGTCTGAACAAATATAATTACTGTATTAATTTTGCCTATTCATTTAAAATTTTCATTTAAAAATCATTTAAAAATCCTAATTTTCATTTTATATATATATATATATATATATATATATATATATATATATATATATATATATATATATATATATATATATATATATATATATATATATATATATAGTATATATATATATATATATATATATATATATATATATATATATATATATATATATATATATATATATATATATATATATATATATATATATATATATATATATATATATATATATATATATATATATATATATATATATATATATATATATATATATATATATATATATATATATATATATATATATATATATATATATATATATATATATATATATATATATGAGAAATGTCATAGAGATGAATACGACTAGTGTCGAAATATTCTCAGTCATATAATTTCTTCTAAAATAAGTTACTAACATCCATTTCTGTTACAGAAACCATCCTCCTATACTTATTACATCCAAGGGCATACAGTAATTCGGCTGCAATAACTAAGAACATCGTAAGTTATCAATTGCGGAAACAGGTGCCGCTGCCCTAAGTATTTAAAGAGGACATTAACTATCGTTTAAATGTTTCTGGTCCACCAGGACCCCAGATAAGTAACTTTTCATGAATCTATTTTTATATATATATATATATATATATATATATATATATATATATATATATATATATATATATATATATATATATATATATATATATATATATATATATATATATATATATATATATACTTTTGAGGATGAATTTTATCTCCAAATTAAAGGTACAGCAATGGGAACAAGAATGGCACCTTCTTATGCGAACGTCTTCATGGGGTTATTAGAAAATAAATTTCTTGTTACTCAAAATTTACAACCACTAATGTGGTATAGGTTTATTGATGATATTATACTGTTTTGGCCACAATGACATGACACACTCACTGACTTCCTTACAGATTTAAATAATTTCGGACCCTTAGATTTTACATACACTATATCAGAAAATCAAATTACATTCTTAGACGTTGATCTAACTCTATCCGAAGGCACCATTAAAACTGCAATTCATATAAAACCAACAAACAAAGAGCAATACCTACATTTCGATAGCTGTCATCCGTTTCATACCAAAAAGTCAATTCCATATTCAATGTCCATTCGCGGACACCGTTTAATTAATAATAAAGAAAATTTAGATAAGTACCTTTCTAATCTTAAAAAATCACTAATAGAAAGACATTATCCTGCCTCTTTGTTAGATAAAAATATAATAAATTCCGAAACAAAATTTTCACCTAAACCTAAATTGGTGTCAAATTTAAATCAAAATAAAATCTTTCTAAGTACTACTTATTTTCCTGGCACTGAGAAACTGCGACCTATTTTAGCAGGTTTATTCCCTATTATAGCTAACGACCCATCAACCAAAGGTTTATTAGATATACCACCAATTTTATCATTTCGAAAACCTCCTAATTTAAAATCAATACTTAATAAAAATAATCGAAATTATCTTAGTAATAACAAAAATTTGGGCCTACAGCCTTGTGGTCGATCACGTTGTAAAACATGTCCTTTATTAGATCGAAGCATTTATTTTACTAGTCCTAACACTCCCAACAGTTACAGAGTTCCTTTTAATAGTAGTTGCATTTCAAAAAATATTGTATATCAATTACTTTGCCAGACCTGCAATGCATTTTATATTGGGGAAACAACTACACCTCTTAGCATTAGGTTAAATAATCACAGGGCCAGCGTAGGCAATGAAAGTCAACTTCCAACAGCATTGCATGCTAAGGCACACAATTTAACTTTTGATAATTGTTTTAAAGTAAAAATTATTAAGTGCCTTGGCGATAACCCTAAAGAAAGAGACGTCAAATCTTGGGAGTTGGCTTTTATAAATATTTTAGGCGCTTGCAAGGGTCAGGGTCTGAATAGGCAAAATTAATACAGTAATTATATTTGTTCAGACATATTCATTAAAAGCTTATTAATATTTTTCATTTAAAAATCATTAATAATAATGTTTTTCAAGGTCGGTTATAGTGCATTTATAACGATATTGCTATATATATATATATATATATATATATATATATATATATATATATATATATATATATATATATATATATATATATATATATATATATATATATATATATATATATATATATATATATATATATATATATATATATATATATATATATATATATATATATATATATATTACTAACCCTGTCTAGCGGTACTAACCCTGTCTAAACGACGACGTGTAGAAAAATTACATAAAATTTTACTTAAAAATAATATAGTAGTATCAGTTAACATTTGATTACAAAATAATAGTAATTAAATATTCCATAATTGATACTGGACACTTTTGGTGCTCCCAAAAACTGAATTCTTTTGTGAGATTTTTATATATGTACATATCTCAATGGAGGGTGACGTATTGCTGTGGGGCCTTAGGTTTAGCTTATTATTTGTCAATTTTGTTTTGCAATTGTTCCGGTCCTAGTGAAATTCAGTCATCAGCTCTGAAATGTGTAACGAGGGGACCATTAAAAGCTTTAATGTTTTAAAATGTGGCCTACAACTTTCTTTTAGACTAATGCCTACTATAATTCTGAAATCTCTTTTTTGAAGTTCAATAATAATCTCCCTGTGCAATTTAGTGATGTGTTAGAAAAAATAACATACCTAAATGTAGATTCAATTACATCACGATAAACATCTACAATGTTTTCTCGAGGTATTACGTTTTTAAGAATCCCTAATGTAAAAGTATTGGAACTTAGATTATGGCTGATTTCTCATATTGTTTCCCAAAATTTTAATATTCGTCTTTGGTAATTCCTAAAAATATTAATGTATCCACATTCTAACGACTGAAACCTTTCAGAGAATCTTTCAGGTAGTTCAAGTGAATAGTCCATTGAACACATGCGATTACTACAAAATACCCTGTTAAAATGTTTTGAAGTAGAAAAACTACCCTTTAAGTTTTACCATGAAATATTAAAATAATAATACATTCAAAATTGTTTTTGTTTAGACAAAAAGAAGCTAGGGCAGAGTTATATAATATCGTAATATCATCTTTTCTATAAGTATCTAATTTATTTTATCGATCGGCTTTGGGGCCAATACTCTCTGGGATATTTATGTTTTAAAATACAAGCTGGATAACCGTAGGTATTGAAAAATTTGATAACTATATACGAGTAGTATCATATTGCTCTACCGTCATAGCATTTATCTGGGTTGTTTACGACATTTTGAGGGCATTGTACGTTATGAGCGTTACAATAAATTTATATTGTATTAGAGTATCAACAATACGATAAAAAATATTTGTAGTAAGCGTGGAAACTTTCTTTTGACGCAATTTGCAATGTATTTGTAGGTATTTATTAATGTTTAATTGAAATCGTTTAGAAAATAAGAGTTCAAGTTTGAGTTTTAACAACCTCTAAAGGCAATGACTGTGTCTTTATTTTTTTTATTAAATACGTTGCAAATTGTACCTACAAATATTATTTGTAGTTTTAATTTTATAATTTTATCTTATTCTCGAAGTGCACTTCTTCTTCTTCTCGAAGTGCCTCCCCATTACTGGAGGTTGGCCGTTAGCTCTGAATACTTTTATCGGTCTTGCGCCATCCGGAAAAGCTGTTCCGTACTGGTGATCCCGGTCCAGTTTTCCACCCGGGAATTCTTAGCACCCCTGACTTATTAAGGGCCGCCGGGCACTCAGGGCCATGGCTATTTTTGACTTTTCCATTGCTAACTACTAGGGATATATAGTGCAGTGGTCTCCCGTTGCCTTTTGCACCAGACATTTTAGGTCTATTTAGGACCTTAGGCCGCTGAGACCTCCTCAGCCGGTTGGCCAGTTGAAAATGGTTATACCGCCATTGACTCGGTCTTTTGCTATATACTTATGCTTCCCATTATAATTAGACGGCGATCGAGTACATTCGGGACGCGTCCTGTGTCAACCGCAGGTTAATCTAGACAGCGTAATTACATCTTATTTACTACATTTAATAATTATTATAATCAATATTTATTGTTGAGATTTTAAAAAAATATGCTGTCACTGAATTTAAATTTGGAAAACTTTATCTTACTTACCATATATTAAATAGCTATGACTTTTTCACATTTTTCATATGACTTTTTCTTTCATATAACTATATTTTTGTCTTTATTTTAATTCAAAGGCTGTTCTATTTGTCACACTCTATTTAACGCAATGTTAAGTTCTTCAATAATGCAACTTTTAAGACAATTTAGTTTTATGAGCATATTACTAAAACTTGTAAATATTTTTTTGTAATATTAGGGTCCTAGCCGCCCAGGATCGTCCCTGTTGAATGACATAATCAAAAGAGCATAAGGTAAATATTTTACCTCTCAGTTCCTATTATTTTTTAAAGCAATATCAAAATTTGATAATAATTCATTCTTAAATAAATAAATAAATAAGGCAACAACTTGCAACAAGCCGTGTGAACAACGCGACGTCGCTTGAGGAATGCAGAGGCAAATTGGGGACGCATATTCTGGGACTCATAACACTAGCATTATGCTATATAATCAATGACACTAGGAATACAAAATATTCCAGCTTACAAGGACATTCACTGTTTTGAGTTTGAACATTAGAAAAAAAAATACCTGAGGAGATTAAATGCCCTTCAAATCAATATATTCGAAAATAAATGTGACGTTACAACAAACAAAGATAGTTCTTAACCCTCAATTGGCACACATATAAGTCTCTCAGACGGTATTGAGCATTTGACGCGTGCACATGTTATGCTACACAAATCGTACAATGTTGTTTTTTTTAAAGTTTTATTTATTACAATGTTTGTTTATATATTAGGTCCTTAGCTATGAAGTTGCTGTTCTATAAATAAAATTTAAGGCCACAATCTTTGTATGAAAAATATATATTTAATTAATATGAATATTGACCCTTATTATCTATGTACATTTGTCATTAACACGCTTTTATTAGGTCGACCTGTATGTACCTTACTATGTAATGGAATCTAAGGTAACTACTTTAACCATCTTCCAAGGATCGTAGCGTCAGGAAAATTGGCAGCTGTATGTAGTTCTGATGACAATACAATAATATGGTACTGTCGAACTGATCTGATGATGGAGTCGGAAGATATGAACTGGAACTTCATGATGGAACATCGTATCATAGCTGTGTTTGGACTTGTTAGAAAAGTCTTGGAATGAACTTTGACCACGATTAGGTTTCAAGGTCTGATGATGAAGCCGGAGGATAGGCACTGGCATTCCATGATGGAATATCGTATCATAGCCGTGTGTATGTGAATATCGTATCATAGCCCAAAAGCGTGTTTTTAGTGTTTTTTTTAAACTATTAATTTATTTTAATAGAAGTTGCGTAATTCCTCTGCTGTAAAACTCCCGTGGACAGGAATGCTTGACCAATAAATGCTTTGATGGCGTTTTTCACCTACTCTTCAAAGTTGATTATTTTTTATAAATCTAAATTCTGAAGAAAATGAAACTCTATTAGAGCAAGCTCTGGCAAGTACGGTGGCCAAGAGTCTTCAGCCGCAACTCCTGCAACTTTGCGACTGTTTGCAGTGAAATCTGTGGTTATACGTTGTCATGCAGAAGCAGTGACGATGAGCAATTGACCAGGCTCGGTTATAATCACGAGCTTCTCCATAATTTTTTGCAATTTTTAACAGTACCCATTTACTGAAACTGTATAGCCAGACTGCATGAAGCTGTAAAAGAAACCACCGGCGTATTATCTTACATTTGAAAATAATACAAATTTTCAACTTTACCATGGTTGCACAAACGAACATTTTTGAGCAAAAGCAAACAACGGAATAACAAATAAACAGCTGATTCTTAAAAAAGGAGAACATGGCCTTGAATTGAAATTTATTTGAATTTGATTTTCCAACTCAAACCCCAACAAATTAAATTCCAACAAAACATAAGTAAGGACACAATTATATTTCATGTATTTTTTATATCACACGAGCTTCGAATAAACATTTAAAATGTTTTTTAAATGTTTTAAACAAAAATTAATGGTAATCACTCTAATTTCAGAAAATTTATCGAACATTGCTTGAGAGATGATGACAGTTACACTGTAATGACGACGACTTAATGTTTCTAATGATTAATTTTTATTATAGTATTAACCAAGGACATTATATTATTTATTTTTTTTGTAAGCAGCAGTGGTAAAATACATTAAGTAATACCCTCATCATCACGTATACGATTGGAGTGGGTCCCCCTATTGTCCTTTATAAGTCCAAGGTATTCTCAGCGAATCTTTAGGATGTACTTCTTTACCGAAGCAACTCCTTATCCATAGTATAATCCACAGAGTTGAAAGCGCTTTTACCTCAGAGGCAGACGTCCCTAAATCTCCACAATTGCTGCCCTTTATCTAGGGCCCGGCGTTTCTGGGCGGCAAATTCTCCCTTTCAGACGTCGTAATCTGCGTTTGAGACGAAAATAACCGGAAAAGGCCGGAATCTTTTTTCATTTCCCGCGGTCTTAGGCGTAAACAAATTCCACCATTGTTCGAGAACGGAAACGAAATAATTTTCAGCACGCTTTATCGTCACCGGCCCCTTTTCATTTCCTCTTGAGAAAATCCCCTCAAGAGAAAATTCATGAAAAAAGATAATAGTGAGAAAATATTTTGGGAATCAAAGCTCGCGTAATACTGTATGCGATTATGGACGGAAGAGGGAATACAAAGAGGAACTCCAACTCAATAATATTATTATCTCCGTCCACGTTCAGTAAGAAGACTAATATAAAACTATAAATAGGAAAAAAAACGAAATTGTCGCGTAAAATTTGTAGCTTCCGACGTTTTGGCGATGTTGCTACCATGGAAAACGGCGGTTGCAGCATCGCCGAAACTTCGCGGTCGGGTGCTACAAACCTTATGCGGTAATACGATAAAAATCTAAACTTCTATGGTGAATTCTAGAGTTGTGGATAAGTTTGGACTAATAGGACAAGGTAAAAAGAATTATAGTTTGTTTTGCTCAATTTCAATTACTAATTCATGAATTCTAAGAAATGTCGCCTTGCCTTTTGCAAGTCGTTTTGTCCATTATGTTGTATTTCATATCTATCTTTTTTCTGAATGATTGTCGATATCACGCATACAATCATGATCGTTGGTCAAAGTAGCTTAGTGGAAATCAAAATCTGCAATTGTCCACTTTCTAGCAGCTATCCGAAAATCCCAAGCAACCCTCTCGACTTGAAGTACCAGTTACATAAGACGTCACAAAGGGTGATTATAACAGTCCGTATCGGATCTTCCAATATTCTATTGTGCGTGTTAAGAGAAAAAAAGTACTCAATAAATCATAAGATAGCTTGGGGGGTTAGTGCCATCATAGCCGCGGTCTTCGCGGCCATCACAACATTTGACAATAGCCAAATTTACACATTTGTCACCCGCGGAGCGGCCTTTGTGCAGCGATGGTCGATTAGCCCCTTTGTGGGGCGTCGTGTTTCAACAAGTTTCTCGCTGCTATTGTTCGGTGTGGCTCCGGGTTCGATTCTCCGACCCCGAGGACTGGTTATATTATCTTCATCAGGAACTGCGCTGCATTACGGGAGATCAGTTGACATGGATATATATATATATATATATATATATATATATATATATATATATATATATATATATATATATATATATATATATATATATATATATATATATATATATATATATATATATATATATATATATATATATATAGAAATATTTGATAGTTTTGTGTATATATTCTTTTTAGAATTGATCAATAAGATGATTATAAAGTAAATAATTATAAAAGCCACTTACATCGTGACGAAGGATTCCCAAGGGAATCCTTCGTCACGATGTAAGTGGCTTTTATAATTATTTACTTTATAATCATCTTATTGATCAATTCTAAAAAGAATATATATATATATATATATATATATATATATACCTATATATATATATATATATATATATATATATATATATATATATATATATATATATATACATATATATATATATATATATATATATATATATTATATATATATATATATATATATATATATATATATATATATATATATATATATATATATATATATATATATATATATATATATATATATATATATATATATATATATATATATATATATATATATATATATATATATTCTTTTTAGAATTGATCAATAAGATGATTATAAAGTAAATAATTATAAAAGCCACTTACATCGTGACGAAGGATTCCCTTGATCGGATTCGGGAATGCTTTAGGTAATAAAGCATTCCCGAATCCGATCAAGGGAATCCTTCGTCACGATGTAAGTGGCTTTTATAATTATTTACTTTATAATCATCTTATTGATCAATTCTAAAAAGAATATATACACAAAACTATCAAATATTTCAATATATATATATATATATATATATATATATATATATATATATATATATATATATATATATATATATATATATATATATATATATATATATATATTATATATATATATATATATATATATATATATATATATATATATATATATATATATATATATATATATATATATATATATATATATATATATATATATATATATATATATATATATATATATATATATATATATATATATATATATATATATATATATATATATATATATATATATTTATTTATTTATTTATTTAGGTACATAGGATTAGGTATACAGTTCATTCGTAGGTCATGTAATCATATAATCATATAATAATTATATAAATTATTTAATAATTAATATAGGGAGGTTTAACACATCTTACATGACCTTTACTGCCAATAGCACATCTAACTAGGCGATAATTTATATATAATATATATATATATATATATATATATATATATATATATATATATATATATATATATATATATATATATATATATATATATATATAATATATATATATATATATATATATATATATATATATATATATATATATATATATATATATATATATATATATATATATATATATATATATATATATATATATATATATATATATATATATATATATATATATATATATATATATATATATATATATATATATATATATATATATATATATATATATATATATATATATATATATATATATATATATATATATATATATATATATATATATTTATATATATATATATATATATATATATATATATATATATATATATATATATATATATATATATATATATATATATATATATATATATATATATATATATATATATATATATATATATATATATATATATATATATAAATATATATATAAATATAAATATATATAAATATATATATATATATATATATATATATATATATATATATATATATATATATATATATATATATATATATATATATATATATATATATATATATATATATTTACATCGCAGAATCATAATTAAATCGTATAGTAATAAATTAAAATTTCAAATCAAGTTAAAAATCAAATGCAAATACTGACGCGGATGTGCGATTGCCAAGTGACAAATTAAAAAAAAACGGTGGTGTCACCCCAAGACTTTCCCGGCAAGAAGACAAGCCGCTCCCACCCCCGCCCGCCAGCCCATTCTCCCCTGCGCGCCCCGATTCGTAGTATATTTGTAGCATTTTCCGTGCTAATATAATGTTTATTTTCAAAAATTATGCAGTCATCGTTCCCAGACGCACGCTTCGTTCCCAGTCTTCGTTCCTTCGTGCGCACATCGCCTAGTAGCGCCCGAAGGCCTTCCCCCAGGGGAAACTGATCCACTAGCCGTAGCCTGGGACAGGGAGTCCTTAACGGGGTAGATCCTCATAAAATACCGGAGAGTAGCTGACCGTGAGTTGAGCCGACCCCTAAGAACGAGGAAGGTCTTAGTGGTCCAACTGCATGAGAAATATTAGCTACCAAAAGATATTTAGACTAATTGGCTCAACATTGAGGATTCGTGAGGTACCTACATATGTCATGACCGATGTAAGAGCGAGAATCGCGCTCACGAAACGGATAAGGATTACGACCGAAATGAGAGAAGATGCGTAGGAGTTTTTTTTGTCGTCAATATTTCAACATCTAGGTACAACATCATGACCCGTATCACGCCAATCTGTCAGCAAAATTAGCGAGTTCCCGCGTTCGGCGAAAACATACCAATTTGTGGCGCTCTCTCCGCTAGGCAGGGTATGCTAAAAATAGCCACCGTTGCCAGGTCGATCGCCGAACGAAAACACCGAGATTTTCTACGGAGTTTTCGGTTCGGTAATTAATTATTTATAATTCATCGTCGACGCCGTTGCCAAGTCGAACTGTAAACAAGCAGTCGCGTGTGGCCAAAGCGATCCATTGCGCAGGAAATGCCTGAAAATGTACGTGCCTAGTATATTCTGTAAATACACGGGAGGTTTCAGGTTGTGTGCGCCCATGCTCGATTTTTCGGCGGTGACGCCCCAATACAAAATCATCGTTTTGTCATATAAAAGGCGAGGAGTTGATTCTGTGAGGAGTTGTGTAAATGGATAGTTTGTTTTTAACACGCTTTTATTAGGTCGGCCTGTATGTAACTATGTAATTGAATCTAAGGTAACTAATTTAACCATCTTCCAAGGATCGTAGCGTCATGAAAATTGGCAGCTGTATGTAGTTCTGATGACAATACAATAATATGGTACTGTCAAACTGATCTGATGATGGAGTCGGAATATATGAACTGGAACTTCATGATGGAACATCGTATCATAGCTGTGTTTGGACTTGTTAGAAAAGTCTTGGAATGAACTTTGACCACGATTAGGTTTCAAGGTCTGATGATGTGGTTTTTACGTGCATTTATAAAAGCGTGTTTTTAGTGTTTTTTTTAAAACTATTAATTTATTTCTATTTAGGGTCCCCATAGAGAGCTAATGGACCCAAGTTAGTGTAAGGGTTGGCTAAACTCACGGATCAACACACATCCGGCAGCTTCCACGCATAAGTGCGAGTCCGGGTAGGACTCTGGCCTGCGGGCCAATTTCCCCTAATATTCAGCCTTCGGGCGCTCCTGGACGGTTTGCGCACCGTGCGGCGCCAGCCAATCGATTGTGCACTCTGACTAACAGTCGGGGTAGTCTGGAAACAGCAGTGTTTCCTATAGAGCGGGGGTAGTTGTTCACCTTACGGCGACTGCTCTTGATTCCGGGTGAACAGCCGGGCAAAGGATGCCGTGGTCCGCGATAGATTCGGTTCGATGCCGAACCATGGCATCCTTTTTCAGGCTCTTCACCCGGAATCGGGTTGCCGAATGGTCGTTTCAAGATCAGTTGTCGTAAGATTAACAACTACCCCGAAGGCCAGCGTCCTACTCTGGCTCGCACGTCTGCGTGGAAGCCGCCGAATGGGTGTTGACCCGTGCGTTTGGCCGACCTTACACACATGAGTCTTAGTGGCGTATATATAATTGCAACAGGGCCCTGGGGATCTAATGGGCCCTGTGACAGTTTGCTTCTTTTACTTTACGACGAGGAGGTAAAATTATTGTGAACGCGCAATTTCTTTTATTTGAGATGAGGACAGATATATACATTATGACACCCCCCGAGACGATTAAGACCATTTCCAGACTGAAGTCTGTCTGTGTGTCTGTGTGTCTAGGTGTATGTATTCTTCCACGATAGCGCCTAAATGCTTCACCCGATTGTGCAGAAATTTGACATGCAGGCATCATTTGGTCATGGCTAGAGTTGAAAAGATTGTGGTTAAAATCGGACCACGAAAGGACATTGGACTTAAAGACTTGATATTCGGTACACAGGTGCCTTGTTGTGCCGAAATAACTTTCTGAAATTGCTGTTGGGATATCTCATATACAAGCGACACAAATAATATTTAAAGTCCGTCATATAGGAATTAAATAGGATGGCCCATATAATCGTCGACAATTGCGATGTGTGGCTCGTTTAAAATTCGAATTCGTAGACTCACAATTTGATTTTTAAATTGAATTGTTCGGGTGAAGCGGGTTCGAATTTCAAATTTTCATTGCGTTGCGTCGCATATTAATAGGAATTTTCGCCAACTGCTCATAGACTTTATTTATGAAATGAATATTCAGATGAATTAAGTCCCTGGCCACTTGCTGGTAAAGTATTGGGGTGAGACAACCGATTTTTTTTATTCAGCACGAACGTCACCCGCCCATCACCAATATTTATCACCATCATCTTTTAACGTCGTAGCTGATTGATTCCCACCCTTTAGGTATATCGTTTTCCGTATTTCATTCAACGTCAACTTAATTTAATTGAATAGTGGCGCGTGTGTTTCCAGTGCCACGCACGCACCCCTCGCAAATTGCCTGAGATAGTTTCAGATTAGATCTAAATTAAACGATAGGACGCGTTTTCGGATGACTACAAAGAGGCGTCGACCAAGTCGATAAATTATTTGCCCTCTCTTTCTTTTTACTTTTGCTACGCAACCTTGTATCGCGAGGATTGATTGTAAAACCAAGATAGATGAAAGAGATAGCAGTAGTTTTTTTATCTGGTTATTATTGTCACTATATTGACTAGCTGGTCGTTGCTATGGTATTTATTTATTTAAAATAATAGGTACAAAAACAATACCCTATTTTTTTTTTTTTTTTTTTATTTGTTGAGTGGGGCTTTTCTAAGGTCTTTATGAGCCTTGTAACACTGCGACCATTGCTGATCTATTGTGCTCGCCACCTACTATAGTTCTGCGCTAAGCCCCGTGTCATTCAAGAACCGCAGCAGGCTTTTGGCGCCAGATTGTTTTACCTCCTCAGGTTGGAGGTAGTGACCACCCAGGTGGTTGTATCTTTTACGCATCAGCGGGCCACACTCGCACATGAGGTGCTGGGGAGTTTCCTCTGCCCCTTGGCAGAACCTGCACATTTTTGTGTCTTTGAGCTTGAGGTTGAACATGTGTTTGTTCAGGCCACAATGCCCCGTGAGCGCCCTTACCAGTATGCGTAGATTGTTCCTATTTAGCGATAGGGCCTCACGGGCCGTCTTACGGTCGTAAGGCTTAATGAGCGCTTTGGAATGATTCAACCCTGGCGTGTTGTTCCAGTGGTTGACGGATTGTTCTAAACACATTTGTTTGAGCATTAGGTTTGCAAGGCTTTTTGGTACGCCACAGCAGGGTTCAGGGCCGTATAACGTTCCCTTTGCTCCCGTCCTAGCAAGTTCGTCGGCTTTTTCATTTCCCTCGATTCCTGCATGGCCGGGAACCCATCTTAGTATTACCCTGTTCTTTTCGCCCAGGGAATTCAGTAGTGATATGCAGTTTTGCACTAGCTTTGAATTAATGGTATTCGAGGCTAGTGCCATAAGAGCTGCTTTGCTATCCGAGTGGATATAGATACGGTGGTTGGCGTAGTCCTTTTGGAGGTTGATATCCGCACATTCAATAATGGCGTAAACCTCCGCTTGGAATATGGAGGCGTATTTTCCCAAGTTTACACTTCTTTTGAAGTTTGGTCGCTCTCCATATATACCACAGCCTACGTCAAGTCCCGATTTGGACCCATCAGTATACCATTTAAGGCTACCGGCCTCCCATTGCAGTTGGCTTTTTAGCCAGTCGTCTCTGGGCGGCAGTTCCACTGTAAAAAGTTTTCCAAAGTTTAGGAGTGGGAGCATGGTGTCTGATACCATGTTGAGGGTTGGATTTTCACTGACTGAGTCAAGAACTGATCTTAGTGCTTGTGAGATCCAGTTTACCTTCTCTCGGGCAGATAGCCTGTACATGCTGGCTTTCGCCACCTGTTGCAAATGAATGTGTAGGGGCGGTAAGTTCAGCAGTGCATCTAGAGCTGCTCCAGGAGTGGAGGACATTGCGCCAGTTGTCATGAGGCACGCCGTCCTTTGGATATTGTTTAGTTTGGTAATCACAGTTTTCTGGTTGGCTTTGTTGCACCATACCACCGAGGCGTACGAGATTATCGGCCTCACAATGGCAGTGTATAGCCAGTGGGAGATCTTGGGGTTAAGGCCCCAGTTTTTCCCCGCCAGTCTTCTGCTTATACCCAAAGCACTTTTAGCTTTTTGAATTGTTTTATCTAGGTGGCTGTTCCAGGTGAGTCTTTGGTCGAGCGTGACTCCCAGATACTTTACTTCCTTGGAGAAAGGAATCTGCCTGTGGTTTAAGATTGGCATTTTTAGTCCACCTAGTTGACGTTTGTTGGTAAATGGCACGAGGACGGTCTTATCGGCGTTGACCGATAATTCGTTCTCTCTGCACCAATTGCTAACGATTGTTAACGCTTTTTGCATTATGTGTGAGATCGTGTTTTGGCAGAAGCCCCGGACAATGACTACTAGGTCATCAGCATAGCCCTGTGTGTCTATCCTGGCCTCTGCCATCCTATGCAGGAGTTGATCTATTGCAAGAGTCCATAGTAGGGGCGAGAGTACGCCTCCCTGCGGGCAGCCTCTTGTAGTGGTGACTTCAAGGTTTGTTCCGTGAAGAGCTACCTTGGCCGTGCGGTTTGAGAGCATCGCTTTCACCCATCTGGTTGTGGTGTTGTCAACTTGTTTTGACTCTAGCCCCTTCACCAGTGATTTAATTGGGGTTTTGTCGAAGGCGCCCTCAATGTCTAAAAATGCGCATACTGCGATTTGTTTGTCTTCCAACGCCTTTTCCACTCTGTCTACTAGGTAGAGCAGAGCGGTTTCCGTGGATTTGCCTCTGCGGTAGGCGTGTTGGTTACAGCTGATAGGGTTGACCGTTAGGATTTTTTCCCTGATATAGCTATCCAGTATCTTTTCCATCGCTTTCAGTAGAAAGGATGTTAGGCTAATTGGCCTGAAGGACTTTGACAGTGCGTAGTCCTTCCTGCCAGCCTTGGGTATGAATAGCACTTTGACCTTGGTCCATTCTTCTGGTATATGTCCCCAGGCATAGCTTGCTCTGAAGATTTTAACCAGATATGGGGTTAGAATGTCGATACCCTGTTGCAAAAGCACGGGCATGATTCCGTCGTCCCCGCATGATTTGTAAGGTTTAAAGGATTTTACGGCCCATTTAACTTGATCGGGCCTTATGATTCTAGCAGCCCTACTCCAGTCCTCGTTTCGAGGTCTGTATGGAGCAGTGGCGGCGTTGCTAGTTGTCACAGCACCTGGGAAGTGGGTCGATATTAGTTCCTCCAGAGTTTCCTTTTCATTTGTTGTAAAGGTTCCGTTTGGTTTTTTCAGAAGACCAATTTGGTTAGGTTTGTCCTTTGCGAGCAGTCTATGTACTCTGGCTCCTTGAGGCGTTTCCACTATGTCCTCGCAGAAGCTTTTCCATGTTGCTCTTTTGGCTCTCCTAATTTCTTTGTTGTACTCGGTTAAGGCTTTTTTGTATTCCTCCCAGTTGAGAGTTTGTTTAGCCTTATTAAATAGTTTCCGGGTTTCCTTCCGTAGTTTGTCCAACTTCGGGTTCCACCATGGAACTTTTCTTTTGGAGGTCTTTGTCTTGAGTGGGCAGCTTTCCTCATAGGCGTTTATAATGCCTTTTGTGGTATCCGCCACGGCCAATTCTAGACTCTCGCGTGTTTTTATATTTTTTTGTATTGTTTCAAGGTTAAGCCTTAGTGTGGTACGGTAAGCGTCCCAGTCGGTGGCTTTAGGATTCCTGAAAGTTGTGGTTTGACAGTCTACGGTGTTTAGTAGTTTAAAGGTTATTTGTCTGTGATCAGACATTGAAGTGTCATCCCTGACATGCCAGTTTTTTATGTGTCTGGCTAGATTTTTAGAGGCAAAAGTAATGTCTAAAACTTCCTGTCTTGCACTTGTCACAAAGGTCGGCATGCAGCCTTTGTTTAATAGGCATAGGCAGTTGGTTGTGATAAAATCATTAAGTAACTCACCTCTATTGTTGATGTCTGAGCTCCCCCACGCGGTGTGGTGTGCGTTTGCATCACATCCAACCAGTAACTCAGCCTTTTGGGTACGGGCGTACTCCACCAGGTTTGCCAGCTCTTCGGTTGGATTTTGTTTCTCTCCAGATAGATAGGCTGAGCATAAGATGACTCTGGGTCCATTCCATCCTTTGAGATTTATATACGCTGCTGACAGGTCATTAGTACATAGCTCTGTAATAGGCAGGAAGTTAATGTTTTTCTTGAACACTATGCATGCTCTGGGTTTTTTCCCTCCCGGGTACGAGAGGATTCTACCCGCAGCGTTTAAGCCCTGGATAGTTAAGTTATTTACCCAGGGTTCTTGTACGAGGGCGATGTCGATTTCTCCTTTGGTGAAGCAACACTCCGTCACTGCGCTGGCGGCAATGGCGTGGTGGAGGTTGATCTGGAGAATCCTCGTAGAGTTGCCTATGTTCGCCATCAGTGATCCATAGGGGTTGTGGGCTCTGTCGCAGGCTTTTCCCTCTCCAATGGAGGACGAGACCGTCCATGTTTGGATTGGGATGTGCCTTGCTCATTCCCGGGTTTTTCCCCCTTTTTAGGCGCTCCTGTACTCTCGTCAGCAGGAGAAGGCCGATTTGCCGGCTCTTTCTTTCGCTGTATGGGAGCAGGCGTTTGTCTGCCTTTGTTGGAGTAGGACGGGATAGCCCTGTTTCCTGGGGGATTCGTGGGCTCACCCCTGATTTTCAAAGAAATCTTTCCAAAACCAAGGGTGGCCCTGTAGTCGGTTTTCCGAAGGGTTTCCAAAGAGGGCTCGTCAATTGAGAAGGTCACGTGGTGTCCATTCTTTTCCTCCCTGCTGTTGAGTATTTTCCAGTATTCTGGAGATAAGCCTTCGTTCTGGTTTGTCAGCAGACTTAGGGCGTCCTTTATGTTCGCCGCCTCGCTGCTGGGGAAGAACGTTGTGCAAACTAGTGGCTTGGGCATTTCGCTTTCCGTCATGATAGACAGCTTTGCCTCGGGCCATGGTTTGAGGTTTGGGATTACTCCCACAAGCCAATCCTGGCTCTTCTGATTTTCACATGTGATCAGGACCCAGCCAGGCCTGTGAGTGAAACCCAGAAATTTTGGGCCCGAGCCTCTGACAGTGATGTTTTTAATCAGGGTCAGTAGCGAGCGGTGCACCAAATGCATTTGGTTTTCTTCCATCGGGCTTTCATTTTTTATTCCCACACGTGAAGAACCCACCACCTCCCTGAAGTTTGGCTTGATGCCTTCTTCTGGGTATATCTTAGGAGCCTTTTTTGAGTTTTCCCTTGGCGACTCCTCCTCCGACCGTGTGCGTTTGGACGCCCTTTGGTCATCAGATATGGGAGTGCTCTGATGGGTCAGGCTCTTAATATCTTTCCAGGGCCTGAGGCATGCTACCGAGGCTTCTCTAGCACTCACGTTTGCTGCCCTCAGCAACCTGAAACGTTTTCGAGCAGCACCGGACAACTTTGTCCTGTGCTTCTCGTGTGTCTCAGTGTCTTGGTCCTTTTCTTTGGGCATAGCAGAGTCGTTTCCTATTCTGTCTGCACCTTTGCTTGTCCCTGCGACAGCTGAGATTTTTTCGGGCAAAGAGTCGGTTTGAGTCGTGCTCCATGGCTCCGAACTGTTTCCTTCCCGGACGGTACCGTCCTGGTCGAAGTTTAGAGGGGAATTTTTATTTTCTTTTGAGTCCATATTTGTTCCCACGAGTAGTCAGGAAAGGGTCGTCAAAAACCGACAGAGCCTGTTATCGGTCAAAGGGCATTTCTACTTCCCGATTCGCCCCGGTTTCGGAAAGCCACCGTTAGAGACTGAGCTCTCCCTCAGCCACGCAGCCGTCGGCACGGTACGGGTAACACCTTAGCTTGGGGTGGAGGTCTTTTGGCCTCCAAGTCATCAACTTCAGGGATCTCTCCCTGTTGTAGCTGACCGGAGTTTCCAGGGTGCACCGGCACGCCCACTCACTACTTTCCCATCCTAGACTTTTAGGAATAGTCTGGGCCAGAGCGAGATAAAACGTGCACACGGGGAGGTAGACCTCCATCGCACCCCAAAACAATACCCTAACAAATACCTCAATTATTATTAATATTTTCACATCATTTCATATGAGAATAAAATAACAGCTTTAAGAAAAAATAATAAGGGGTCCGGCACACTGGTCCGACGTACGCAAAGCATTATGCCATGTATTTGAATGAAAATAATTTACAATACATTCAGAAGAAAAATAGTAAAAATGAAATGGATTACATTTAATATTGTCTTATATACGTACGATATTATATACATACGATAAAAATATTAAAACACGATATATTATCGATATCGATATCGACCTTCTAGGTATAAGTAGGCTGTGCGATTTCGCCTCATAGCGTAATAATTATATGAATAGAGCTATTTTTTCGCTTACCGGCCATTAGCGTTTGTTTGTAACGATTCTGTATTTACAACAATCTGCATGTCCAGGTCTTTTTTATTTGTACATCTTAATAAAATTAATAAAATTTTAACAATATCAATCTATATATTTCGTGATATAAACTCTAAAATGGATTTAATTGTTAGGGGTCCCAGGTTATAAAAAATTAATGTTATTATCAGTATTAGTTTAGGTGTTGTATAATCGGTATCACGTGAGATAGGATTTTGGAATACAAGGACATGTGAAATGTGAAGTACCGCCTTAATCTTCTGGATAGTGCTGGAATTTAACACTTCTAATGAAGCTGGTGAGTCTATACAGAAACATTAGGTTTCCGTACTCCCTCCTCTTTTTCTAGAGTCTATGTCTAAGAGTGTACACTGTCTACATTATGCTATTCATTATGGTTGTTCAGTCGGCTTGAATTCCTGTGGTATATCTATGAAACTACTTTCTTATCAGTATAAAATAATTGTGCTTTTTAATTTAGAAATAGATTTTGCTTAGCTGTTGAATCTTCCTCATTCCCTTGTCTGCGTTCAGTATTACCTGCGCTATTTACAGCATTCACTTAATCCCCATCACAGACACAAGAAGAAAATAAGAGCTCATGTTCCTGAGCTCAGAGAATCACAAAGATTTCCTTTCTCCTAGGTAAGTTTGAAAATTTTAAGATTAACGAGGGTGTTTCGATGGCTTTACATTTTCTCCAGAATCGTGATTATTCCCAGGAGTTATATACATCAGTGACGATCTCTAACCGTCAAAGATCCATTCGTTCTCCTATTCCATATTCATATAGCTCTGCAGCCGTTTGATGCTGTCGTTCAATTTTGACTGAAGGGTGAGTTTCGTCCCTTGACGCTTTCACCCCTCTTTTTGAAATTTCGGGGGTAAAATCAAATGAGCACATTTATGCCCGGACGGTCGCCCCTTAATAGGAACAGGTCCTGTGGCTTTGGCGCACACGGACGGCGATTCACATGGTCATTCTGAATACTTTAGTCGGAGATCTAATTATTTCAATCTTACAAAAAGGGGACGAATTCATAGGCAAACGCTTCTGTGAAATTCCTTTCTATATCCTACGGCGTTTATTCTGGGGATGGTTGGGTACACTAACTAACTTTAATAAGTGTGCGCATAATATAAAACGTACAAGTGACCTAGTCGAGTCTACCTTGGTACGGGCTTCGGCCTAGTTAGGCAGACTTTGTGAATAATGTTTTTGGAAAATTACTTACGAAAATAAATTTATTCTTATTCTTATTCTTAATTAAATGTTTGTTGTTGTTATTCTTATTCTTATTCTTAATAAATTGGTTATGTTGGTCGGTTTTTATAATCGATCAATTCGTTATAAAAATCATTCATTATCAATGTTATTATAGATGGCCAAATGAATTGCTATTAATTTCGACGTCATTGCTATCAACGCTACCTGTATTTCGCCGCAGCAGAATGATTGCTAAATATTTGACGTTTATTTGACGTCCGTGTCGAGCACGCACCAGCATTTGTTTTTGACTTATGTTTATTTTTGGATCTTGGCTTTACAAATCTGTCGAAACTTCTACTGTACTACAGCTATACCTAAAGTAAAATCCCTTTGCAGGATTATCAGCTATCAAGTATCATGAGAAAGGGGGACTAAGCCGAATATTGAAACTTTTACAGCGGGTCCCTAATATGATCAACGTTTCGGTCGGCTTATACCCCCCCCCCCTCCCCCATCCTCCCTCCCGCCTCCTCTTTCTCCATCAATCCCTCTTCAGTATTAGATACGGATGACCTGAGGGGAGAAATGAGGATGGGAGAAAAAGAGAATTTCAAAAACAAAGTTCAGATGACATATTTCAAACACAGGATGGTGGTATCGACTACAACGGGCGAACCCGTTACCTCAGGCTGGTATAACGATATAGATCGTTCTTTCAGCCGTGGGATGAGCGTAGAAGACTTGGGGACAAGATAATCTACTGTCTAGTTCACCAGCACCCGTTAGAGACCAACGCCTTAGGGCGAGGCACCGGGAAAGGTATATCCCAAGCCGGCAGTCTCACCCCCTAACTACCAGTTTTGGCAGGATATTTCCGTCTGGAATTAACCTTCAGGATACCTCCGTCCTCTCGACTGGTTACGGGTCAGAAGTCGCTTACGCAACCCCTACCTGTTGTATTACAGCGGTGATTCAGTTTGAATTTATCGCTAACCTGGGCGTTCTTTGCCCGTAGTACCACACAGGATCGAGTGGCCCAAGGTGATTTCAAGAGTGGCATGACATCAGGTGAAACATCCACCTCCGCTGCTTAGGAAACAGTGTATTTCCATAGTCTCCGGACCCCTTAGTCTCCAGAAATTAGTCAGAATGCACAGTCGATTGGCTTCGCCGACCGGTGCGCAAACCAGTGGCGCCGGAATACAATCCCGCCGGGAGAAACCGGTCCACCAGCTCTGAGGCCTGAGACACGGGAGCCTTCCATTCGAGGAGTCTTCTGAATAGGAGCTGAATCGTGAGTTGAGCCGATCCGAGAACAAAATGGATCTTGTGGACCAAGCTGCACGAAACCGTTCACCACCAAACCGTTCACCACCTTGCTTTTCTAACACAGTTTAAATCGTCAGATTTCGAATTCGTTTAATATTATGTAATAACAATAGTAATTTATTTATTAACTATGCTACAAAAACTATTACCTAGTATCAATTTTATTCTAATATCAAAAGCATGCCCAAAATTAAACATGGAGTATTTTCCTACACATCTTTCACTCCACCCGAATAACAAGAACATAAATTTGGCGAATGTATATAATCAATAATAATCTAGGATAGTCAGGATATGCAATTATAGTCTACTAGCTGCGCCCAGCGGTTTCACCCGCGTGGTGATTGAAAATGGTGATAATAATGATAGAAAACTATATATCTTTATAAATTATAGCCTATGTGTTACTCTGATGTGTAAGCTATATTATTGTAAAGTTTCATCAAAATCCATTTATTAGTTTTTGCGTGAAAGAGTAACAAACATCCATACATACATACAAACTTTCGCGTTTATAATATTAGTAGGATTAGTAGTAAGTATAGTAGGAGACGGAAATCAGACGCTTGAATTTAAATTTCGAATATCAATTTCGTAGATTTTTTTCCTACTTACTTGACAGTTATAGTTATATTTTAGATAATTCAAACTATATCTCTATAAATTATAGCTTATGTGTAAGCTATATTATTGTAAAGTTTCATCAAAATCCATTCAGTAGTTTTTGCGTGAAAGAGTAACAAACATCCATACAGTCTTACAAACTTTCGCGTTTATAATATTAGTAGGATAATATCTTTAATTTATGCAACTAAAGACTACATAATTATGCAATTTAAGACTACAATTATAGTCTGCGGTTATAGACAGGAATTATAGTCAGGATATGCAATTATGCAAGAAAATTCCCTATATTTCATTAACAAAAAAGTGTGATGCTGCTGATAAAAAAGTATGTTGAAGGAGTATTCGATAGTATAATTAATTTTCAGATTATAATTTAATTTTTAATCTGTGTTCTTGTTTTTTTTTTGTATATGTTTTTTTTATAACAGCTGCAAATAAATAAATAAATAAATAAAATAAATAAATAAATAGTAGTTAATGATGTCAAAACACAAAAAAATAATTATCGTTTGGTTAAAAACCACACCCTTTATATGCCATACAGCAGTGAAATAAATATGAAGGTAAATATGATCATTTCAGGCCTAATGCTGTGATTCATATAGACGGCGAAGATGAAATGAACCAGCTACAATTTAAAGCAGAAATTCTTTGTCTGGGCAATCGCTAAAGAAGTCTGATTTCCATCCCAAAGAAGAATCAGACCAGAAACATCTGACACATGAACAATAACTGGAGGCTGGTTTGTGGTCTTCGAATGGAAGCAACCTAATGATGAATACGACTTTGGAAACATAGCTCAAGCTATAACTTTAAAATCTCCATATGCAACATTAATTTACCAAAGACGACACTAAAATGACTCGTATAGAGCCTGTTTTGTTAGGCAACTGGATCTAATGTCGTTGATATCAACAGAACGATCTTCGTTCTTTTAGTGGCCTATTACACAACTTACTTTTGCTCGCAGAACCGTATTTATTGCCACTATCTTAATATCCAATGACTTTGCACTTTGTAATTCTTCTTTTGTTATGGTTCTGTCTTATCGAAGATTGGTCATCATCAGGACATGTTAAACCTTAGATGAAGCAGCTCAGAATATATGTAAAAGTTAGAATTCGATAGCAGTATAAGGTGAACAGTTAGAATTTTGAGATGAGTTATAGAAGTTTTTCTAAAATTTCTGATATTTTTGCAACTCCTGAACGAAAATACTTTCCTGTTAGAAAGTAATATCGTGAAAAATACTTTTTACTTCTAACGCTATTGCGTTAGAAATTAGAAAGTACTTTCGTAAAAAAAACCTATTTTTAACGCTATTGCGTAAGAATGCAACAAAATATTTTTTTTTTCAAATTTTTTAAATAAATTTTATTTCTTTATTTCGGTTGAAAAATTCTCATTCCTTCATTGCAAATTTGTAACTATTTTACTTTTATTTTTAATAATAAAGGGTGAAATAGGAAAATCCATTTTCCTTATACGGCGCGGAACCGCACGAACTCGCACTTGACCGATTTTATTCTCTTCTGGAGTAACGATATTCAGTCCTCCGTTTTTAAAGATCTGAATTCTCAATGACTAGTCAATCGTCAGGTTTGCCGGTGCAACGGTGCATAGATGATCAGAGCGCGATCTGGTGCGTGAAACGACAGCACGCGTATCAACAGCTGTTCCACGAGTTTATAGATCGATCAAGATCGAGCACTGCGCCATGCGCGTGCGTTCAACTCGATAATGGCACCGAGACGCGCAGAAGCAGGAACCACGCTGAGTGCTGATAATCGGAAGAGAAACTGCAAATTTGAGATTTATTTGAGTACTAGAAGCATCGAAAAGTTCTCGGTCTAAAGGTGTAGTTCCCATTTTGGTCACTGGCAACATTGCCATATTATTGTCCCTAAATTATTGTCGCACCTCCGATCAAATAGTTATAAATTGAAAAACTCCAATTATTTTTTATTTATTTATTTAGGTAAGTAACAGCATGAACTTATAGTTAGATACATAATTCTTAAAAAAAACATGTTCTTATGCCGATTATAACTTACGCCGTTCGAAATTATTTGAAAAATATTTTACAAACTAAATTATGAAACAAAAAATACATCCATAAATATTTATTAGTTGAGAGAACATGGATCTATACTGCGCGGAAATAAACGACAGTCCTCCTGATGCATTTGTAGACGGCCAATGTAACTTTGCCGAAAATGTAACTTTGCCGGGAGAACTCATCGTACAAGTCTACGCGGCAAGGACTCATCCCCACCAACCAAAAAATGTCAAATTACCGCAAAAGTTGTAGAGTTAACCGCAAACATATAAATCATACTTATACAACATAAATTCAAAATAAGTAAATGGAAATACATATATAATAAGTTATATTATATTTATACATACATATTACAAATCAATAATAACTGGCAGTTGTCGCTGCTGCTTCAAGGGCGGTTCGTACTGCCGATTTGAAGCTAATTTTGTTACTACTATAAATGTCAAGCACTGTGAATTTATCTTTATGGTGTTTCTTTATAAAAAATATCACCATTTCTCAATTTATACTCCCAAAAGAGTCGTAACTGTTACTTCACTGGTGCCATTGATGAATTAGTGAACTAACAGTTTTAACTCTTTCTGGGGGTGTAAAATGAAAAATGGTGATAATTTTTATAAAGAAACACCATAATTGGATTTTTTAAAGTCATAACTCTATTTGATCGGAGGTGCGATATTGGTGTACCAACTATATATCATCTGATATTAGTAGTTTCCTTTTATTAGACTTTAACTTTTACATATATGTCAGTGTGATTTTATCAAATGGGACAAAATTTAATAAATGGCAGTAATCATTGGAGGATCTATAGATGCAAAAGACAGAAAGATCGCACCAATCATACACGATGTGGGCAGTTAAATGTAAATAAATTAATAGTTTAAAAAAAATAATAAAAACACGCTTTTATAAATTCAAACACGACTATGATACGATATTCCATCATGGAATGCCAGTTCCTGTCTTCCGGCTTCATCATCAGACCTTGGAACTTAATCGTGGTCAAAGTTCATTACAAGACCTTTCTAACAAGTCCAAACACGGCTATGATACGATATTCCATCATGGAATGCCAGTGCCTATCTTCCGGCTTCATCATCAGACCTTGAACCCTAATCGTGGTCGAAGTCCATTCCAAGACTTTTCTAACAAGTCCAAACACAGCTATGATACGATGTTCCATCATGAAGTACCAGTTCATATCTTCCGACTCCATCATCAGATCAGTTCGACAGTACCATATTATTGTATTGTCATCAGAACTACATACAGCTGCCAATTTTCATGATGCTATGACCATTGGAAGATGGTTAAATTGGTTACCTTAGATTCCATTACATAGTTAGTTACATACAGGTCGACCTAATAAAAGCGCGTTAAAAAAGTCAAAAAGTCAACAGCCTAATTTAAACATAGTAGGCAAAGCGTGGAAGATGACCAGGGCAGAAGCAGACCTTCAATGTCCACAATACAGAACATATTTTAAAAATGTGATCTAATAATGGCTTGCCGAAGTCATCCTTTAGTCTGATCACTCTGCCTGGAGTCAGCGGTAATTTATTTATCTAATTTTTCGCTGATCCGTGGCGCCTTTGCACGTCAAGCTCACTCGGTATTGGGTAGCCAACGGATCGTTTCTAGGGATAGATGACGTCAGGTCGACGAAAACCCCCGCTATCTAATAAACATACGTCTCCAGAACACCTCCGGGTATTCGCTGGATGCAGGCAGCGTGGCTATCAAATCGGCCAGTGCAGCAAACGCCCAGTTCCGCCCGAGGTGTTTTCCTGAATCCGTAAACTTCTGATCCCAACCGCTTTTACTGCGGATTACAGCCGTGGCAGACGCTCACAGCAGTCCTTACAGCACTGACGCTACAGGATGGGAGTTAAACCGTGAGTTGGGCAGGAAGAGGTCCCATAAAAATTAGTTAACATTACCAACAAACTTCGCTTAACGATTAGGAAATTTGTGACTTCGAATAATTGTTATATTCACCAGATATGAACCCGTGTGACCTTTCCTGTTCCCCAAACTTGAATTACCATTTTGTAGAAGACGTTTTGAGTCCATATCAGAAAATGCACATAAAAGTGTGTCGACGTTATTTCTCAGCGTAAGAAATAACAGAGGCTGGACAAAATAATATGAACCCCTACCAAATAAACAATGTTTATTTATTAATACGGTGTATGAATGTTAGCTTTGAGGATCTCCCGCCATACTGTTTTCGTCGACAATGATTCCTCAGGTGTGTGTTGACCTCTGCTGTCACTTTTGATGCGGTTTTTTATGTTGTCTGGCAAAAGCCCTTTTTAATTTTAGTCAATCTCTTTTGGATAACTTTGGGTTTCGCCTACTATTCCCCTTCGCCGATGATGTTTCCCCAGGTTTTATGTATGCTGTCATAATCGTGAATACTGTCGCTCGTGAAACGCTTCATAGCCAGCTATCTTCGTCTTCGACGCTCCCACTGACTGGGCGCCAACGATTTGCCCCCTTTCAAAGTCTGGGAGATCACACATTACACATTAGCTTGTTGTAACCGTCGTAGACCAAAGTGTGTAATACATTTTTTTTTGTTCTTTCATTTATTTATTTGGTAACTTACAATTATCTAAAGAAAATGGACATATACACATGCAATGTCATAGCCGAGAATCCAGTAACAAAAAAACTGATACCATGTTATACCAGAAACTGTTGCCAGTGATCCTATTTTAATGTCGCCTAACGGCAATAGACGGTTTTAAGGCTACTGACATATTGGGCTCGATTGCTTTTCTTCGTGAACTAAAATCGGAAATTAGTCCGTATGAACGAGACAGGGCAATACGCTAGAGCGGAGTGTGATATGAACGGCTGTCACCTTTTCGCATTAGAACTGCCCGCCAAGGTCAAATCTTACACCGCACGAAATATGCTCAAATTTATTCGGACGAGTATAAGTTCGGCAGGTAGTATTTATCGACAATCGTTCGTTTCATATTCCGCTCTAACGTATTGCTCTGTCTCGTTCGCTTGTACTAATTTTAGTGTTAGCTCACAGAGAAACGCAATCGTACCAATTATCTACAAGACTTGCCACGTAAACTATGGAATTCATAGGCGGCCCATTATATACACTGAAACAGTGTTGCCAAATATATGAAGAGGTACTACTTTGCGTGGTGTTCATATTATTTTGTGCAACCCTTGTATACTTAATCAAATATATTCCCTAATTTAAGGTGATAATAACCGTTGACGACCAAGCCAATATGATTTGTTTGTTTGGACAATTTCCGCAATACAAAGGTTTTTTTTCAAAAAGAGTAGGTAACCGAAGCTACTATCATGCCATGATAAATCGTTAATAAAAATCGATCTCGATTAACTTTATTATTTTCTAAGCGATTGCCGATATCTGGTAACTTATGAACCTGTTCAAATTGCTGTTCCAAATGAATAAATTTGCGATTTCCCAATAAGCAATATTAGGGAAAATTTATAGTGTTAAATAGCAATTTAATTCATAATGAGAAAACGTTTCCGCGTTACTGATTTAATTATTTCTAATCATTGTTGTTTTGCTAAATATTCAACAAAGATTGCGCAGTTAGTTAGCAACAAAACAACACACCCACAACCGGTTAAACGCCATATAAAATAATAACAAGTTTAAATAATTACGGGACATTTCAAATAACCATTATGTTTACACAGACGCAATTCCGTTATTATAGAAGTTTTTCAAGGTTTTATTGCGGAATAAATCTACAAAATGCAAAGAGGAGAAAAGAAGACAAAATAAAATAGAAAACTGTAATAAATAAGTAGCGAAATGGATGAGATTCATTGCGTAATTGGCTGAGGGTCCATAGTGTTGTAATTGGTTCGCGAAATTTGCAGTTTTTTTAATTGTTGAGGGGTCCGTTTCAGAATAAATTTGATATGTAGCGGTGTCCATACTCAAATGCAGGAGAATATAAGGAGACCAACGAAGTAGATATCTCGTCAAACGTGCCAGATCCAGACCCGCTACTATTTTCTGATATAAGCCAAGCGACTGTAATGATTCGATCGATTAAAACTGTAAGTTGAATTTTCATACCTTTTATAGTATTTACATAAGACTTGCACTTTTTAATAAATTGCATGTTCATTGGCGATTAAAAAATAATATATTTTCAAGAGATACATCCGGTATATGATTAAAATCAACATAATAATATATAAACATGTAGCAACGCATAACGACATTTTGCCATTTCTCAAATAAAGGGCTCCCTAGACGATCAAGCATGCTTGTCAAGCATCGCGTCCCGGACTGGGAGGGGATCGTCAACCGCAGGAAATATGCAAATATTTTTTAAAAAGATTTACGAAAAATGCCTAATTGTGCAGTTTTATACCAGGGAGTCAATCATTCATCTATCAATTACTTCTAATTTACGTGACTCCCTGGTATAAACTAGTCTAGGTGATCTAGATGCTTGATCGTCTAGGGAGCCCTTTAGATTGCTCTTAGATTGACGATTCCACCAGGTAAATACTGTTTTGCCGTGATATAGAAAAACAAACTGAATACGTCCTCCGTGTACTATTGACGAGGAACATTTTTCTTTAACTAACGCAGGATTTTTTGAAAAGCTTCTGAAATCGGTTACTTAAATTAAATTGCGACTCGCGATGTTATTGCTTCGAGCAGCGTGGCTTAGGGTAATAGCCGTGACTATGGCCGGATACGTTGGGTCCTCGCGAATGGGGAGGGCAATTCGTTAAGGCTTATTGTGCGCCTCTCCCAAATTTCAAGAGGGTTCCCCACTCGAGATAACTCCGAAATAATGGTGTACTCATAATAAAATGCTGCAAAAAGAGAAAAAAGAAGTATCTAGGTTTATTATAGGCACATTACAAACAACTCTCAAATGTTTGTACATGGAGTTGTCTTGTACACGCTGACAACGGCTGTGTTAGAATCGTTCGGTGGTAAAATTGTGATTTTACATTTATTCGTTTATATGATAGTTCCAATTTCCATCGTCGATACGGAACCCTATATTTAATCAGTTTTACCATTCACGAATAAAATATATTAGTAAAAGAATTGATTCGAAATATCGTACGTACATATATAGAGAAACAGACAACTAGAGCTGTCAACAACAACGGGCGAACCCGTCACCTCAGGAAATTTTAACGATATTAGACCGTTCTGTCTCCCGTGAGGTGAGCGCAGAAGACTTGAGACGTAAAACAATCAACTGTCTAGTTACGCCACTCGTCCGTCAGAGGCCAACCGGAAAAGGTGACCAGCGGGCAGCCTCGCTTCCTGACTACCAGTTTGTAAAGATATTTCCGTCTGGAATTAACCTTCAGGATACCTTACGTAGCGGTGATACAGGTGTCTACCGAATCTATCGCGGACCACGGCAATCCTGCCCTGCTGATTCACCCGGAATCGGGTGGCCGATTGGTCGTTTCAAGAGAAGCTGCCTTAAGGTTAACAACTACCCCCGCTCTATGGGAAACGTTACTGTTTCCAGACTCCCACAGCTATAAGTCGGAAAGCACAATCGATTGGCTGTAGCCCACGGTGCGCAAACCGTCCAGGAGCGCCCGAAGGTTGACTCCTAGGGGAGACTGGCCCGAGGACAGCGTCCAACCCTGGCTCGCACATCTGCGTGAAGGCCGCCGGATGGGTATTGACCCGTGCGTTTGACCGACCCTATACAACTGGGTCTTTGTGGCCAAACAGCAACTACGGTCCATCAGAGTCCATTAGCTCCTTAGAGAGAGAAACAGTAAGACAGACACACAAGTATGTAAATATTATCAAGGGGGTGGCTTTCTGTGCCGACTAATCCTTAATAATGTAGCAGATAATGCAGCAGATATATCATATGTCAAAATGGCCACTAAAGTTGCACTGAAAGTCACCCTATCATAATCTCCAGCAGGTAAGCCTTAGTCTTGGCTGGATTTTATACAAAACTGTATTTTAAAAAATGATTATTAAAAAAAAAAAAAAAAAAGTATAGGACCTCAAATGATTGTCATACACAAGAATGCTGAAGATACAGGAGAATACCAGATTTGTTCTAAGGCTGGTTAGGAGACTTGTAGGGGTGTTTAAAAACATAAATCGAAAAAAAAAATCATTCCCAGACTAACTACTCTAAAATTACCTACTTACCGAGCAAAATCTAGGAAATACCTCAGGATAGCAAAATGACGTCCTGACTAAATAAATCACCGCATCTCCCTGCAGACAAACCACTTATGTCGTATAGGTTGCGCTATTGATCGCCAACATTCTCTTTTCACTTATATCACTATACTTTAAGATTGTTCCATCTTTAACTTTTAACTATTATAGACATTCTACATCTGGCTCATCGATTACTGATATTTCTTTTTCGACCTATAATATCCCAATGCTGTATCAAGGCCTCTCACTCTCCTCTATAGCCACTTATCTCGTCCGCCATGGACCAAATTTTCGAATATTTCTATTAATATTTCGCCATTGCCCTATCAATGGTCGTACGTCTATGCGTTGCGCGTTTGACCGTGACACGTTTCGTCCAGTGGACTGCTGATTTGAATAATTGGCTAGGCATATATTATGCATTGTTTTGGTCATGTATTTACGCTGCCTGTTGGCTTATAAATTATTAATCGGCCGATTACCGAACGAGCCGACTTTTTGTTCTGATTGCGATTGACTCTGTACGTGTGCAAGGCGACTAATTGCTCTATCCCGACTAGCCGGCTTTTGTACGAGGGAAACATTACCTCTGCGCCCAATTTGCTATAGACTTATGACACGCAGTAGGTACATTTCTAGAAAAAATATAAAATAGACCAGCTTAATGTTAAAGATAACATGAGACCAACTTTAAACTATTGTTTTAAAATATTCAGCCAATTTTGAGCTCTTATTGAGATGTCACCTTTGAGGTGAGACTATATTGATATTGATACTATGAATTCAACAGTCAATAGACACATCGTTTTGTAGGAGCAAAAATATATTAAATTCTGATGGTATAAAAAAGTATCCACCAAAAAACTACCAAAACATTTGCGAAGTAGGCCTGTTTCATGGTAGTAATATCTAATCTATCTAACTTTCTATCTAATCATTATTATAACATTAAAGACGCAGTATTCATTTATATATAATTACTAGCTGACCCGTGCCCACTTCGTTGGGCGGTAAAACTTTTTACCTGTGATGAAATTATGAGTGTGGTTCGGTTAGTACTGAGTGCTATGGTTTATTTCCTGACTGCCAAAAGAAGGGTTATATTTTTACTACATGTGTATGTATATATTGGCATGTCAATTTGACTATAATACCGTTATTTGTGAGTGTCTTCTTGTGAGTGTCTTATTTGTGAGCGTATTATCACTATTTATGCAGTAAAAGGGAAATTATATGCAGTAAAAGGGAAAAGTCTTGTGTTTTAAACACTTGAGACGATAAATTTACTTATATTGATAAGAATTCGTAATTGTTGATAATATGACCAATAAACATGACCTAACGATTTAAATTATTTTTTAAATATAAAATACTACTTTTTGTGACTTAAATACCTATAAATGTTAGACATATGCTGTAGGCATTTTTAAGCTCTACAACTTTTCTCTAGAACTTATATCTCTCATTGTTAAGGCAGCGTTAGTTAGAAACGTTTTCGATCGACCGCTTATTCTCCGACTTACTTTGCAAATCCGACTACCACGAAAAAGTCTCTGATTACACTGACAAATAACGTGGCTATGACACTGACAAATAACGTGGCTTTCTATTGGTAAAAGAATTTTCAAAATCGGTTTAGTAGATCCAGATATTACTTCCTACAACGTCACAAACTTTACCTATTTATAAATGAAATGAAATGAAAAATACCTTTATTGTACTTGTTAGGTTAAAAAATAATTATTTACAACGCTGTCCACGCAGTGAGGCAGCAAAGATTTGGAATCGTTTTATTGGTATCCCGGATTCGCGAACAATGCCGCCTGCACTTTAAAGGGCGAGATAATATGTCCTTTCACAGAAATCCGAACTCACCCCTTGCCTTCCTGGCACAGAGACAATAGGCGTAGCTGGTCCGTTTTACAACACTATTGCGCCATTGTTCACATACGGGTTAACTTTTCGAAGACGTAAATCTGAAGTGCACCCTGTCATAAAGACGACCTCGCTTTCTCTGAAAGGACTATAACATTTCAAAAAACCCAGCCATTACTCAAATGGCACGCCCTAAACCTTATGATTAATTTAGTTATCAGATAATTGATCTATGATAATTATATTATAAAATAGGATAAGGTTATCAAACGGTCTGCGAGGAAAATAGCTTGACACCTTAGTATTATTTAGCTAATTAATGTAAGCTTGATTGTTAGTATAAGATAACATAAATTACTAAGTAAGCATACTAACATAATAAAATGTTCATGTCCGATATGAAAATTAGTAAACATTTATGCGTCTAATTAGAGTACCTAGTAAATTGGGGTGATTAGATTAATTAATTTTGTAATTAGGGTGATATGGTAATCAACTTTAATCTATGATACAGAAGCATCCCTAAATCACCATATCACCGTATTTGAGTTGTTAGTTATAAGTAGAGATAATTATACAATTAAGTAGACATAATTAAACATTTAGTAATGTATTTACGTGCACTGCTATCTATGAGTATATTGGCATACCATTTTGGAAAGAGGCGTTTCCCTTTAGATCCTTTGACCAATAAGAGAAGGTGTGAAATCGTTCCGGCCAGTAAAAGCATAGACATGGCGTTTAAGGGGCGGAAGGATTTTTATTGTAAACAGTGAGGAAAGCGAAGGATGCCATTTTTAGTTAGTTGCCAAAAAAGGTCGGAGACGGACGGGCACCTTTTCGGGTGTTATAAACCGACGTCACCGCGATAAATGTAATCGCGAGTTATCATAGGGCAATGGGCCCGTAAATAATAATTAATAAGTTCTGAATATACAAGTTAGAAAAATAAATGTGCTTTAATTGCCGGGAAGCCGTAGAAGTTAAAGTGTCGTCAGTCAGCAGCCGAAAAATCGAGGAAGCTTCACTGCCGAGGCCAACCTGGCTGAAATAAAGGATGCTGTAAACCACGAAAGAGGGTGAGTTAAATATATTATTACAGTCCACTGGGGACTCGCCCTGATGCAAAAGGCATCCGAAAATTCACACTCTTCGCTGATAGAACATAATTGGTCCTTCGAGCCGGATGGAGATCACCAAGTCCAATAAGTGACAGAAAAATTGAAAATTTGAAGAATCTGTGTTGATCAACGAAGAATTAAAATGTCTACAGCATCCAAGAGACAGCCAATCAGGCCCAACTCTACAGCATCGTCGGCAATAAGCCGAAGGAGCGAGCGTCTACAGGAGGTTAAAGAAGCCTCTGAAGAAATTCTACGTGTAACGAGAGCCGCGGCGAAGATTAAGGCAGAAAAAACTAAATTAATCGCGGCGGCGGCAGCAAAGGAAGAAATCGCCAAGGCGGAAGAAAGAAAAAGAGCAGCGGGCGCGGCAGCAGCATTACAAGCGACTCAAGCGGACTTAGCGGAACAAGAACAAGTGCTGGAAGCGGAAGGAGATCACGCACGTAGAATTCTGGAAGTTGTGTCAGAATCTTTTCATGAATCCACCGCCGAAAGCTGGCAAAATCGCCAGCTCTCCAGCAGAGCGGAATCAGTCGCCGAACGAACTTCTGCGTGGGCGGAAAATAATTTTCGCGAATGCACCGGAGAATCGAGACAAGACAGGCCACCCGGCCCGGAACGAGTCGCCGCAACGGAAATCGTCGAAGAAAACATCGAACAATCAGTGCGGCAAATACACGGAAAAGTGAGTGAAAACCTAGTGCTGTGTTCGCGAGGAAATGGGATCGCGCCTGACGCGCGCGCTACAAGCGCGCAGGCAACTCCAGCCACGAGCACGCAGCCAGCGCAGACAGCTGGAGACGGCACGGGCGTCGCGGCGCCGCATCCGGTTGCCAAAGCGGGCGCCTCTTCAAGTGGAGACAGCGGCGATAAACAGTTATTAGAGCAGGTTTGTCAAGTTATTGCTAATGTTTCTTCCAGACCGTTTTATGATAACCATTTACCAGTATATTCAGGGGATCCTATAGAGTTTATCGCATTTAAAGCCATTTTTGAACAGTCTACCACTGTGGGAAAGCTGACAGACGCTCAAAATTTATTACGCCTCCAAAAAGCACTCAGAGGAAAAGCGAGAGAGGCCGTATCAGGTCTGTTATTATTCCCCAATCAAGTATCAGAAATAGTAAAAACTCTGGAAACCTTGTTTGGAAATCCTAATGCTGTTATAAACCGCACCATAAGTGAGGTACGTAGGATAAGTAACCTGAGCGAGGACATAGATCATGAAGCTTTGACAAAATTTGCATGCAAAATTAAAAACTTAATCGCCACGCTCCAATCGTTAGAGCGAAACGATCATTTACTTAATCCCGATCTGTTATCCAATCTAATCGGCAAATTACCGAAAAACCTTTTAACCACTTGGTTGGCCGATAAAAATAGGCAAACGTCAGACGAACCGGTAATTGTTTATTTTTCGAAATGGTTAGAGTCATTAGCGATTAGCTCGAAAGATGCCGGGATCGCCGGGGCAGATATTAAAAAATATCAAGGCCACAGCCGCGAAAATAAGCTAAAGGGAAATGCAAACCATAAAAAAGAATACGTTTTTAATGCTCGCGATAAAACGCCGGAATCGGTGAAATGCATTAAATGCGATGAAAATCATTATTTGTCAAAATGCGAAAGTTTTAAAAAACTGTCATTAGACGAACGCTGGGCTTTGATTAGAGAGATGAAGAGATGTTTTAAATGTTTATCAAAATCGCATGGAAGTCGCTCTTGTCCAGCTTATCGCAAGAACCCGCGCGTGAAATATCATTTTCTATTATCGAACGCTAGTTTAGAAAATAAAAAACCAAACGAAGTAGATAGAAGTGTTGCTCGCGCGAATAATGACAACCAGGAAAATATAGTCGCCCATACGATTAAGAGAAATAATATTCTTTTAAAAGTTTTACCGGTAGTTATCACGGGTCCGAAAGGAACTAAAACCATATACGGTCTGGCAGACGAGGGTTCAACTGTATCTTTATTGGATCAGGCGGTGGCTAACGAACTTGGTTTAGACGGGCCATCTAATCCATTGGAAATCCATGGTGTAAACGAAATGACCGCCACATCTCAAAATGCTAAAACCGTTACATTTCGAATTAGAGGAGAGGAAGAAAGCAAGTCTTACGAAATGCAAGCATACAGCATAAATAATCTCAACCTCCCATTGTTAAAAAGTATACCCCGTGACGAGATAACCGGACGAAAGTATATAAATACCATAGCGCGCGAGGTAACCGAAGTCCAACCGCAATTGTTAATAGGTGCTAATTGCTGGCAGCTTATTATATCTCGAGGACTCTCCACAATTAGTAACGGGATATCGGCTTCACGGACGCGCTTAGGATGGGTGGCCGTGGGGGAATTGGACAGCGGGAACTTCGACAACCGAGAGCACAGTTTCTGTATCACGAACCGGCATGACGACCACCTGGAAGATCTGCTCACTGAAAGTTTACGTCGCCAGGAAGAATGGCCAGAAAAACAGAGAGTCAACCCCGAAATTGTTCGCGCAGAAGAGCTGTTGCGAACTACAACCGTTATAAAAGACAATATTTGGACCACTGGTTTACTATGGCGTCAAGAGGGAATTATTATGCCACCAAACCGTAGCATGGCGTTTAAACGGTTACGATCAGTAGAAATTAAAATGGATAAAGATAAAGTTTTCGCCGACGCTTATTGCAAGCAAATCGAGCGCTATCTGACGGAGGGCTACGCACAGGAAGTGCCGAAAGACATTCTAAGCTCAATGGGAAATATATGGTATTTACCGCATTTTGGGGTAGAAAATCCCGCCAAACCGGGAAAGTTAAGGGTAGTTTTCGACGGAGCTGCTACATGCCATGGAACGTCACTCAATAGTTGCCTTGTCGCAGGACCTGACCTATATAATTCTATCATAGGAATACTTTTTAAGTTTAGAGAAAACCCCATTGCATTTTCTGCCGACATAAAAGATTTTTTCTTGCGTATTAAAATTCAAGAAGAAGACAGCTTCAAGCAGCTTTTCTTATGGCGAGGTAAGAACCGCGATAGTGAACCACAAACTTATCGTATGTGCTCCCTCTTATTCGGTTCGAAGTCATCTCCGTGCAGTTCGCATTATGTGCGTAACCTTAATGCCGAACGTTTCGCAGACCAGTATCCAGAAGCCGCAAAAGCCATTAAGCAAAATCATTACTGCGATGATCTTTTATTTGGAGCGGATACAGTGGGAGATGCTCAACGTTTAATTCGGGAAATAAATTATATACACACTCAAGGAGGGTTTCATCTAACTAATTGGGCTACCAATGACAGCAGAGTGTTGTCAGAGGTTTCGGAGGATAAAATAGCAAAACAAAATGTACCTATCGAAAGGAGTGAACTAGGTGTGCAACGATTGTTAGGATTGCATTGGATTTCCGAAACCGACGAACTATCGTTCGATTTACGCATGCATAAAGTGGATAGCGCATTAATCGCGGGCACTAAAACGCCAACAAAAAGAGAAATATTGAGGGTTATTATGAGCGTTTACGACCCACAGGGATTTCTCGCGACATTGACCGTACGGGCGAAAATCATAATGCAATTAGTATGGAAAAGCAAGATAAAATGGGATCAAGCTGTAGATAGCTCGATAGAGAAAGCATGGCAGGAGTGGTTAGTATTTTTACAGAGGGCGGCCGATGTCAAAATTCCTCGCTACTATCAGACCTCAAAAATAGAGGGGGAGAGGCGAGAATTACACATTTTTTGCGACTCAAGCGCAGAAGCGATGTGTGCTTCCGCTTATCTGAGGGTAATAAGAGGCGACACGACACCTATGGTGACTTTGATAGGAAGTAGAACGCGAGTTGCGCCTTTAAAGAATTTAAGTATACCTCGTTTAGAACTTACGGCGGGCTTGTTAGGGGCTCAATTATGTCATAAAATTAGACAAGATCACTCGATAGAGATCCACGAACAGGTGTTTTGGACAGATTCCAGAAACGTATTATGGTGGGTAAGATCTCGAAGTGACGAATATCAACAATTCATATCGAACCGCTTGGGAGTAATTGACGAATTAAGCCAAGCCGAGGAGTGGCGATGGTTAAGTGGCAAATTGAACCCAGCGGATGATGCGACGCGATTACGCGCACCCGTCGATATGTCTCCAATAAGCAGATGGTTCACAGGTCCTAGCTTTCTACAACAAGGGCGCGAGTTCTGGCCGGCGGAAATTCCAGATGAATTACGGGAAGATGAAAGAGCGGGTTTAGAATATCGACCGGCGGTGACACTTCATATCCATGAAACGGATAAAGGACTTATCGACATGGAACGCTTCTCCAATTATCAACGGTTGATTAGAACGATGGCATATGTACAAAAATTCGCTAACCTATGCCGGAGAAAATGCCAAAATCGCGATATATCTGCTTGCGATATATCCGCAGCCGAGAAAGAATTAATTAAAGATTCTCAACGGCGCTGTTTTGGCTGCGACATTTTTTGCTTAAAAAACAACAAAAAACTACCGGCAGGAAGTAGACTGAAAGGTTTAAATGCGTTCCTAGATGGGACAGGTTTCATTAGAATGGGCGGTCGTATCGGCGCGGCGCTTGGTGTGCCTTATGATACCATGTATCCTATGATTATAGAAGGCAAAGATCAATTTACCCAACTATTGATAAAGAAAAGGCATGACGAAAATTTACATGCAGGTGTTGAGAGTGTGCTGGCGACATTGCGTCAGCGTTTTTGGGTTATAAATCCGCGCCGTAGTGTTAAAAGGGAGTTATTTCGTTGCTTATACTGTCAAATAAAAAAGGCCAAGCCGGTGACCGCATTGATGGGAGACCTTCCGGCGGAACGTTTAGAACACCATACTAGACCTTTTAGCTGCGTCGGATTAGACGTATTTGGGCCGATGGCGGTGACAATTGGTAGGCGAAAAGAACACCGATACGGTGTACTATTTACGTGCTTGTCAGTGAGAGCGGTGCATATTGAAGTTTTGGAATTCTTGTCCACGGATTCTATGATACAGGCTATTAGGCGTTTTATTAGCAGGCGCGGAAAGCCGCGAGTAATATACTCAGACAATGCAACCAATATGAAAGGTAGTTGTGCTGAACTTCGCCAGGCGATGAGCGGTTTAGACAACGAGACAATTAAAAATAATTTAAGTAATAAAAATATTACCTGGCGTTTTATTCCGCCAGCCAGTCCTAGCCAGGGCGGTGCTTGGGAAATAATGGTGAAAGCAGTAAAAAACGCTTTGAAAGCCGTTTTAAAGGAACAGGCGCCCCGTCTCGAGACATTGGCGACCTTATTAACGGAAGCCGAGGCGGTCATTAATTCTCGACCTTTGACCCACCTTTCGTTAGATTCCCGCGACGCCGAACCATTGACCCCTCTAAACTTCTTGCTAGGATACACTTACGGTGACCAGTCAGCAGGTCAATTCAGCCCCCAGGATCTGTGCAGTAAAAAGCAATGGCGGCATAGCCAATATCTAGCGGACGCCTTTTGGAGGCGTTGGTTACGGGAAATATTACCAACATTGGCATCGCGACCGAAATGGAAAGAAACTACGGAGCCCCTAAAAGAAGGAGACCTGGTGTTGATTATTGACCCGTCTATAAGTCGCGGTCACTGGCCAAGGGGTATAATCGAAAAGGTGTATCCCGATGAGAAAGGAAATGTACGCGTGTTAGATGTGAGAGCAAATAATCGATTGTATCGACGTTCCATCGGTAAGATCGCTCGACTCATCGTAGAATAGTTAAAAAGTAGATTAATAATAAAAAAGTCCCTTTAAACTTAGTTATAACATTAAAAATGATAGGTAGAAGGCAACATACCACCCTTACAAATAATTAATAGGCAAAAGTGACACTGTCTGTCACTGGGGGGGAAATGTTAGGTTAAAAAATAATTATTTACAACGCTGTCCACGCAGTGAGGCAGCAAAGATTTGGAATCGTTTTATTGGTATCCCGGATTCGCGAACAATGCCGCCTGCACTTTAAAGGGCGAGATAATATGTCCTTTCACAGAAATCCGAACTCACCCCTTGCCTTCCTGGCACAGAGACAATAGGCGTAGCTGGTCCGTTTTACAACACTATTGCGCCATTGTTCACATACGGGTTAACTTTTCGAAGACGTAAATCTGAAGTGCACCCTGTCATAAAGACGACCTCGCTTTCTCTGAAAGGACTATAACATTTCAAAAAACCCAGCCATTACTCAAATGGCACGCCCTAAACCTTATGATTAATTTAGTTATCAGATAATTGATCTATGATAATTATATTATAAAATAGGATAAGGTTATCAAACGGTCTGCGAGGAAAATAGCTTGACACCTTAGTATTATTTAGCTAATTAATGTAAGCTTGATTGTTAGTATAAGATAACATAAATTACTAAGTAAGCATACTAACATAATAAAATGTTCATGTCCGATATGAAAATTAGTAAACATTTATGCGTCTAATTAGAGTACCTAGTAAATTGGGGTGATTAGATTAATTAATTTTGTAATTAGGGTGATATGGTAATCAACTTTAATCTATGATACAGAAGCATCCCTAAATCACCATATCACCGTATTTGAGTTGTTAGTTATAAGTAGAGATAATTATACAATTAAGTAGACATAATTAAACATTTAGTAATGTATTTACGTGCACTGCTATCTATGAGTATATTGGCATACCATTTTGGAAAGAGGCGTTTCCCTTTAGATCCTTTGACCAATAAGAGAAGGTGTGAAATCGTTCCGGCCAGTAAAAGCATAGACATGGCGTTTAAGGGGCGGAAGGATTTTTATTGTAAACAGTGAGGAAAGCGAAGGATGCCATTTTTAGTTAGTTGCCAAAAAAGGTCGGAGACGGACGGGCACCTTTTCGGGTGTTATAAACCGACGTCACCGCGATAAATGTAATCGCGAGTTATCATAGGGCAATGGGCCCGTAAATAATAATTAATAAGTTCTGAATATACAAGTTAGAAAAATAAATGTGCTTTAATTGCCGGGAAGCCGTAGAAGTTAAAGTGTCGTCAGTCAGCAGCCGAAAAATCGAGGAAGCTTCACTGCCGAGGCCAACCTGGCTGAAATAAAGGATGCTGTAAACCACGAAAGAGGGTGAGTTAAATATATTATTACAGTCCACTGGGGACTCGCCCTGATGCAAAAGGCATCCGAAAATTCACACTCTTCGCTGATAGAACAGTACTAACAAAAAAAAAATACATGGGTAAAGAAAACTTAAATTCTATTTTAACTTAGTACAAACGGCGGGCTTATCGTTTCACGATTTCTTACAGCCAACCGTGTAATATTAAATAAAAGTATCAATACAGCTCACATACATAAACATATACACATAAATATACATATACATACATCCAAATATACATGCATACATAAAAAAAAATATAATTTATAATATAATATATGTATATTATAATAATAAATACATAGAAACTACAGATAAATAATAATAAAAATAACTGCTTATATAAAATGATAGATATTACAAAGTTCTTATGCTTCTATCCAGTCAACAACCCAACGAAAGGGGGAAGGGGGGAGGGGATAGGGGGAGGGTTGGTTCTTAGTTAATATTTTGAGGGAGAAAATGTTTTTTCAGTAACGCCTTGAAACAGGGCAAGGATGTTGCATGACGAATAGCATGCGGAAGCTGGTTCCAAAGTCGAGCAGAATGGACGCTAAATGAGTTAGTGAAAAAAGAAGACTGATGTAGTGGAATTGCTATGGTGTTGTCCTGGCTTGACCTGAGTGGAACACCATGACTTCCTAACGGGAGAAAGAGGTCTTTAAGGTAAGGAGGTGCTATGGGACTATTTAGGACTTTATAAAGGAGTGAGAGGGCGTGCAGATTTCTGCGCTCACGAATTCGAAGCCAATGGAGTCCATCGCGATATTCGCTTACGTGATCAAATTTACGCAAGTCGAATATATATCGTATGCAGATATTTTATATACTATTAGTATTTATATATTTTATAATCTATAGTAATATACTATTAGTATAGATTACATGTATATTATGTAGGTGTCTAGCTTTGTATGTACATTACTTTTATGTACATATTTTTATATGCTGTAGGAATTTAACAGTTTAATTTAGTATTAAGTTGATCAAAGTAGTATTTTTTAAACTTTAGGTATTTTATGAAAAAAGTGGTAATTTAGTGGAAAATATTTATGGCCTTACATCCGATAATTGCAATAAATTAATATATCTAGTAAGTAAGGTGAATTGTGAACTGTTGTTTCAAATAATGTGGAAAAAAACATTCTTTAGGAACCGTAGCATGTTTTTCGGTCTCAAGGCGTTTGATTGTGATCTTAAGGCGACGTACTACTTAAAAAATAAACCGTATCTGAGTTTTTAAGCCCCGCCTACTTACCCCCTCCCCTCGCGACGGGGCAAGTGTTTATTATGTTGACTCATCTCGCAGCGATATTCACTCGCTATCGATGTCTGGACTAAACACACTAGGTATACACTATTGCAATGGGATTTATATTTTGGGATTATGCAAGTGTCATGTACCTACGCTGGTGAAGAAGGCTACGCTTTATCATCATCTAAACTTGAACATTATATTACTTTCCCGGCTGCCACTGGTAGGGAAGGTGTTGTGATCGTGCGGAAAAAAATGTTTAGATAACGATAGAGATGTCCATTTTGAGGTCCACCAAGATGATTAAGACCATTTTCAGAGAAATGTATGTCTGTTTGCCTGTATGTAATCTCTCACGATAACTGCCGAGCCGTTGAACCGATTGAGTTGAAATTTGGAACATAGGGATAGTATCACCCTGGAATGCGCCCATTAGATTTTGGCTGTCAACTGTTAAACCAAACTATCACTGTCAAAAATTGACAGAAGCCATATCTTACAGAATTTCATTTGCGATATGTCATTTGAAATCCCCTGAAAAACTGTATTAAGAAGAGTCACCTGTCACTAATTAATTTTCGACATTTTAAAATTATTTTAAATGGTGATAGATGACAATTGGAGAAATGCCGTTAACTGTTTTGGATACAGTTTTCCAAGGGCTTTTAAATGACATAAATCGCAATTCATGTTCCGTGAGATACAGCTTTAGTATTTTTTTGATAGTTGTAGTGACAGTTTTTGATAGTATTTTTTGGCAGAAAAAACATTTAGAATCGAATTAAAAAACAACATTGTGTATCGAACTATTTATTCGCGGTATAATAGTTCTTTGAGGAGGACATAACGACACCCATCGCCTTGTACATTATCATTAAAAAATTATTTAATTAAAAAGTAATATAATTTATTTTTAGATACTGTAAGCACATCATTGTAAACTTTAAAGAAATACACATCATTAAAAATAAATAATTATTAATTAAAATATAAAATCATTAAGACAAAAAATCATGAAGACATTTCTGGTTGGCAAAGTAGTCTGTTATTTCTGAGTAGATACATACATATTAAATGTAAAGAGACGAATAAATACATTTAAAATTGCGCAGTACATTTGAGACTTCCTTTTTGTAGCCTTGACAGTGTCGCTTTGTAGTGGTGCGCCGACTTTTGTAATTAAAATTCATCAAATGATAATACATTTTCAAAAGCCTGTTCATCATTATTAATTAGATCTGTACTCAGCACAGATTTGGAATATCGTGTACTTTTCGGTGGCTCTATATTGCTTGTGCTTTGCTTTGGAGTGTTATTGGCAAGTACATTCTCTGTGAGTTCTTTGCTCACTTTGTGATGGAATCACTGAAAACTAACTACCGCTTAAGCGTTGGACAAGGGAGAGGAACCGATTTCTTTCGTTTTATCGTGTCGTTTCTTTTATTTGCTTCTTTCAAAGTGTATTCAGGCTCCCTTAAATCCATATTCCTTCATACTCCTGGATCGATAATTTCAGGTAATACACAGTCCATATAAAAACAAACAAGTTTTTTCCATGACATTTGTCCAAATCAAATCATTCGTCTGTATATATTCGGTTTTGAGGAGATCGTTTTTACCAGACCAAAATGTAAATAGGCACACTTCCTTTCCAGTTATATGTATCGTTCCAGTTACAGTTTATTTCCAGCACACTTTCTTTAAAGTTATCCACAATACCACAGATAGTTCATACCTTGTTGAAAACTTACGTTTTTTCGTTCCTCAGCGATTAATTCGCAATTCACGCACGTTTGAGGTATCTCGTGCCAATACCAACTACGGGAAACATTCCATCGCTTATGGGCTGATATGCACGTACGACTCTTGTTTCTCCACCATCGACATTTTCAACCTCAACCAACCGACGTTCGTGAATTATTCAAATCAATTGCACCTAACGAGCTTGTTAATACCTATAGTAATTAGTTATATACTTTCTATACAACAAAATAAAATTCGAAATTTAAATTCTAAGTGTCAACATATTTTAAAATTTTCTCCCCTCTAAATAATAATTAAATAATAAATTTTAGTGATTATAGTGCAATTCTATAGTCTGGATTAACTCGCGGTTAACACGGGACGCGTCCCGAAGGATCTGATCGGTCTGAGCTGTTCACTTTAAATATTCGACCAGCGTGTCTATGGAAAAGTCGACCATCGAAAACAAGCGAGCTGTAGTTACTGGCTGAAGGCAGATCGACTTTGCTGAAGATACATCGGAGGACTTACTGAAGGTGGTGGTGGATTTGATTGACCAGCCACCTTTCGAAGACTATATGCAAAGACTCTCAGAAGGAGGTTACCGCAAGGTATAAGGACGATCAATTGTGCGCTGGCAGCTTAGAAGGATTACGAGACTCTTGTGGAGGCGATAGTGGTGGACCTCTGCAAGTGGCGATAGCTGACAACCAATGCCTTTTCAAAATAATCACCGTTACCAGTATTGGAAAGAGCCCTTGCGGAAGTGCCAAGGGACCTGGCATATACACTGCCGTGAAGAGTCATGTGAAATAAATGGCGTTTTAGGAGTATGTCTACCGGCGAAAAATTGTCCAAAAACTGAGGGGGATTTGCCAAAAGGGAAACTATCACAATTTTGTATAATGTCGGAACAAGAGACTGTATGCTGTATTCAACACAGCCCCATGAGCAACAACACGAGATCATCAGAAAACCAGGATAAATCCAATAATGCATCTTCTATATCACCGCCTACTACAACAACTACCAATAAGTCACCGGTCATCTCTACAATAGCTCCAGAAAAAACTCAAACATCACCACAAGCCATAACTACCAATTTCATAAATGACAGTGTGAAAAACGAACTAAATCCGAAAAAATAGCTCTGCAATATTGAGTAAAAATTTAACAATGACAGTCATTGCTGCGTTAGCGATTAATTGATTTATTTTATTTTATCTGCATCCAAACTTTTCTCTGGTCGTAACGGTCTCCGTTCCATCGGGTTCAGAAGAGGGAGGAAGAGAGAGTGCACCCGTGGTCGCGCGCCCACCTGTGCACTATAATATAGCCTGCGCACTTGACTGCTTCCGAACAGTGGACTCTGAGAAGACTAAAGAAGTCACTAGAATCTACAATGCAGTCGCTGTGGCCGAACACGGCTAGAAGGATATATATACAACATATCAGTAGCTACCGCAAATATTTATAAATATCTATAAATATTTATTATATATCTATAAATACCTATAAACATCAATAAATATCTGTATTTATATATCCACTATACGACCTATCTATATCTTTATTTATATCTATATACATATACACATACCATCGTCTAACTCCTTCTTCCTAATCACTTCCAATTCCCTACCTCTCCGATCGGTTTTCTATATATTTTTTATATTTAATATGAACTTTGTTTATTTTATAATAAATTTTTAAGTGTAATATGCTGAAATCCAAATGTGTAATAAACGATTATAGGCGTAATGTTTTTCTTTTTTTTCTACATTTATGCACACGTATGTATATTGTATGCGCTGTATTTTTCCAGAAATAAAATAAAAAATAAATAAATAAAAAGAAATTATATATGGACCTGTCCTTGAACTTGAACGTACCAGTGATGTTTGATGCTGATTTCAAGTTTTCCATCTTTCTGTTTCCAAAATGTCAATTTTCTTTTTCTTGTCGCTTCCGTTAACCAGATTCTATGCGCTGTAATGGGAAATTTGACTTCAAAAATATAATCATCAGATATTCCATCTGGAGAAGCTCCCAAAAATGGAAATTTAGGGTCAATGAATAATCCACATTGCTGAATTTCCACTTTTTCTAGACATATTTTTTATTCTAGTGCAGTTGTTTCATTTTCTTTTCCATGGCAAATTGATGCTACGTTGCTCAAATCCCATTTTCAGTCATGGATTTAACTAAATTGGCGCATTTTGTGTGTTGTTAACTATTGACAATTTTGCCAAAGTTAGACGCAGTTACCATTTTTCTTCGTAATTCCAACCACTCGCTGCTTTCACCTTGAATAACCGTAAGTTTTTCAATTCGCAATCGATCATTTTTCTATTTTCCAATTCTTGAAATAACAGAGCTTTGCTTTTTTCGAATATTTCTGATGGAACATCGGGTTGGTTGCAATGTTCTCCATAATGCGAATTATTGTTTTTTTTTTCAAAAAAACTTTCTGCTTTTATTTCTTTTATAAAGAATGGATTTACTTAAATGCCTCTGTCTTCTTTATTCCACTTTTGATATCCTGCCAGAGGGACTTTTGCCTATATATTTTTTATGTAATCTTGAGAGTGGCTGTTTTGTATTAAATGATATAACTGCCGCATTACATCGCGCTTGGTAAGACTGCTTTTGGATGTAATTTGTCCTCTTACCACCAATAAATTTTGCAATGATGCCGTTAAACCTTTCGAGAACATTACTATCTACATCATGAATTAGGCTTCTTGCATGTATTGCTACCTACGTTTTAAGTTATGTAACGTATTCTTTCCCAAATAATGTCACCCATCAAACAACTCATTGCATCCAGTGTTTCATTTTCCGACAAACAATTTTAAAAACTTCTACATTTATCATGGTTTCCAAATGCATCTATCGGGGCGTTCAAAATGTCATTATACAGGCAATCAATTTTCTCATCAATTGAAAAGTTTTGACATTTATTATAAGCTACTGCTGATGTAATATTTCTTCGCATTTTTAGTTTTTTTTTTCACAGACATTACAAGTTGAATAAAAGCTTTTAAAAAGTAGATACCTACGTTTTGTTTTTTAAATTACAATTCTGCCTATCTGACGGTTTTCTATATTAGAACGGTCAGAATCGTAGCCTAATAGTATATTATATTTATACATGGTGTATAGCTCTGACATATGGCTCTAACGCAAATGTATTGGCATTATTTACTGTCCCCTTATATATGACACATTTTGACTCGCGGGAAGCAAGCTGAAGTGGCGCACTTGTTTTAAACTCGCATAAGATCACACCGGTCGTAGGTTCAAAACCTACCGATATGTATATTTTTTTTTGTTTTTATACATAAAGAAACATTGTTATCAAATAAATGAACACTTTTTATTAAAAAAAAGTAATATTGTAAATTTTAAAAAAAAATAAATAAATATTAAATATCATTTTACTTATTATTGTTTCTATTTTTCAACATATGATTTATCATGTTTTTAAACCTCTTTCATTTACACGGTGAAATAGCCATCTAAAACCGATATTTTTTTACTTCACATCTCCGATCCATCGAAATGTCAATTTGGTAATAATTAGTCATGAAACAGAGCGTCGCGAACGCAACCGCATATGTCGGCCTTCGAAGCCGAAATGAACCACGTTTCTAAGAGCCAATAACATTTCATTATAAAAGGTTGGCTGTTATGCCATTTGAATCAGTAATTGATCCCCACATAAGAACCATATTGACCCAATGTCGCTTGCGGCATTTTGAATGCCAGCGCGTCGTCGCGAGAAGAGCGCGCTCATCTCATTGTATGACAAAAATAATATAAACGGGCTCTGCAAAATATTATTTTTAAAATATACTGATATTTTATTTGAAAAAAATAATCGTCAGTACTACAAGTTTATTGTACATAGTTTATGTAAAAAAAAACAAACTTGAAAAAAACACACAGTAATAAGTAATATTTAACAGTGAATATGGATGAAAGTTACACTTTTTATATAAATTTTTTTAACAAGAAAAACTTATTTTTTTAAATTTATGCGAAAGCATTCCTCTTTACAACTATTGTTAGAATGCCGTAGTATTTTTTTTGAGTTTCTTGATCGTGCAGTTTAGTGTGAGGCACGTTTCAAAAAATGCTCTAAAATGAAAATTTCCTGTATAGCTCCCAGATTTAATTATTTTCCTCAATTTTCCAATACTTAAAAAAAAATCTGAAATAGCTATCTACTTAAGAAAGGTACTGTGAGTTACGATATTTTTTTTTTGTTGGCTAACATCATCAGTTATTTCAGTATGACTGTTCAAAAATTGCCAAAAAATGTAATTTTCGAAATTTACCTACATCGTCGCCTTAACCTCTAATCTTTAAGTACAATTAATCTACGTAATATGTATTTGCCAGTTGCGTTTCGGCATTCTACGCTTAGTTGTCAATAATTGCGGAAGAATAATCAAACACAAGAAAACCGGACGCTGATGAAACGTGTTTGTCGTCACTTTGCCAATTCCGTCTGTTTTTATTTCGGAGTGTGGTTATGCTAATATAGCGTCTGTCGAGGCGCCAGACGCGATGTTTGCTCAGGCTTGGAAAACTCATTGTGCGGACTTAGCGCTGTGGCGGGGTGGGAGTCTCGTCTCAGACACCAGTTATGACAGCCTCTTCGCTAATGTCACGATTTACGATTTGCCTAAGCCGTGTTTACGTTATTGCTGGTGTCACTTACACAATTGCCGTTGGGTCGTCGGGGCTGCCTGTGAGAACTTTGCTATTCAATATAACCGCTGTTTTGTCGTACGATTGTCCCTCTGAAAGCGGACGAAAAATTATAGAGAAAGAGACGACAACGTAGAATAAATAATAAAATTTACTGTTCCCAGGAATACAAAGCGTTTCATTCACATATAGACAATAGTTTATGTATTATAGAGAAATCGAGAAATGTAAGGCTAGACTTGGTATGTTGGCCTTTCTATTGTTTTACATGTATGGTAATTAACCTTTCGGAAGCCAGTCATTAAACGCAAAATTTTTGAAGCCATCGAAAATTTGTTTGTAGAAGGTGTGTGCAAACATACTAATATATAACGGTGGCTCATTTAACGGCAGGCTTCAATGAGAGGTTTTTACCGCAGTGGAGGGAGAAATAGAGCCGATAATTGAATAAATACGAATATAATACGAATAATACGAATAATACGAAAAACGCCGATCGGCGTGCGTGGCTACCCAGAGGTTAATTGATACATTAAGGGGTGTGGATTACAAGGGACCAACCCGCCATTACATGGATTTATATCATGAGCATGCTGTCATGGAGTGAATGTAATGACTTGAGGAACAAAACAATTCACAGTCAAGCTACGCCAGAAGCCTCAAAACTTACTGTTGACATAAAGATAATATTTTATATAATATCGAGAAATCGAGAAATTTAACGCTAGGCTTGGTCTATTGGCTTTTATATTGTTCTGCATGTATGGTAATTAATTGATACATTGAGGGATGTGGTTTACTAGGGGCCAACCCGCCACTACAGGGAGTTATAACAACATCATGCTATTCTGTCTCTTATGGAGTGAACGTAATGACTTAATAGACAACACGATCCACAGTCAAGGTATGCCAGAAACCTCATAATTTACTGCTTTCCAAGAATACAAAACGCTCTATTCGCAAAGAGAATGGTTTGTGTATTATAGAGAAATCGAAAAATGTAAGGCTAGACTTAGTATGTTGGCCTTTCTATTGTTCTGCATGTATGGTAATTAATTGATACAATGAGGGGTGTGGTTTACTATGGGCCAACCCGCCACTACAGGGAGTTATAACGGCATGACATTCTGTCTCCCGTTGCGTGAACGTAATGACTTTATGGTCAACACGAGCCACAGTCAAGTTACGCCAGCAGCCCGTAAGAGTCCAACGCCTTACCGCCAAACACTACCAGATTTGGACGAATTTCTCCATCCTCCATTCTGATCATACATAGATTCGAGATCAGTTCGAATTTATCGCGGCCGGAGGTGCCCTTTTCCCGTCATTATCACGCGGGATCGAGTGGACAACTGATAGTTTAAAGGATAGATGAAGTTAGGTTGACAACTACCCCCGCTGCATTGGAAGCATATATTTCCAGACTCCCCTGGTTATACCTCGGAGTGCATAGTCGTTGCACTGTGCGCAAACCGCCCAGTTTTGCCGGAGGTGACCCACGGATCGGAACCTCTGATCCCAACTGTCAACGATTATAGATTACAGCCGAAGGTAGAGTTCACGGTGACCCTTCCAGGTTAGTCTCTCTTCGAGGAGGCTGTTCTATGCTCTATTACGCACCAGAAGTTGTATGGAGAGAACTGAGGTGATATTAGCCTATTACGCGCTAGTTGAATCACACCTGCGCTATGGTGTTCTTCTATGAGGTACCGCAGCGCACATAAACAGTGTATTCACTCTCCAGAAAAGAGCCATACGTGCGATAGTGGGTATTGGTCCACGGCAGTCATGTCATGAACACTTCCGAAAACTAGTGATATTGACCGTTTATGCGATGTTTGCTCGAGAAGCTCTTTGCGAATTCTATTGCAATAAGAGCTTGGCAATATCCCATGAGGAAGTACAATGGCATGACACCAGAAATAAAACCCATACCTTCAACCGATCGTAGCACGTCGGGCTGCTCACTTCCAGGCGACTAGTCGATACATAGGCCTCATACTTGTAAATAAATTGCCTGATAGATTAAAGGCCATTAAAAACATCGATGTTTTTAAGAGATTCATTCGGGTGTACTGCTAAAAATCAATATGTATTGTACCTTTGCGTATAACGACATTTTAAAATATTGTGAAAACATTATAAATAGGATAGAAAACGAATTTACCGCGTGAAATTTGTAGGACGCGACGTTTCGGTGACGTTGTAGCCGCCGTTGTCAGTCTACCCTAGACAACGGCGGCTGCAACGTCACCGAAAAGTCGGGTCCTACAAATTTCACGCGGTAAATTCGTTTTCTATCCTATTTATAATGTCAAACAACCGCGATAGTCTTCGATTTTATATTGTGAAAACAGTATCGTACCTATCAATTTAATTGAATTTATTCTCATTTATTGTCAATTGTTTTATAGTAAATTGTTACTTTATAGCCTTTGTTTTTGTTAGTTAGAAAGTTTGGAGTAATATTATTGAGTTTACTTTATATTACCTTTGTTAAATTGAGTATCTATCTAGTTTTAGACTAATTTAATGCCATTCCTACACAGCAGTAATGGTTGTAATGGAAATAAATACTCTTTATCTTTATCTTTATCTGTTCGTTAAACTGACTGTCCTGATCTTGATGGTTTACTCTTTAACCGACTTCAAAAATGGAGGAGGTTATCAATGCGGTTGTATCTTTTTTTTATATATGTTACCTCCGAACTCCGTCATTTATGAACTGATTTGGAAATTCTTTTCTCATTTTCAAGGATGACAACTAACCCGCCCATTGTGACAACTAACCCGCCCATTGTGAACTTTTACAATAAAGAGTAGAAAATATAGCAAAGAAGCTGCATTTCTAGTAAAAGATTGTGTCCATAAAAAAGGGTAATCAAGTCGTTGTCAACGGAAAGCTTAACGATGCTACTAATCGACGAGAATCCGGAACACCTAACACGGCGGTAATGGAGCGAAGCCACTCGACGCAAAGAGACAAAGACGCCAGCGACGACGATTGTTCATGTAAGTGCAAGTTAAATGACTGAATTAGCCGTCCTCTGCCTAATGAGAGTAATTCATAGACTTGCAGCAGGCAGCGGCGAAGAGAGGAAAGTTACCCGAGGAGAGAGATATACACGCAGAGAGAGCGAGAGAGAGAGAGAGATGGAGGAAACTCGCCGACAAGTCGGAAGCAATACTAATGACTCTCAGCAAGAAATCCCCCGCGCCAATATTAAAGTCTCGAGTTTCTTGTTGCGTATACTACTCGTACTACAACACTTAAGACACGCCCGTCTCTCATTTCCTACGCGGGAGCGGTGCAAATCGTGAACGCATTAGAATTATTTGTGTGTTGCTCCACCGCGTCAACATCTCCCGAGCGCGGTGCGCCCAATCCGAGGCGTATTATATATATTTCCAGAAAACGACGAGTGGATTGTTTTTTTTATTTTATTATTTGTTGAGTGGGGCTTTTCTAAGGTCTTTATGAGCCTTGTAACACTGCGACCATTGCTGATCTATTGTTCGCCACCTACTATAGTTCTGCGCTAAGCCTCCTGTCATTTAAGAACCGCAGCAGGCTTTTAGCGCCAGATTGTTTTACCTCCTCAGGTTGGAGGTAATGACCACCCAAGTGAGTGTATCTTTTACGCATCAGCGGATCACATTCGCACATGAGGTGCTGGGGAGTTTCCTCTGCTCCTTGGCAGAACCTGCACATTTTTGTGTCTCTGAGCTTGAGGTTGAACATGTGTTTGTTCAGGCCACAATGCCCCGTGAGCGCCCTCACCAGTATGCGTAGATTGTTCCTTTTTAGGGTTAAGCGTTGTTCCTATTTAGCCAGTGGATTTTTAAATCTCTGCTCTTGTGAATCCAGGTGCGAAATTTAACCCTTTAAGGACCACGGGACATAATATGTGTCCATTACTTAAAAAATCAATGTACATATAAATTATCGAATAAGAATAATTTACAAATTATATTATTTCCATATTATTGAAATATCAGAATCTTAAATACCATAATCTTAATATTAGCAACAAAGAAATATTGAAAATATGCCATGACTCTATTTCTTTTTACATCTACCAAAATATTATATACGCTCGTACACACCAAGCTCCGGTGAATAGTGATTTTCATCATCACGATACAAGGAATAAATCCAATCTCCACATAAACCGACAGCGACTTATTCACCAAAATTTTTTATACTATAATAAGATTCCAGACCAAATGAAAAGCCTTGGAAAGGACCAATTTAAAAAGATAATTTCAAATAATTTGGTAAGAAACCCAATTTATGGTATAAGGAAGTTTGAAAATTCCGAGTTTATTTTCCATGTTGATGATTAATGAAATTCGTAAAGTTTTAAACATAATGGTATTATGATAGCTGATATTCTAATTTTTATATAATTTATTATACATCTATAAATTAAAAAAAAAATACGAAGGCATATTCCTGGAATGACGAATTAAATAAATTTACTTCGATTATTCTACACAGAATTTGTATTTTTGTTTTAACATTATTCTCCCTGATTATTACATTTTCTATTAAATCACATTATAATCACACATTAAATCACATTATAATCCAAGCACATGAAGGTTTCCTCAGGAAAAAAATCCGGAAGTATTTTTATCAACGGTTTTATATGTATTTTTGGACGCTGAATCCGATTTTCAACTTTGCAACCTCGCCAGAGGTGAGCTAACTTCAAAAATCGCGAAAAACCGCAAAGAAAATGCATTTCATATTGTTTTTCGCTTATAATTCACGAATAGAGCATTTTTTATGGTAACAAAATAGAGAACGGCAGTGCGAAGGCGGGCTGTGAGTGAATTGGTTCACCGAATAGAAAGAGATAGGGGCATATGAGACTACCTCTATCCTTGTCTAGTTGCGCATGCGCGTGTATCCATAACATAGCAGACTTATGGCGTCGAAGCGTTGCCATAGTAATATATGTACGTGACTCCGTGAATGCACGACTAGACAAGGATGGAGGGGGTACTATAGGCAGCTGTCTCCTCTATTCGGCTGACGCATTCTCAGGCTGGTCACGGGGTCTTGTAGTTATACGGTGAATAAATGAAAATCGTACAATCGTGTCGTGGCTCGGATTCCCAGGCACGATATCGATAAATGTTATCATAAAATGTTATAAATCGATAAAAGATATTTATAAATGTTAAAGAGGAAAGGATATCGAAACGCGACTCCTTTCCCATTTCCACCAGATATTACTACACTTAATCATTGTTTACTTGATCGAAATTTATATATTATTATAATCACCTGAAAGTACAAATTAATCCGCCAAAAGTTAAGCTTTTCTGTACCTAGTTTCCAGCGACAACTTGGCCGATAGTTTTATCAACAAGCTTAGATCGGATTCGATAAAGGATTAGATACACCGAAACAACAAGCCTATTTGAGAATTAGGGAATAATTAGCGAACAAGTTCCGAGTTTCCCTCCGAAATAAAGTTTAGTCGTTTCCCCCGGTGGACGGCTTAACTATAAACTCGTGGGCTTGAAAACTCTCCAAACTCGAAAGTGTACATATTTCCTAAGAATGATCGCACTCTGAACCGGCTTAATTCAGCTGCGTCATAATCAACCTTGAAAATCTAAATGATCCCGGCTTATAATATAAGCGAGATGAAATAGAATGGAGGGGGTGGGTCTAGCAGGTTACTTTGTAAAGGTGTCGTAAAGGATTTAAAGCGGCGATTCCCAAGCTGGGGGCTGGCAGAAAATCCAATTTTACCCCTAAAGGGGAAAAATGGGATTTTCTGGGGGGTAAAGTTAATGTGACATGATACCTGGAAACGACCATATCTGAAGAAATTCAGTTTCATGATTTTTTTTAACAATATAAGCACCAACTTAAAAATGTTTCTAAGCGACTCCCTCGATAAGACACTAATTTATAGTTTAGGCTCAAAAAAGGCGCGATTACTCCTACAATTTAAATTTAAATTTCAATTTATTTTTCTAAAACCTTTACAGATTGTTGAAACTTACTCTATATATGAAAATATTTCAAAGTCAACAAAGTACACTGATGCCTAATAAACAATACCTAATAATCAATACCTAATAAACAACAATAATATAGCATTATTTATAGCATTCGTATTTACAGATTTCCAGTTTCCTATTTCACACCAGGCTGCATCGCAAGAAAAAAAAAAAACAAAAAATGTGTAGTAAAAAGTATTCAATTAATAATTAATTTATAATGACATAATAATCATGAATATAATCATAAATAATAATCATAATAATCATAAATAATATTCATAAGAAAACAATTTAACTAAAAGGTACTACAACGGTCAATGGAATAATAATGTAAGCGGTGAAAGTATTTTATTTTAATTGAATAATATTGACTGGTTAATTTCTTAGCATCAGGTTTACCCACATTTTTTATTTGGGCCCTAAATTAATTACAATTAAATAAAAGGTGAAAGCTCTCTGACAGTTACGCTAAATATGCTTTACCATTAACACCACTGCGCAAAGATACTTTACTAGGCGAGTGGTATACGCACGTGGAATCTAGGCCTAACGGTTTAACAATGCCGGATTTTTATTGGTCAAACCCTACAGCAATGATCTAGCCTATATCTTCGCGGGACCGCCCATTTCAGATCTTTTCTCAGATAGAATGTCGCCTTAAAACAAGGATAGGATATTTTGTTCAGTCCCAAAACAAAATTAAAAACAAATTCATTTTTTTGGTTCTAGAACTATTTACCTAATCACTAAATCATTAAGGATTAGTAAGTGAATTAAGGCAACGCAGCCCGGGTGTGAAAGTGGATTTTCGACAATGGTGACAATGAAAATAAAAGCAAGAAACCAACGAAAAAAATAAAAATGCAATAGTTAACTATTTCTTTTGATACTTTTATGGTCAAGATAGGTGCTATTTACTATCGACCTATTTAAAATGTATATTTTCCTGTAGGTCCTTATATCTCCGGTCCTATAGATCGCGAGAATGTCCACGTCCATGGCGTTCCCATGAAATGATAACAAGAAATAGAACGGAAAAAGAAAGGCAATAAGTACAAGCAAGTTATCAATAAATCCTTTATGTATGGAAGTGAATACTGCAAAATAATATATCCTATATTTGGACTAAGTATCCTGAAGTTTGACACAAGACTGTATGTATGAAAGTGAACACTGCAAAATAATATATTCTATATTTGGACTTAGTATCCTGTAGTTGGACACACGATTTTATTAATGAAAGTGAACACTGCAAAATAATATATTCTATATTTATACTTAGTATCCTGTAGTTTGACACAGACTTTTTGTATGAAAGTGAACACTGCAAAATAATATATTCTATATTTGGACTTAGTATCCTGTAGTTTGACACAAGACTTATTTTGAAAGTGGACACTGCAAAATAATATATTCTATATTTGGACTTAGTATCATGTAGTTTGACACAAGACTTATATATTAAAGTGGACGCTGCAAAATAATATATTCTATATTTGGACTTAGTATCCTGTAGTTTGACACAAGACTTATGTATGAAAGTGGACACTGCAAAATAATATATGCTATATTTGGACTTAGTATCCTGTAGTTTGACACAAGACTTTATGTATGAAAGTGAACACAAAATAATATATTCTATATTTGGACTTAGTATCCTGTAGTTTGACACACGATTTTATTATTGAAAGTGAACACTGCAAAATAATATATTCTATATTTGTACTTAGTATCCTGTAGTTTGACACAGACTTTTTGTATGAAAGTGAACACTGCAAAATAATATATTCTATATTTGGACTTAGTATCCTGTAGTTTGACACAAGACTTTATGTATGAAAGTGGACACTGCAAAATAATATATTCTATATTTGGACTTAGTATCCTGTAGTTTGATACAAGACTTTATGTATGAAAGTGAACACTGCAAAATAATATATTCTATATTTGGACTTAGTATACTGTAGTTTGACACAAGACTTTATGTATGAAAGTGGACACTGCAAAATTATATATTCTATATTTTGACTCAGTATCCTGTAGTTTGACAGGTTACAGATAGTTTGTGGTTTATAGTAATTATAGCACGTGTATAGGGTTTGTTTTGTTTGTTTGTTTCTACTCTTCATTGTGAGATTTCACAATGGGCGGGTATATTATCATATGACAAACTCTTACAAGCAACACTACTATGAATGTTTTATATGTGGTGTATGCGTGTAACATGTCTGTAAGTGTGTTTCTTGTTATTGCATTTGATCTACATAATTGAAATGCAATTCCGTTAATTTTATTTCATCGGAAAATAGTGACCCAGCCGGGAATCGAACCCGGGGCGACTTACCCACTATGCCACCCCGTGATGCCACCACACCATGTGATTTTTAAAAATTAGCAATATTAGTCTATTTTGTAACAAATTTTAAACAGTGTTTGTTATAAAGGATTTTAAGTTTAAAATTTCTTCGGGAATGATAAAAATGTATGGGTTTATGCACTGTCCCATAAAAGGGGATCTTACTTCTAGTCGAAACTTGCGAAATAAAAACTTATTTCTACTCTTACTTTTGTGAACTGTGTTAAGTTTTTGCGGACGTATGTCTTCGCTGTATTCTTCGTCCAATTTAGACCTAAATCGTATAACGACAGTAATAAATTATAGTAATATACGGCGAAAGTTGCGTTGTTCAGAGTCATTATACAGTGTTTATAATCCCGGCTCAGACGGAAAGTATCGAATTGCAAAGGGCACAGACACGCATTGAGGGCAGTTTCATTTATTTATTTTCGCTCACTTAGCTTCCCTTCGCTGATTTTTTTATATGAATTTAAGAGGCCGTACACGAAATTTTGCGCATTTCGTGAATTTACGTAATTTTGCAGACGTGAATTTAACATTAAAATACTGTATTTCTATAAGTTTTATTGCACAACATAAAAGATCATTTATGCTATTGTCTAATGAGTGAGCTACTTTTTTGAAAATTATTATAGAATTTTTATTAATTGACCTTAAACCGGCGACTGTTTGTGAATTTTTGCTGTAAGAGGTTTAGAATATAACATATTTACGAATCGTTTTGAAATCTAAACGGTATAAAAAAAATATAATGTATTGTTGTGAAAGTCCTCTATATAATAAGTGAATCACTTTTTACTACTTTCATATAAAATTGTTGATAAAAAAATATTTAACTTTGTCAAATTTTTTAGAAAATGGGCGAAGAAATGCTTTTGATTTTGGCCTTTTAGAACTCTCGTTCATAAAATAAAAACAACAGAAATAAACTTTAGTTCAAGATCAATCCATTTCCTCCAAAAAAATGCAAAACATTAATTAAAATTGGCAATAAAGTCTTTTAAAACAATCTAATTCTCGCATTATGATACTCGCCTATGATACGATTCACGCCTCAAGTCAGCTAGTCCCCGCCGAGCGCTTCCAAAGGATGGACGTATCTCTTTGGCTCCGAAAATCCTACCTACCTATAGTTATATTATACCATTGATTATAGAGATATGACGGTCCACATCGATTTCGTACACGGCCTCTTAAACGCTACGGTTTGGGCATCGGCCATCTATGCGATCGAACGCTTGTAACAAATCAGTATTCAGTATTCAATTTATTCATTCAGAATATACAATAAAAGTAATATTTATCAATTAAAGCTAATTATCGCATATTAGAATTCGTCAACTTGGGTTGTCGTGTTACAACGGGCGAGCCCGTCACCTCAGGAAGTTTTAACGATTAGTCGTTCTATCTCTCTGGAGTGAACGTAGAAGACTTGGGACAAAAACAGTCCACCATCTAGCTACGTCACAAGCCCGTAAGAGGCCAACGCCTTAACCGCGAGATAGCCAGGGATGTTACCTGGCGGGCCGACACTCGCGCCCTTACTTCCAATTATGACCAGATTACTCCGGTCTCTTGATTGGTTCCGAGTTCGAGGTCGCTTACGCGGTCCTCTCTCTTACGAAGCGGTGAAACGGTGTATACCGAATCTATCGCGGACCACAGCGTCCTTTGCCCGGCTGTTCACCCAGGATCGGATGGTCGATGGTCGTTTCAAGAGCAGTCGCCGTAAGGTCCGCAACCACCCCCGCTCTATAGGAAACAGTACTGCTTCCAGACTCCTCTGACTGTTAGTCAGGGTGCACAGTCGATTGGCTTACGCCGCACGGTGCGCAGACCGTCCAGGAGCGCCAGAAATTTGATTCCCAGGGGAAACTGACCAAGGCCATGAGAGTCCTACCCAGGTTCGCACTTCATGCGTGGAGGCCGTCGGATGGGTGTTGACCCGTGAGTGTGACCAACCCTGAATAGAATGGGTCTTCGTGGCCAACCCAGCAAGGGCCCATTAACTCCCATTAGAATTTAATTCGTCAGTTGCTAGTAATATATTAATATATATGTAGATATAAAACTATTAAAGCAGAAATATTAATTTGACAATAGCGTTGACTAAAGTCGGCTTTACACAGCAGACAAATAAAATTAAAAAAATAGAGCTGAATCCATGTACATGAGTATATATATATATATATATATATATATATATATATATATATATATATATATATATATATATATATATATATATATATATATATATATATATATATATATATATATATATATATATATATATATATATATATATATATATATATATATATATATATATATATATATATATATATATATATATATATATATATGTATATATATATAAAATAAGTAATTATTATAAGAATAATAATAGTCATCTTAGGTACACTATACAAAAAATATACACACAATAGAAAGTATCAAAACAAAATTGGAAAAAAACAACGTATGTATATGGTCAGGTATGTTACCTTTAACATTGTAATCTTCATAATAAATATTAAATTTATAATGTTATTATTAAACAATAAAAATTAAAATGAGGTACCTGAAATTTACATATTAATGTTATTCCCATTTGAAAGAATTGGCATGCTCAAAAAAATCACTCAGTTTATAAGAAAGCATGTGTGGATTGCAGCTTTTGTTTAATAAATCTTTTAAACGCCTTTGTTTCCATTTTTCTAAAGAGCTTATAGCTCAAATATCCAAAGGACATTTGTGTTTGCGTAAGGCGTACTTTAGGCAGGATAACATCATCAATAATAACTAGTAGGTGTGTGAACAGTAAGTAGGCTTCACGCGTATTAAACTTATCAAAACAGACTTCGTTTTGAGACGGGGTAATAATTCTATTCCTTCCAAATCCCCTCCGATTTAAGTATATTTTAGAAGACTTTTTTTAAATTTGCCTGTTGGGTTATGCACCATTTTGATATATCACATTTGGATATATTGAAAAAAACTATTTTTTATATTCCCCCCTCTCCTCCCCATATTGCGTAAATATTTTTATAAAAAATATATCATTGGCCTACTAATCGACCTACTGAATCACTACTATATGAATTATTTTGGGAAATGTTTTTATTATTCTCTTCGATCTTCTTTAGGTCTTCCCTTCCCCCGCCCCCCCTCCTACCACCCTCAGCGGCGCTCTCAGAGTTGGTGAATGGGACAAGCCCGATATACTTTTTTGTATTTTTTACGCTTGTATAGTAAAAAAATGTAATCTTTTTACTCTTTAATCTTCAGTTTGAAATTTACTGCTTGTGTCGTAGATTCAATAAACTTACTGAAGGCATGCTACCGCTAGACAGAATTTAACATATACTTATTAGCAGTCGCATAATACTATTAGTCGCATATACTTACCTACTTATTAGTTGGCTTTAATAAAAGTCGTTTTATTTGCTTGAAAGAGTGAAGTCAAGTTAAGACAGAACTCAACACAAGGGACAATTTCCTCCACCGTTTATCAGTCATTAAAAACCACAAATCAATTAAAATTGTACAATAAAAAATCCGCTCTTACACTGGCTCAAAATAGACTCAACTATATACGGAACACGCACGCATTCTACTTCATGCGAATGCAAGCCAGGCATATTCGTCAGTACAAAAGTCGTATAGATACATATTATATTGTTTTTGCGTAATTTGCCACAGTTTAGAATGGAAAGACCACTGATTTTGAAAGCCCCTTTGCAAGCCCATTTGTGCGAGCGAGATGACTATACCATCCGCAATACAAAGTGGCGAGTCAGGTAATTTATCATCGAAATCATGCTATCTCTTTCGCACTTGCACGGCCTTATGGAGCGGTACCTGTAACCCTAGTGTAGGTAGTCTTACGCGTACAAAAGGAATGTCGATAAAATAATGAAACGAGGGAAATAAATATTATTTCAGTATTGTTCATTACGATAAATATTAAATAAGTTAAAAATATAAATATTGATATTGAATTATTAAAATAAAAATATAGTTGACAATAAAATAATTGTTATACAAAAAAAAAAAAAAAAGCTAAACAAAGAAAGTCAGCAAGCTATTCATATTCGTCTTCACTGTCACTATCGTCTTGTAGATTAATAAAATGACAATGGGTGTCAATCATATGTGCTTTGGCCAGGTCTTCGTTCTGGAGATTTTTGAATTCGATTCCGAATTCGATCTAGAGTTTGTTCGCTCTTTCTTGGTTGTTGAAAATCAATTTTCCTTATGACATCAGGGTCTTCTTTCAACTTATGCAACCACTTAAAAATATTGAGAATGACATGCCAGCTTTGCTGGTTAACATCACTTCTTAACTTGGTCAAATTAGTTTTGCAAAAATCTTCCAACATGATGTAGATTCACAAACAGAGTTCGTATAACGAATGAGTTATGCTCTTTGGACATTAAGCCTTTTATAGCAGAATATTTTGTTATCAATAATGCATAATGGCCTACATAATACGCACAATAATTATAGTAGACGAAAACTAATTTGGCAAAAGTGTCTTTAAAATGTCATAAAATGTCGAAATCGAACTGTTACGGTTACCACAATTAATAGTCCTAATCGGTTAGCTACTTACCACCTATTACGGTATTTACTCACCGCTTTTGGCTAAATCTAGGAATTTTATCTATCTATCTAATTTTAGCAGGCAAAAGTCTTTTCATTTTTCGGATTAATATATAGCCTATGACACTCACAAATAATGTGGCTTTCTATTGGTAAAAGAATTTTCAAATGTTCAGTAGATCCAGAGATTACTTCCTACAACGTCACAAACTTTACCTCTTTATAATATTAGTATAGAAGTATAGATTGCGATACGGTCGCGGTTCCATACCTATGTCTTATTATCTCTTTAACTATTTATGCAGTAAAAGAAAAAAGTCCTTTGTTTTAAACACTTGAGACGATAAATTTACTTATTTTGATAAGAATTCATAATTAATAAAATATAAAAGTTAGACATATGCTGTCGCTGACTTTTTTGTAGTCATTATCAAGCTCTACAACTTTTCTCTAGAACTTAATCATATATCTTTCATCGTTAAGGCAGTGTTAGTTAGAAACATTTTTGATGGACCGCTTATTCTCCGACTTACTTTGCAAATCCGACTACCACGAAGAAGTCTTTCCATTTTTCGGTTTAGTATAGTAACTCATGACACTCATAGATAATGTGGCTTTCTATTGGTAAAAGAATTTTCAAAATCGGTTCAGTAGATCCAGAGATTACTTCCTACAACATCACAAACTTTATCTCTTTATAATATTAGTATAGATAAATATTTTATCGACATGGTACCATTCCTATGTTAACTGTCTCTAATTGCCCCAGTCGCCAGTTTGTACTGCGGATACTATAGCTGAACTCAACTCGGTAAGATTGCAGCGAATTGTTGCTCGTCGATAACCTGTTTTTTCGCGTGGAGCGATCTGTGCCCGCTAGATAGCAATAGGCGCTCGCAAATTCATTTTTTAGTTTAGCGATCTTTTTAAGAAAACGGTAAGCTTGTATGAGGAACCGCCACTGCCCCCCCCCCCTCCCCCATCCCTCCCTCTCCCTTTACCGGAAAATATATTTTGTGGCTTATTACTCTTCATGTTGATGTCACATGATTGTATTAGAAAATATTATACTTTATTCACCCTTATCTCCTCCATATTCCGTACATATTTTTATAAAAATATGTTATTGGTCTATTCGACTTACTCTTTATTTTGATACACGTATGTCAAGTCATAATTTTGGAAAAAATAATTTATCGTTTAAACCCTTCGGCTACGTAACGACCAAATTTGTTTGTACATCGGAACACCCGATTGACTACGTAACGACCAATATAGGCGGTTTGCTCCCGGAGCGCACAATAATATTATTTTCTAATTCGAACGCGTTCTAAAATCCATACCAAATATATAATTATTACCATAGATACATAGACGCCCGCTAGAATAATTTCGCGCGTCATTTCGCGGATATTTCTGGTAAAATTCCATTGTCATACATCATTTTTTTTTTGTTGAGAAATCATCAAAAATTTTATTGCTTTTTCTAAATCAAAATATTTTTGTATGTACATAAGCAATACGAAATATTAACTTTGATAGAGAATCCAATAAAGATCACGATAGTATTTACAATTTCTATATAGGGTTCAGTATTCTACCGTAAGACAAGTACAAGTTAGAAATGCCGAGTTTTTTTCACTTTTTTGATTTCTCATAATTATTTAATTGTTTTACAAAATGAGATTTCAATATTCTATATACGCAATTTCAATTCAATCATTGCATAGTTATTCTTTTTATGATTGCTATAATAGTTACATAGTTATAGTACTTTTTGTCGAGCGCAGCGACATTGCAAGAAATTTCAATAAATGGCCGCGGTCTGCCATTTAATTATGCCGCTATTCGAAGGGTTATTCCCCATTAAAACGGCCATATCGAATTGGAATTAAAAAAATATAAATCCCTACACATGCGGCGTTTTTAATAACTTCAAGAAATGTTTGTGCCAAATTTGGAGGAAATCTAACAATGCGTGTGACTGCGTCACAAACAAACAGATGGAAAGCAAAACTGTCGAGTTGAAATGGTAACCTCGCCTACGCTCGGTCAGTAATATCGAATTTCTTATCGTCTCGAATGTTTTTATTTTTACCCACTGAAGAGTTAATAAGGGGGGGGGGGGGCGAATGGTACTCAAAAATCGCTCAATCTTTTCTCTGGCTACGTGATTGTTTTCGTGTAAATTCTCTACCGCTTTCCGTCCTCCCGACCTTGGCGCAAGCGATTTATAGAATAGGGATAAAAGCAGGGTGGCAGTTATTACTCCAACCCTCCTTTACTGTTTTCGCTATTAAGGGAGGGTAGGTGGGCATTTTTTTCTGCGAAGCGATATTACTCCTGGATAGATATAGGTACAACGCCAGGGTGAGGCTCCGGGGCGAGGAATTTTATTCAATCTCTCCCAATTACGGATCTTCCATGAGCCGCGGGCGGTCTTTTCCACTGAAGCGATTAGCTTCGTTGAGCGAATAAAATATATACGAAAAAAAATCTAATTAAGGATATTAACTGTTGATGCTTCTGTTAATTTTTGTAGTGTCATGGCTCCAGCCGGTCTTTTTCATAAAACGTTTCCTAAGAATTACATTTAAGTATATTAAATGTAGTAGGTGCTACTGCCTTGAAAGAAACGCGCGGCCGCTCGCGCTTGCAGAGCTGCCAATGTTGAAAAAAAACGAAGTATCGATCAAAGTATACCCAGAATTTAAAGTATACCCATGTTACGGTATCATGTATACGTGCTAAGGCAAGCCTACTGAAAATATGAAGATTTTAGCGATAATCCTGGTTTTACTCCCTCTTTATTTTCTTGTTCTGATGCAGGTTGAAAAGCTGGTTTTGATGAATTAGTTCTTGAAGAACCTGCATGCTATATCCTATTATGCTATCTGCATAATAGGATATATTAACTATTACTACTTCAATTAACAATTACTTACTTCAAGGATACTAACGATGAATATATTACTTTAGTGAAGTAGTTTAACACTTCAATATTTAACACACTTCGCTAGTACGAGTATACAATACTAGGATGTTTATGTTACGGTTTCGTTGCAAAGATTTGGTCTACGCATAGTGGATGTATATTTTAAGAAAAATCATTAATTTTAAGAAAAAGGTCCATGACATTCTTATCAAGAACCCGATTTATTCTATTAGGGACTTTGACAGTATTGAATTTCCTAATTTTTCATGATTACTTTTATTATTATACAATATATGTAAATTTTTTTTCTTGACTATATATCCTCTTGACTAATCATTTTGATAATCGGAGATAGATTATATTAATAAAATTTGAATTGCCTATTTATATTGAGACATTTCTATTTGCAATCTTATAATTGTGGTATTTCTGATTTGACTATTTTATAACTGACTATTCGTTTTTATATTTTGACTATTTGTATTTTTCATACATGCCTACTTAGGTATTTTAGCACCTTTAATAGTCTTTTAAAGGACCTTATATTTTTATTGTAAATTTAATTAATAATTGTTTTTTTACGTTTTAAAAAATAGACAATATGTATAAAAAATAATTATGCCACATAAGGTATAACAAATTATCTTGTATAAAGAATTTGACTATACCAAGAGTAGGTATACATACCAACAGTTTTGAACGATGCAACAGTCTCTAAATAATTATCTACTTGCATTCTCAACATTGAGGACCGTCTCTAACTGATAATAACATCAGCGGAAAATCTGATTTTTATAGGATGAATATTTTGGTTTATAAAACGTTTCCTAACAATTACATTTATATTAAAGAAATAATTTTAAGTTTTTGGGTCAGATATCAATAAATTTGAACTCATACCGATAATAATAAAAACAAATCTTTTTTAATACCTTTGTTATAAAATGCAAGTGTTTATCAAAACGATACTTTTGTAGTAGATGTATCGTTTTGACAAAGTCTTTCATGGTAATTTACATATTTACTATTTTATAATAATGTGTATCTTGACAGTATATGTTATACAAGACAAATGACTTCATTATCTTGGTATGGTCTTTTATTACTATCTCCTAATATCTGTGTTTTAATATCTTCGCTAATATCTTAAAATTTTCTTACAAGACTTATCTATCACAAGACTAATCAAAAATGATCTATGACTTTGAAAAAACTCACATTGTTTGCCTGCTAAAAATATGTTTTTGTATCGTTTTCTAGAACTTTCATTTCACTGATGTCTCCGGCTCGAAAAGATTTGCAGTTGCGTGTTATCCATCTAGATGTGCGATTAGTTTATTTGATAATTCGGTCGTCCCGTTTCCGAAACAAATTAAAAACTCCCTCGGCAAACTGAAAGTCTTTTCAGCGATGTGGAGTGAGTTGAGAATGGGTATAGGGGGTTGAGGAATGGAAAGTTACAGGCCAGAGTCGGGGCCTCTCGATACCCGAAGCTTTATTCTCTCTGTTTATCTTGCGCCGCCTTAACACAAAGTAAATATCGGCAAAAGTGTGATCATCCCTTCTTGTTGAGCGAAATTGCGCGAGGATTCAGTCTCGGGTGGAGCGAAATAGGAAGAGGGAGGAAATGAGGAAATTGTTTGAATTTGAAGGGAAAAATCCTGCGAGAAGTTGACTCCGGCTAGAGACGAGTTCGTCGTAATAAGTGTGTAATCAGTTAGAAAGTTTTTCTCCCTTCCTTCGGGCGCAGAAAGGGTAAAAAAAGTATCGGGGAACAAAAGTGGAAATCGTCGACTTGTCTAAACATATTTAGTGTTTTGGGACTGCACTGAGAAAAATATAAAAATGTAATATACGAAAATACGCATATTTCAACAAGGATTACGTATATAACTCGGACTGTGGTCCATAGGTATGAATTAACATGACGCGTAACGACGTTAGTGTGACGGTAGTTACCGTGGCTTGATGTTAAAACATAATTTTATTTCATTAAGTTGCGACCTTGGGATCTCGCTTCTAATATGACAGCATATAGTAGTATACCTACGGTTATAGTTGGACACACGAATCATGTTGAAACTAGAGTATACTGTTATTTCCGTATTAAGGCGACATGATACCTGGGAACGACCATATCTGAAGAATTTTAGTTTTATGATTTTTTCTCAAAAAGTTGCTCATTGCCTTGGACATTAAGAATTTAAACTGACTCGTTTAGGAAATCGTTTAGGAAGGATTTAAACTCATACATCATTTTGAACGAAAATGAGGATTTCTGTCTCTATTTTTTTAAGGTTTCTAGGTTGTTTTGGTAGTAAATAGTTTTAGCAATCGATGGAACGGCCCAAGGCATAGGTACCGATTAAAAAAAACATGTTTGGGTCCGAAACCGATTTGGATCGCTTTGTTTGCCGACTCTTCATATATTGGAAAAATAATTATTGCTGCACATTGCGATCTGACAACATATTTGTTCTTACTCTTTATTGTGAAGTTTCACGATGGGCGGGTTATTATCATCTCTTACGTCAACCTCTTACAACCAACTGTACTGCTGTGTTTATATGTAGGTATATGTGCGTGTAACATGTGTGTAAAATTAAATGTGTGTCTTGTTGCATTATTCTATTGCATTCGATCGACAGAATTGAAATGCATTTCCGTTAATTGTATCTCAACGGAAAATGTTTAAACACAGCCAGGAATCGAATCCGGGACCTTACAATGTAATATCAGTCAACCTAACCACTATGCCACTGGGCCGTGCGATTGAAGTGCGGCTGTCGTTAGGTAAACAGCCAGCCACGCTCTATAGGAAACAAAGCCGTTTCCAGACTCCCCGGTTATCAGTCGGAATGCACAGTCGATTGACTGACGCCGCACGGTGCGCAAACCGTCCAGGAGCGCCCTAAGAACGATTCCCATGGGAACTAGCCCGAAGGCACAGAGTCCTACCCAGGCTGGCACTTCTACTAGAAGATAGGTGCTGACCCGTAAGTCGAGCCGACCCTAACATATGGGTCATGCTGCACAGCACTGGGCCCATTAGTTCCCTAAGGGGCTCTCTAGACGATCAAGCATGCTTGTCAAGCATCCCGTCGTAGGCTGGGAAGGGATCGTAAACCGTAATATGCAATATATATATAATATGCAATATAGAAATATGCAAATATTATTTTTTAAATATTTACCAAAAATGCCTCCCTGGTATAAAACTACAAAATTAGGCATTATTGGTAAATATAACAAAAAAATATTTGCATATTTCCTGCGGTTTACGATCCCCTCCCAGCCCGAGACGCGATGCTTGACATGCATGCTTGATCGTCTAGAAAGCCCCTAAGACCAACCAACAGTCTGAAACTGTAGTCCCCAGACCAAGTCGACTAGACCGCATGGAAAATTTACACGAGTATTCCGTTTTAAATACACAAATGACAGCCCCCGGGTCCGCCGCCGATGAAACCCTCAGCCGATTTTGAATAATATTTGAAAAGCGGGTGCGTCGGAGTGTGAAGACGTCGACAAAAGATCGCGAGGCCGAGACCCGCTTCGCAAAGAAAGAGAAATAAAAGCGGAGCAGAAAAAAAGGCAGGAATTGGGCCCCCTTCTCGATTGGAGTTGCGTGCACCTGATTACTCCAGTTCACGGATTAATTTCACTGCTTCTAAAGCTGTTTACACATTATGCCATTTACGCTTTTTGCCCAGGTCCGATTACGGGTTTTTGTTTGGCGTGTTTATTCACTGTGGGAATTGAATGGCGCATCGATAAGACGTCGTATTCGATTTAGAAGAAACCGCATAATTGCACTTGGAAATGAAATGAAATGAAATGAAAAATACCTTTATTGTACTAACAAAAATAATTACATTGGTAAAGAAAACTTAAATTCTATTTTGACTTAGTACAAAGGGCGGGCTAATCGTTTCGCGATTTCTTACAGCCAACCGTGTAATATTAAATAAAAGTAACAATACAGCTCACATACATAAACATATATACATAAATATACATATACATACATATACTTGGAAATGAGCGAGTATAAATCAAATCATTAAAAATATATACTTTTTAATCTACAGGATCCGAAGGACCAACCTTTTTTTATCAATTCCAAATAATTTATATTTTTTTTATATATCAGAATTAAATACAAGCGAATATCGTTCGCAATACCCCGTTTCTTAAAAAAATCGGTTGTGTCACACCAAGACTTTCCCGGCAGGCATAACCCCCCCCCCCCCCCCCTTCGCGCGTAAAACCTCGCAATCTTTCCCCCCTGCAACTCCGGCCTCTTCACCTTGCCAACCCCCCAACCCCCCACCCCCCTCACCCAATAGCGAATACGTCAAGTGACTATGATAGAAAAAGTAGCATATTTTAGTATTTTGTAGTATTTCCGTGGTAATAAAATGGTATTTTCCAAAAAGTATGTAGTATATTCTTAAATACGGCGGTATTTAAACAAATGCGTCGCTTGTATACGAGATATTCCAATCGAAATTTCACAACGTGATTTCGGTCCAACAAGGCCGAATATCTGTCTACCGAATTTCAAGTCTCTGGCTGCAATATTTCGAGATGACTAGCGCGCCCTCTGGTGGACTGATCTCAACTACGATCTTTTCAACTCTTGCCAAATTTCAGCTCAATCAGATGAAGCGTTTAGGCGCTATAGACTTCAGCCTGGAAATGGTCCGAATCGTCTCTATTCTAAGGTCCCTGATATTCTAAGGCGCATTTGGTCTTCTATAGTTTGTCTATGTTGTCATCGGTTCCCCGTTTTAAACATCGATATATGATCCTTTAGATGGGCCTTTCGCGTTCGAAAATGACCCCTTCAGAAGCACTACTGAAAGCCGACTAGTGCTAGTTTAGTCGCAGTCCGCTGGCAGACAGATGACCGTTTCCGGTGTGAGAGCTACCGCGAAAAATATCCACGCGCTGTTCTCTCGCATACTGTTCAATTTATTGCTCTCTATCTGTCACACGATTTACGAGCAAAGGGAATTCGGAGCAAACTTATTTGTATGTGAGGGCATATTTAGCTAATATATCGATGGTTTCAAAATACTATTTAATCGGGCAACATCACAAACTTTACAAAAAGACGCTAAAAATATGCACTGCCAAAAGTTAACCAACACCGTTGACTACGTAACGACCAACATTGGCGACTTGCTCCCGGATCGAACAGTAATATTATTTTCTAATTCGAACGCATCCTAAAACCCTGACCAAATATCTCATTATTACCATAGATACATAGACGGGCGCTAGAATAATTTCGCGTGTCATTTAGCGGATATTTCTGGTAAAATTCTATTGTCAAACATCATTTTTTTTTTCTCGAGAAATCATAAAAAAAATATTGGATTTTATGAAATATCTAAGTATTTTTGTATATAAATAAGCAAAACGAAATATTAACTTTGATAGAGAATCTAATAGAGATCACGATAGTATTAAAAATTTCTATATAGGAAAAACAATTCCGAAAGACAAGTACAAGTTAGAAATGCCGAGTTTTTTTAATTTTTTCGAATTTCTCATATTTATTTATAATTATCTAATTATTTAACAAAATGAGATTTCAATATTCAATATACGAAATTTTAATGTGATTATTGAACAGTTATTCTTTTTATGATTGCTATATTAGTTCCATAGTTATAGTACTTTTTGTTGAGCGCGGCGATATTGCAATAAATTCCAATAACTTGCCGCGGCCTGCCATGAAATTATGCCGCTACTTGAAGGGTTTAATATAGATTATAACGTGGTATAAAAAATTTTACTTACTTTATACACACTATTGAGGTAAGTTATTAAACACACATATTACCTATTAAAAATAATAATTATTATTATGCTAAATAAATGCAAAAAAAAGGAGTTCCGTGTGTAGCCGCCCTTATAATCATCCCTAAAGATTTGGCAGGCATGTGAATCTTCGTCGTTCACGCGAACAGGTAGCCTGGGCCCCGAATAAAAATTTAGGGACCTACTTTATAATACACCTGTGGTTTTTAGGTCTCAGCGAAGCTTATTACAAAGGCTAAGCAGCTGGAGGATTTGACTTCAGTAATCAAATCTGCTTACATACACTTTGGATACCTTTCTTTTAACTTTCCTTTAGAATATAATTAAACGTTTTATTTGCTTAAACAAAAAGGCGAGCTTATTGCCTAAAAGCAATATCTTACAGCTAACCTTAGAAAGTAGAATAACTCTATTGCGCTAAAAATAGTATTACAAAGAATATTACATTGGTTTTTAAAAACAAGCACAAATGGCGAACTACTTACTATAGCGATATCTTACAGTTACAGTAGACCTTTTGATAACCCGACGAGAAGGGAGAGTATTGTGAAAGCGCAATTTTTTTTCGAGTTCAAGACGGAAATATTCAATTTTAACCCCTCTGCGACTATTAAGGCCATTTCTAGATTGAAGTCTGTGTGTGTATCTGTGTGTATGTATTCCTCCACGTTAGCGACCGAATGCTTAATCCGATTGATCAGAAAGTTGGTATGCAAGCATTATTTGGTCGTGGCAAGAGTTGCAAAGATTGTGGTTGAAATCAGTCCACCGGGTGGTAGAATTTGCTTGCACCTATCGCAAAAATTAAAACTGAGAAAATCGGATCAAGTTATTAGGAGCTACCAAATAGGGTTATTTATTTTAACCTTTATACCCTATTGTGACGCCTAAGTAATGACCGTAGCCGTTGAAATACTGCTACTACAACTACAACTTACGGTAATTATGAGCCATTTCGGAATCTTCTTAAATATGGTAAATTACACGAAACCCCCCATGTCAATTATTTATTTAAATATATTATTTGTAACTAGAGCTGTCGACTACAACGGCCGAACCCGTTACCTCAGGAAGTTTTAACGAAATTTGATCTTTCTATCTCCCGTGAGGTGAACGCAGAAGACTTAAGACAAAGACAGTCCACCGTCAAGTTCCGCCACATGCCCGTGAGAAGCCAACGCCTTACCGCGAGATAGCCAGGTATGATAACCAGCGGGCCGACACTCAAACTGACAGACAAATATCGCGGTCTGAAAGACCGGCATTTGCAAATATTTCTCCAGGCACAGGCGTAGGGTTCGCAAGTGCCGCATTTATCCCTCAACGTGATGGGGGCGGACTCGTGGACCGGGGGCGCGCGGCCGTGCCGCGATCGGCAATTGTCTGCGGGCAGTCCCTTTCGGGATTACAGGAATTCACAACGGTTTTCCATTTAAGCGTACGCTTCCCTGACAGTCCTGACAGGTGACGTTTAACGCCCTGATAAAGATCTCTCGACTTTATGATTAATTTGATTTCTCAAGACGGATTTTAGCGGACGGAGCACTATTGTTAATCAAAATCCTGAACAGACTGTTAGATAGCTTTTCATATGCTGACTACTTCACGTCTACGATGAAGATTACATTTACATAGACTTGAACGACTGCCGAATAAGACCATATTAAATTCATACTAAATAGGGTCACAGACTCTTAAGAAGTTATAGAGCAGGGATTCACAAAGTTATTTTAATCACGCCCTCTGCAGCCGAAAGAAAATGCCCACTTATAAATTAATAATATAAGTGTAAACTACTAGATATATAAAAAAAACATAAAAAACACGACTGCCGTTACAGAAAGTGAACTATTGTATTTATAATTATTTTTATTACTGTTCTTTTTATAAAATTTTCGTGGTTTATATATGTATCCATATAGATAGATGTAAATTTCCGGAATGTATTCGATTAGACCTTTAATTTGACACTAAACACGATATATGTTAATTTATTAACATTTGGACTTTTAGACATTTAGACAAGTATTTTTTTACAGTTTATGTAACCTATAACACTCGAGATCACATAATGATTCTAACAGTATGAAACACGTCTAAATCGTTCAAGCAGTTATAAGTTATGGTGGAATAAAAAAACAGGGTTTCATAATCATTAATACATACCGGAGTACAATTGCGTATTTTTATAATTTTCCAAAATGTTGGATTGGAATACATTTGTAAGAACCAAAATCGTTTATTTAAAAATCAGTAATATTTTGTAGAGTGTAATAATTAAACTTTTTGTATATTTTTTTATTTGACTAAAATGTATTGATTATTTCTAATATTAGGTACATAATAAAACCATATTGACCATTTTTAGTTGCACATAAGAAATGTTTTACTTTTTGACAACCCAATTTTTTTTTGTGTTTTTTTTATATCACATTTATTAATTTTATAAAAAAAAATCATTTTTATCGTTATTTTAAAGAATCGATATAATATGTTCATAATAACTTTCTTTTTTAAATGTTGTTACATTATTCATTTTTTAATGTAATAGAATCACAACATATTGATATAATTTTTACCTACGTATCTTAACCCTATGTTTTTTATCCGTTAAACTAAATGGCGAGACTCATTTAATTCTACAATAATACCTACGTGTACTTTAGATACTATCTTAGGAGTAAGCATTCTTCTTTTGATTCATAATAGAATAAATTTGTTATCTTATCTGAATATCACAATTGTAAATGTAATACAACTATATCTATACAACTATGTATTAGTTTTTGTTTGTTTGTTTCTACTCTTTATTGTGTATTTTCACAATGGGCGAGTTTATTGTCATATGACAATCTCTTACAACCAACCCTACTATTACATGTTTATATGTGTGTATGTGTGCGTGTAACATGTGTGTAAGCGTGTGTCTTGTTATTGCATTCGATCGACAGAGTTGAAAATGCAATTCTGTTAAGGCGACATGATATCTGAGGAATTTTAGTTTTATAAGTTTTTTGAAAATTATAACCATTAATTTAAAAAAAGTTTCTAAGTGAATCCCTATAAGGAACCGATTTAAAATTTGTACTTAAAAAAGATGCTCATTGCTTTGGACATTAAGGCTTTAAACTGACTTCGAAAACTTTCAGGCGCGTTTACTCCTACAATGTAAGCGGTGAGTGTGTTTTATTACAATTTCATTATATTGACTGGTTAATTTTCTAGGGGAGCACTTAGCCACATTTTTATTTAGGCCCTAAATTAATTACAACTAATTTAAACGTGAGGGCGCTCTGAGAGTTACGCTAAATATGCTTTGCCATCAACACCCTTATACCACCACTGCGTAAAGATAGTTATTCTGTGCTAGCGCTGCGATTGACCGTTTAGTTTGCGTCTGGTTCCCGGCGCTAGCGGACGCGGAATCTGCGCTTGACGCTTCGTCAACGCTGGATTTTTATTGGTCACACCTACAAAATTGACTCCGCCTATTTTTTCGGGTGTCCGCCCATTTCGGATATTTTTCTGAGGTCTCATGTCGCCTTAATTTGATCCCAACTGAAATGGTGTCCCAGCGAATCGAACCCGGGACTTTACAATGTAAAATCAGACGACCTAACCACAATGCCACCGGGCCGTGGTTTTTAAGACAATATATGATTTGATTCGATCAAAAACTTCCATAGAGCGCGTTTCTTCGTAGATTGACAATAATTTGAGAAAACAGGAGTAATTGCATGGCTCTGCTAAGATAATATCTCTCCAAATTTGCAACTTTTCAGTATACGCCGTGAAGGCATGGAATGCCCACCTTGTCTTGACGCCTCTTTTGGAAGCCGAGCTCCCCACTTTGAATAACAATTTTATAAAGTAAATGAAGATGCTGAAGTTATAACTTATCCAGCAAACAGTAGCTGTTACCCATTACTTATTTATTAATGGCGATTAAGGCGTCCTCGCTTTCATAGGAGATGGCCTATAACATTGTAATACTATCCGACGGAGTAAGGAGACCTTGATTTATGAGTAATAAATATATTGGCTATTGGTTATCGTTAACGGCAAACGGTCGAATTTCCAAGTGCATGGCCAAGGTCAGATTTTACGATCGCATTCCTTATCGGTAGATTAAACCGATTTGGCATGGAAAAAATTGTGTAATGTGTTATTATTTTGAATGGAAATAAAATTTAAATCAAATCTACTGTATCCAACTGAGATATTGTGAGAAAAATATGCCGGATTACAGGAAAAGAATCAGTCGATGATTAAGACCGATTACAGAGAAGAGATGATATTAAGGAAATACTAAATACGGAAGGATAAACCATTTTCACTTCAAAACAGATAAAGAAACCTGTAATTTTGACTCTCGAAAGCTATAACAACGTAGGCCCAACAGAACTAGAAATATTGCAGTCACAATCGTTAAAGATGAAAGCATTGGAATCATGGCAGTGAGTGAGGTTAAAAGAGGAAATTTCGACTCTTACGGCCAACCCTACTATGAAATGTGTTTATAGCAGCGTGCGTAACATCGGTGAATAAGCACAGTATATCGAATTAGAACAGTAAACGCTTTGAGGGGATAGTGTGCAGTGGGATATGTTACGGCAAACGCCAGTGGTTGGCGTTACGCGGAAGGGGGTTGTCAAATTTCTCGAGCGCTTAGCGGCCATGTTACGACGCCCTTGTCCGCTTGCTTCTGCAACTTTGACAGGGACGGCACGGATGACGCTCGTGGCAATGTCTAGTAACCGTATTGAGATTTGTGGTAGCCCTTAAAACTTGTGACGTCGCTCGCTTCGATTTTAATGTTGTTTTGAGAGAAGCTAATGTTTATCTATACTAATATTATAAGGAGGTAAAGTTTGTGAGGTTGTAGGAAGTAATCTCTGGATCTACTGAATCGATTTTGAAAATTCTTTTACCAATAGAAAACCACGATATTTGTGTGTCATAGGCTATATATTAATCCTAAAACTGAAAAGACTTTTTCCTGGTAGTCGGATTTGAAAAGTAAGCCGGAGAAAAAACGGTCGAACGAAAACGCTTCTTACGAACGCTGCTTTAACTATGAGAGATATTCTGATTGAGTTCTAGAGAAAAGTTGTAGAGCTTGGTAATGCCTACAAAAAAGTCAGCGACAGCATATATCTAAATTTTATATTTAATTCACAAAAAGTAGTTTTTTTATATTAAAAAAATCATTTAAATCGTTAGGCCAGGTCATCAAAATAAGTAAATTTATCGTCTCAAGTGTTTAAAACAAAAGACTATAGTAATATAGTCAAATTGGCATGCAAATACATACATACATATGCAGTAAAAATATACCCCTGCTTTTGGCAGCCAGGAAATAAATCAAAGCATCATAGCAATGAGTACTAACCGAACCACACTCATAATTTCATCACAAGTAAAAAGTTTTACCGCCCAACGAAGTGGGCACGGGTCAGCTAGTATGGTATAAGTCTGTAGTTACCTACGGCTTGAATTTGCATTTGTAATTGAATTCTGTCGACAGATTTCAAATGAAATTCCATTTATTTTATCCTAAGGAAATTTTTTCTTCTGTTCATTTTGTAGCTAGCGACTGGTTTCGTGCAGCTTGGGCCATACGATCCATTTTGTTCTCGGATCGGTCCAACTCAAGATTCGGCAGCCTCCTCGTGTGGAAGGGTTACCCCGGGTATGTCTCTCGCGACCCAGGACTCCCGGCTGGTGGATCGGTTTATCCTGGGGATTGCCTCTCGGCGCTACTGGGCGGTTTGCGCACTGTTTGGCGACGCCAATCGGTTGTACACCTTTCTGAATGAAAGCCTGTTTAAAATTATGGAGAATTACAATAAAAATATATTATTTATTCATTCACGCTGTATAGCATTTATTTTTGAGCCAGTGCTTTAATGTCTGTTTTGAATCCTGGTTGTTGCATTGATTTGATGTTTTGTGGAATAGCGTTAAAATATTTAACACAACAGAACTCAGGTCCCTTTTTACACATTTCTGTCCTCACTGAGGGACAATTTATGAGGTTTCTATTCCTCGTAGCCCTTGATTGTACATCTCTTCGTAAGGAGTAGATATCGGGATTATTTTTAATGAATTCACAACATTCCAGTATATACAGAGAGGGCACAGTCAACATAGACATGCTAACGAAGAGCGGCCTGCAGGAAGTGTCTGGCGATACTCCGTTTAGAAGTCGAACACAGAACTTCTGTATTTTGAATATTCGTTGGACTTCTGTTGAGTTGCCCCACATTATAATGCCGTATTTTAGATGCGGATATACATAGCCATAATATGTTGTTAGGCGAGTCTCTACTGTTGTTATATGTTTGATTTTTTTTTAAATGTACATATATTTATTTAGTTTTGAACATAAGTGTTGGATATGAACGAGTATCGTTTTCTGATAAAAGCAATCATCATCTCCGACCTCCACAACCTATTTTTACCTGACCTATTTTTACCCACTTACTGAAACTGAGTGACAGAAAAGAGAATATCTATCTTTGTCGGCGTCACGCTGTTTATCAGAAGGGACCGACCGCCCCGCGCCCCGTTGCGTCGTCGCCATGTTTTCGTCGGTCGGGTGCAAAACTTTTTTATACGGCACCGTTTTCCGGATATTGAATACAGGGATTCGTAAGTTGATTGCGACGCTCCCGGCTGACTACTTGGTTCCGTAGAGGCAGCATAAATTCTGAAGATGTATGAGATAAATTTATTTATTTATTTATCTTAAACTGCCCTTAACATCTACAAATTTATAATATAATTTTAGCAATAACCCTAATTATAGTCTATAAAAGTATGATTGCTGTATTTTTTATTCAAAATAGGTTATACAGGTAATACGAAAAAGTTGTAATATAATAGAAAAAGTATCCGAGGATGTTACTGGGATTTTTTGAAAATTGGTAGATTGAATAGTGGCAATGTGCCGAACAGCAATGTGCCGAACAATGTACCATCGCAGAAATGGCATTGAACAGTGCCAATTCGTTAGGTTGGTGCGTTGCAATGCTGGTGCTTTGCGAATTTTATTGCAATAAGAGCTCGGCCATATCCCACGAGGAAGTTCATCGGCATGACACCAGGAATAAAACCCAGTAACTCCAACCGTTCGTAGCACGTACTGCCAAGTTCCAGGCGACTAGTCGATACATAGGCTTCAAATTTTTTAATAAATTACCTGAAAGATTAAAAACGATTAAAAACATCGATATTTTCAAGAGATCCATCCGAGTTTATCTCCTTAAAGTTAACATGTATGCTCATAACGACTTTTAAAATATTGTGAAAGTACATAGCATCGTATCTAACCTTATAATATAGTCTTTGTTTTTGTTAATTGGTAAGTTTAAAGTTATATATTGTATATCATCTTTTGGCTAAATTGAGTAACTAGTTTAAGATTAATTTAATGACATTCCTACACAATTGTTATGGTTGTACTGGAAATAAATACTTTTATCATTATCATTATCATTGCTTTGTATTTGGTTCTCAACAGTAGACTATCATAAATAATATGAAACAAAAATATCATCATCTGTGCATTTTTATAAAAGTTATTCTATTCTATTGTAAAATATGTTTCACCTAGGCATTTTTTCTCACTTTACAAAAAAAATACAATTCGGTTCAATGATAGGTCGAAAACAAAATTAAACTAACAGGAATGAATGATACATCAAATGCCCCGGATGTTCTGCAACTTTGATATTTTATATGTTTTGTGCATATAAGACACAATAGATGGTGGTTTTATTTTATTGACACGTTTTTAAGCTTATACAGCATCCGATCATCATCTTGTGGCCATGTCCAGAACGCTCCATATCTCTTCATGCAGCTTACGTCAATGCCTAATTTTTGGTATAAATCCTACAAAAATATATATGAGCAAGTATTAATATCAAAACTCCAGATGGCAGGCAGATAAGTTGTCTGAAAGTCTAATTATAAGAAAAGTTCCGGATGCTTACCATATCCTATCCACCTGACACAGTTTGACGAGGTTCGTTGATAGCAGAAATTATTCCGAAACATTAAAATCACCTTCCTAATCTCACTGCACGCAGGCGAATCACTCAAAAAGCTATTCGTTCAGCATCTAGTCATGATCATGGCAAAATAAATATTATCTTACAAACTTCCTTCGTTTCCACTGGATGACACATGTTATAAAAATGAATTAATAGTTTAAAAATAAAACACTAAAAACACGCTTTAATAAATGCACGTAAAAACCACATCATCAGACCTTGAAACCTAATCGTGGTCAAAGTTCATTCCAAGACTTTTCTAACAAGTCCAAACACAGCTATGATACGATGTTCCATCACGAAGTTCCAGTTCATATCTTCCGACTCCAACATCAGATCAGTTCGACAGTACCATATTATTATTGTATTGTCATCAGAACTACATACAGCTGCCAATTTTCATGACGCTACGATCCTTGGAAGATGGTTAAATTAGTTACCTTAGATTCCATTACATAGTTACATACAGGTCGACCTAATAAAAGCGTGTTAAAAACAGGAGTGGCTCATTGTTTGGACATGATGTTATAGTTAGGGCAGTTTACGGTATTTAATTAAATAATAAATCAATTAACCCATTTACAAAGCATATGTTTCACCAATATTCATATCAATTTATGTTTATTTACATTTATTCATATTCATTTAAAAAATCGGTTGGATCCCCCCCCCCCCCCCTAACCATCTCTCCCCTTTGTCAACTCCGAACCCCTCCCCCCGCGGGCCAATTCCTCCCCCCCCCCCCGATAGAGAATGTGTTCGTAATATGAATCGAAAACTAGCGCGGTTAGGTAGATTGAAGAGCTATCAATCCGTTGTTCCGCGGGTAGGCCGCATACTGCTGCCTCCACTTCGTAGATTATAACGGTGGTGGAGGGACTGCATGTATTGAAAAATGCAGTTCCCCCAAACACGAGAGTGTATTTCTAAGATTATTACAGTATTTTAGTAGTATGTTTGTAGTATTTTAGTAGTATTTTCGTATTATATTTGTGGAAATATTCGGTGGTTTTAAAATTATGTTTTTTTGTAATATGATGTCGTATTTCATTATATATGAAATATTCCAACCAAAATTTCACAACAAGGCAACTGTGTACCGTATCATTCATTATACCGTTCATGTCATTATTTTTTTTAATTATTTATTTAGGTACATAGGATTAGGTATACAGTTCATTCATAGGTCATGTAATCTTATAATAATTATATAAATTATTTAATAATTAATATAGGGAGGTTAAACACATCTTACATGACCTTTACTGCCAATAGCACATCTAACTAGGCGATAATTTGGCCCGTCTCTAGATGTGCATATTTTTATGCAATTTTAAGAAATGAAGTGTTTTTTTAAAATAAATTATTTGGACCCACCACCTGTATATACACATAAATATACCAATTTTATAAAAAATATAGCTATGTAATAAATATATACATTTATAGTTGTAATTTAATAAAATTTTATTAAGAAAAATAGATAAGTGATACTAAATAAATTGTCGTGCGTTGCAAAGAAGTTGATCAGATTTTACATATCCCTTGTTAAGTAGCCATCTATTAAGGTTTGCTTTAAATATTTTTATGTTAGGATAATTTTTCATGTCTTCACTAAGGGAATTATATAATTTTGGGGCTATGTAGAATATATGTCTCTGGGCAAATGTTGTCCTGACTGACGGAATTATATAATTGATACTCGCGGACATTCTTGTGTTCAGATTGTTTTGAGTTCGGGCGTGGTCATCTCTAGATTTGTAGAATGCAAGAAGGCGCTTGCTTAATTAATAACTGTTTAGCTGATAGCACATGGGATTGGGAAAATAACAAGGCAAAATGGATGACGCCGGTTTTTCCTGTGAATTACTCTCAATAATAATTTCTGCGCTTTTGTCAATCTATCCAGATTATCATTAGTAGTAGCGCCCCATGCCGCGACTCCGTAGGACAAAATACTCTGACACAAGGCCATGTATACCATTCTTATGGTTGTTTTGGACAGAATGTTGCGCAGCCGAAGAAATACATAAACCAGCTTTCTAATTCTCGAACTCAAATTTGCAATCTGATTTTCCCAACATAGCTTCTCATCTACCGTTATGCCTAAGTAGGAGACTGTTGCAGATTTGCTTAATTTAGTACATTCACATCTATTCTTATCCAAGCATTTGTCGGTATGAATGGCAAGTGTTTGGTTGAGAACCTGGCTGGGATTTCCCCGCAAGCTGAAAGTGATAAATTTTGATTTCGCAGCATTTAGCGTTAAAATATGGTTGTCGATCCAAGTTTTAGCCAGTTCCAAGTTACTTTGAGCTTTGAAGAATGTATCATTCCAATTATTAGTCGCAGTAAGAAGGACAGTGTCGTCCGCGAAGGATACAATTCTACCATTACCAGGTAATTCGCACAATTCGTTGATGTAGATTAAAAAGAGAATTGGACCCAAAACACTACCTTGAGGGACACCGAATGACACGTTAGTCGCTTCGCTTATTTGTCGACCAATTACTGTACTCTGAGTCCTCCCGTCTAGGTAATTCCGAACCCATTTTAATGGGTTCGGAATCGATCGATTCCGTAGTCAGTTAGTTTTTTTTCGAGGATTACATGGGAAACTGTGTCAAAAGCCTTTGACAGGTCAAGGAAAGTGGCAATTACCTTTTTTCCTTTGTCTATGTTTTTCCACTATATATTGTATGACAGCATTGATGGCCTCACTGGTTCCCCGACCCTGTCTAAAGCCATACTGATTATTATGTCCAATAACTCGAGATTGAAGTATGACTAGCGCGCTCCCTGATGGACCAATTTCAACCACAATCTTTTCACTCTTGCCATGACCAAATGATACCTGCGTGCCGAATTCCAGCTCAATCGGATGAAGTGTTTAGGTGCTATCGTCGAGGAATTACACACAGCAACAGGCACACAGAAGTGCGTTCGTAATACTTTCCTCTGACTGGAAAGTAAAACTGAGTTAGAATACGTCAGAAAGTGATATTACCCAAAAAAGGTACATGATTGAGTAAGTTTCCGAGGTACATACAACATTTAATACCACATAAGAAAATTTAATTTATTAATTCTGATAATCCCTATCTTTTCTTCTTCTTCTTCCAAAGGAGTAAAAAGTTGCTTCAGCTCCGCTCTACTTCGGAAACGTTAGTCGGTTTTTCTGCCTCGCCCGCGGCTGTAGGAGGTGAGGAGGGGTGGGGGCGTTTTGAGGCATGGAAAGAGGGGGTGTCAAGCGAGGGAGACGGGTGATGTATCCAGCTTTCACTTACGTCGAATTCGATTTCTGCGAATATTCGACTCAATCAGTTTGTCGGGGGTAATAATTCGATTGACGGCGCAAATTCTGTCACGCGCCTAAATCGAAAATGATCGACTTTTGTCCAGACCCCGCTGGTATTGGCAAGCCATGCTGCACGGGGTGGCAAAGTCGCCAATCGCAGCTCGAGCGGTCTCACTTGACAACTGAGTCACTTACAAAACACAAAAGCACTAAGCACTAAACACAAACTCAGAACACTAAAATGTATTATGCATACGATTCATCTTCGGTCTACGTAATTATGATCACGATTCCAAATGTAGGGCTCTGTTAAACAGGTTACCCTGTTAGGTCATCACGCCAAAAGAGAAATGTTCATATACTTGCTCTATTCTTTGATATTTAAAGTATTGAACATAACAACACAATAAGACTGATTTTATTAAATATCTTCTTTATATTTGATACATTGATGCAATGCATCTTCCTTTGATTGAAACCTCAAATAAATATAAAAAATTTAACGCCCTCTATACTTATTTTTATGTACTCTTTCGAACTTTCTTTTTACATTAGTAACATTTCTGGTCGCTTGATGTAATTTAGTGTTTATTAGTGTAAACAAAATTGATGAGAGCGATTTGACCCCCTTCCCATGTATTGAGCGATTTGACGCCCCTTCCCATGTATTGAGCGATTTTTGCCCCTAATCAACCATTATCCTGAAGCTATTCAAAAATATATATTTCATTGGGGTACCCCGATTTTCCGTTAGCTTCTGGAATCATTTGTAATACACCTACTTTTTAGGAGCTGAGAAAAATAATGTATATCAAGTGAAATAGTTTCACAACAAAAGTCGGTATGCTACAATGAGCGGGTATAAATATACAGTCTGATTGAAAACGATCGATACTTGTTTCGTTGAAAGTAAGAAAAAGATAATGGCAAGAATGCCCTACGCACAATTTCAAATATTCATAAATCCGATCGTGCAATCAGAGAGGAATGGTACTTTGACTTGACTATGAAGTATGGCTTATCTCGATTTATCATCTGAAGTATTCGACAAACTTGAACGTTTGCAAAATGTATGCATACGATTCATCTTCAATCTACGTAAGCATGCACACGATTCCAAAAATAGGGCTCATTAAACAGGTCGCTAGCACGCCAAAGGAGAAATGTTCATATACTTGTTCTCCTCTATCGTTGACTCTCCCAATCAACTTCATCCTATCTCTATGAGTTTTTTGAACCATTAAGCTCCCACGGTCTTGTTTATCGTTCAGCCTTTGACAAATTATTCAAAATTCCTTACCATAATACTGACTCCTACTCCTACTCTTTCTGTGACCATGATGCATTACTCTGGAACGATCTCCCAGCAAATATACGAAAATTACCTTCGTGAGAATCATTAAAAACTGACCTCAAAATTACTACTTTTGTAAAAAGTAAGGTCTAAATACTATCCCAATTTCCTATCCTCGGGCATTCTTAGTTTTAAATAATGTAGCTTGTATTTTATACATATCAACTTATTTGTTTAATAATCTTTACTTCTACAACGCGCGCATGTACCACTGCACTGTGATAAGGTTAGTTGCAAGATACAGACAACACTGTCGTTTTTTCAAAACTTTTAACACGAACCTGTTTTGAGTTATATGATTCAAATAACCATTTAAATTTATATACCTACGTTAACGTAAAATTAAAGTACTTCTACAGGTTTGGGCTGGTACAGGTTTGGGTAAATGTAAGTAATGTATTTGAAAGAATCAGAATCAGAATGCCTGTTTTGTGTTATACGTTTGTGCATGCACTCGGGTGCGTCAGCTAACTAGGAACGTCACCAGTAGATGCGCAAGCATTCTGTTCGGTGCCTCCACGAGAGAAGATGTTAGTCCCGCAGGTTTATTCGATTGTTAGTCTGATTTTAGTATGTTTTTATGATCTAAGTTATATGTACAACTTACGAACTATGTTAGCTATGATCTAAAGCCGGAAATCTTTTGAATTTAAAAAAGTGTAAATCCCATTGGGAACTCGCCATATCATGACCATAGAGATGTTAGCCAAACTTCGTTATTATTAGTCAACAGTTCGTAAGCATAGAGTTTGTAAGCCTATAAATGATAACTCAAAATACTGTAGTTCCAAGCCGCCGCACGGTTTGTATCTATAACAGTAGCGAGGCATTTTTTTTCAATTTTAAAATCGTCGCAGATTTTATTTTTCTATTTTATGCATCGTCATAAATGGCGAGGTGGTGGTGAATTCGGTCAGAGCGCTTTCTAACTCGTGTTGTTTTATCTTAACGTTTTTTGGAAAGATACTTAAATTGATTAACTGGAGTGTTTCTGATTGTATCTATTGTTTTAAGTAGATTAGTACCTAATTTGTCCATTTTTACTGTCTTCGTTAAAGTTTTATTTGATTTTGTTATCATTGTGATTAAATACTTTTACTTTATCGATAACGAGTACACAATATTTATCTGTTATATTATTAGCAGGAAACTTAGCAACATGCATAGGGATAATTATTTGATTTTAAAATTAAATGGATGGGGCAGAAGCCAACTATACCACCGCCCGATTGGTTTTGACGACTGAGCTAATTTTCTCTACCCGGGCTTAGAATACCAATACCAGCAAGGTATTGTGCGTGAGACCAAAAATGTGATAGAATCGATTTTTTACTTTGAGCGCGAAAAATGAAACATGGCATCGGTGCGAACGTGCAATGAATGCGACTTGGCAACTGGTTCCGCGGCAGATTTGCGAACATGATCTGCCGACTCAGCTGGCATCCCCAAAATTTCCATTAAGTATACAGTTTGCATTATAGTATAGGTGGTTCATTTGACCCCGTGGTTCAAGTGACCCCGCTCTACCCTAATAAAATATAAAATATAATTAAACCTGTTTGTTGTCTGGAATAGGCGGCGGCACGGACGCGTGCGCTCTGCATACTGTCAACTGTCAGCTGGTACGTCTGAATACGGTGGGTACTTCTCTACATATTTTAAAGTCGGCAGAATCGTTGTCAAAAATGACGTTTAATTATTTTACTTTCCCGGCAGAAGGAAAGTATTGTGAACGCGCTAAGAATACATTTCGAAATGAAGACGGAATAATACATTGTAACCCCTTGCTAGGCGATTAGGGCCATTTACAGATATTTGAGTATGTATGTGTGTGAGTCTGTGCGTGTGAGTCTGCGTGTGCTGTGCATCTGAGCGTATTCCTCGACGTTAGCGGCCAAGTGCTTCATCCGATTGCGCTGAAATGTGGTATGCAGGCATCATTCGGCCATGACAAGAGTTGAAAAGAGTGTAGTTGAAATCGGTCCCCTAAAGGGCGCGCTAGTCGAACTTCATTGCAATATCGAAATATCGCAGTTAGAGACAAAAATTCGGTACACAGATAAACCGAAATCACGTTTTAAAATCGTGTTAAAAGTTGTAAAATTTTAGTTGGATTTATAAAATACTATATAATTTTTGAAATAACACCATTTTAATAACACGGAAATAATACATAATACTAAAATATACTACTTTGCTATCATAGTCATGTGACACAATCACTATCTGGTGGAAGGGTTGACGGGGTGGGGGGGAAGGGGGTTGGATAATTGTTGGGGGGGGGGGGGGGGGTTAGGGAGTTTTGCGCCGGGGGGGGGGGGGGGGGCACAACCGTTTTTTTTCTTTTTTGTCCATGACGTATCTTGCAGATTTTTAATGCATACAGCTACTTCATTAAATACGTCTGATACTGATTCAGCAATTTCTGCCAATATATTATGTATAATATCTACAATGCAAAAACGCTTCGATCTGGTGGCAGAAAGATTTGGATGTCGAAAGGTTAATAATACTACAACACACAATATTTATTGCGATTAACGTATCAGCTTCGCCGTTTCATTCTATCTAAAGGCCTCGACCTAGAGACCTCAGCAATCGACCATTTGTCCAACATATTAACAGATTTTTTCAAAGATATTGCGATTTCTTTTATTGCTCCAATTAGTTACAGGCGTCTTCTTTTTAATGACCTGGCAATTAAATTAATTAACTATTTGCATTGTGGTTTGTCCTGATAGCGACGGACACCAATTAAAATTGTATTTCGTGAGAAGAAATTTTATTGGCAATTTTTAAAACAAAATGGTTGTGTGTGTGTTTGCGATATTGTTTAAATAATATTAGGAAATTTCGAGACTTTTATTTAAACTTAAGGTATAGATACCTGTTATACCTCTAGTTTAAATAAACTATAGGTAGACCAGGTATCTATACCTGAGGTGTCGCCAGTGACAGATAAAATTAACTTATATTATATTATGAATACCAGCTCAGCAACACTAACAACATTTTTAGTATATCTCCTCCGCTTACACAAAACCAATTCTTCGCATTTGTCATAGAGGCCTCGACATATCTGTACGTCTTAAATGCAGGACGTCAAATTCTTGATAATACAATCGGCAGTGTAAACAACTACTCATACATAAATTACTTATAAAAAACTAAGGTGGTTCTTCAAAACTATTGAGTTGGCAGTTAGAGTTGGACGACTTCTCCTAAGCGCATTTAAATCGGTTGTAAACTATTTGCAAATTTCCCAAGTTTCATACCTATAGAAAACCAAATTTTCAGCCCATAGATAACCTCTCCTAAAACCTGCATGGGTCTATTGTCTGGGTCTGGGTAGTATCAGGTCATGCTTACCATAGAAACGCAGTGTCTGGAACTTAACCAACATGTATAATTTCATCTTCATAGGATAACAGAAATGGGTTGTAATTCAGCTTGTAAGATTTGACCTAAGCAAACTGACAAACATTGCAAGGTAAGTAAGAGCTTGTAATAAAATGGCTATCTCTATTTTGAAATGCTATAAATCATTGACGTAATTTAATGGAACGAGGTCAAATAGAATAAGTAAGATCGATACGCATCCAATTAATACCTAAAACTGGAGATATAATACTTCCAATTTACGAAATAATTTGTGAAACTTAAGAAACTGGCCTTAATTTATTATGTGAATAAAATATGGCCGTGTGAATGAATTAATTATTTATATAAATAATCGTCTACATTTAGGTCGTCTAAATACATTAAAAAAATATTACATTTCAGCATACAGGTAAATTACATGAAACTACAAAGAAAAAGTACCGAAAATTAAATCTCAATGTTTTTATTTCGAATTACAAAAAAAAATATCACAATGCGGACGCAAACATTTTCATTTATTGATTTTTCTTAAATCTACATACTCTTTATAGACATAACTCTTACACCTGATACAAGTTCTTATACCTAAAACACTGCTTGATAAACAAAGCAATACTTAATTAAGGTATATCTACCTTGTACAGTGCAAGGTTTACGAATAAGCTATACAAGCTATAGCTTGCGGCCCCCATCAGCAAGAGAATGTTTGACAGACTAAAGGGGCCCCGAAAAGAGCAAAGAGGGCCCCTATCATTAAATATAGCTAATTACCTATTTCCTCTAGGGCATAATGACATAGTATATTATAGTATATGCATAGTTTTGTAGTTTATAGTATATGCATAGTTTTGTAGTTTATATCAGGGAGTCACGTTAATTAGACGTGACTCCCTGGTATAAAACTACAAAATTAAGCATTTTTCGTAAATATTTATAAATTATATTTGCGTATTTCCTGTGGTTTACGATCCCCTCCCAGCCCGCAATGCGATGCTTGACAAGCATGCTTGATCAGAAAGCCCTTAAAAGTCATTGGATTTCAGCAGTATTTCTTATCACAGTAACTCCTTAGCGTCAACCAGAGGGTCATAGAGGTGCTCTTCACCGCTGGACCTGACGGGAAGACTGTACAAGGTCCACCGTCAACGCGTGGACCTTGATCAGTCTATCCAGTCACTAGTTTTCTTCTTCCTTCATATAAGGGCAGACTATGGTCTTTCTTTCCGAAGTCGATTCATGCTTCGATTCGTTGGGAACAAAATGGCATTAATACATTTGTGGCATTAAACTAAATACAAAATTGCATTAATACATCTGTGGCATTAAACTTAAACAAAATGGCATTAATACATTTATCGCATTAAACTTAATACAAAAATGGCGTTAATATCTCATATTCATAAAAAAAAATACATTGATGTTTTCCCCTTGACCCCTTCATTTGAGCTGATCATAAAACGAGCATAATATTACTGTCTTTTGACTATTAGCATATTGTCACGTATTCCTGTATTACAATGTATTCGTTAAAAACGTAGATAGTTAATTCGTACACGTGCGTTTGGGCCCACCAATCGACCAGAAGAGACAGTATTGTGATGCGCTAAAACAAATCGAGACAAAGACGACAATATCCATTTTGAGCCCCACTGAGACGATTAAGGCCATTTCCAGATTAAGGTCACTCTGTGTGTCTGTTTGTATTCCTCCACGACAGTGCCCAATCCAATTGAGCTGAAATTTGGTATGCTGACATCATTTGGTCATGGCAAGTGTTGAAAAGATTGTTGTTGAAATCGGTCCACCAGGCGGCGAACTAGTCATATATTAGTCTTGAAATATTGAACTTGAGATTTGGTTTTCAGATGCCTATATGGACCAAATTTATATTGTAAAATTTTGGTTAAAATATCTTATTTATAAGATACATCAATAATATTTAAAATCCGCCATACCTACATTTTATTCAAATATAAACGCCAATTTTAATGAAATATTATTAATCTGTTGGCGCTCAGCCCAAACCCGCTGTTAGCCGAGAAACAAACCGTGCCGCCAGAGGCATCGCAGTTGAACCCAAACGGGTTCATCCGCCGGCAGAGACAGAGCGCTTGCCGGTAAAAGCAGACCTTGGCAAGCATCGATAAATTAGCTAGATATGCCTTCAGATACAAATAAGTTGGCTCCGCATACCCTTTACTCGTAAAACATGTGACAGAGAGAGCAATAAATTGAACAGTGTGCGAGAGAATAGCGCTCCAATATTCTTCGCGGCAGCTCTCACGCCGGAAACGGTCGGCTGTCTGCCAGCGGACTGCGACCAAACTACAACTGTCCGGCTTTCAGTAGTGGTTTTGGTCATTTTCGAGCGCGAAAGGCTCATCTAGGAAATCAAATATCGATTTTAGCAAAGGGTGACATAGCCGATTTTTTTGTAATGTAACTGTTGAATTTCGTGACTTTTCGAGGGCTTTCGACAACGTCTCAGGGTTGATACTGTTTAGCGGAGAGGGTACTGGAAGGGGGACGGCATAGCCTGCCTCGTATCGACCGGAGGCCTTGCTTCGCCTCTGACAGGTACGCGTGTTGGGAAAATATGATGGAAAAGAGAAATAGATTTCTGGGGGCGCTCGCGCCCTTGCTTGCTGTACGCCATAAATAAGATTCAATATCATTTCCCTTGCCTTCCATTTCGCAGTGGCGAAAAGGGAAAACGACTCACGAAATGTTTAATAACGTGAACAGTGGCTCCCGGCCGCCTGCCTGCATCATACGAGAATGATGCGCGTAAAGGAAATGTCATAAAACACACCTACAGCAACCCGATGAATACACCATACCGGCCCCGGGCCATACTACACCGCCCTCCCCCTTTGCCTACATAGGTAACGCAGTTCGTGCGTGAATAGGGACGTAACATAAATATACATAGCTTTTTATATCGATAGGATTGTTACTATATGAGTAATAAAGACACAAGGCTCATTAATAATAATAATATATAAAACAAAGTCGGTTGTTGGAACACTTATAACTCGTGAACGGCTGGCCCGATTTTCATGGTTTTTGATTTGTAGTATTTGTCTCCGTCCCGAATAGCAGAATAACTATTAAAAACAAAAATTGGAAAGTTGGCGATAAATTAAAAAAAAAGAAGAAACATTTTCTCATACAAAATGTGAATCCGTTTTTTTCTCATGGTCAGTTGTACGTGGCATGTTCACGTGCCGGCCAATCATCCGCTTTATTTGTTCTTGCGCCTGATAAAACAACAAAAAATGTCGTATATCACAAGGTGCTTCAATGAAGAGAATTAAACCGAGTGCATCCCATGCTGCACAATATGTAAATAGTTTAATTCAATCATGTCTCGCTGATACGCGATTGATATACTTAATTTTTGTACTTTTATATTTCTTTTTGTGTTATTATCCTAATAAAGTAGTGAACCTAATATTTATATTGTATAAATATTAAGTTCAGCTAATACATCTATAATTACAAGTGTGTTCTAAGAAATTAAAACTAAATAGTTCAGTGATTACATCTATAATTACAAGTATGTTCTAAGAAATTAAAGCTTTTTTTTAAATTATTAAGGTAATATTTTTTATATAGCTAGCTGAAACTTTTTTATTAAATACTAAGTTCAGCTAATCTGTAACACGACATTCATTGGGTCAGCTAGTAAATAATAAATTACCTTTTTGAGGCTGTCAATGCAAACAATCGACAAAAAGAATACAAAATTACTAATTGAAACTGAAAATATACACAGACTATAAAGTAAAACTACAAACGCTGCTTGCTACAAACTATCTTTAAGATATCTCTTAACCTGGTTTTCAGGACACCACTATTATTAGTAGCAAATTGAAATAAAATAATCAAAATCAAATTAAAAAAAAAAATGAAATCAAAGTCAAAATAATCAACATTAAAGAATCACGATTAAAAAATATAAACATATAAAAATAACAATAATTATAATCAAATTAACAAGTCAACTAATCCAAAAAAAAAATATCATGTTCTTGCCACAGTGGTCCTTAAATATTTCAATCGATTTCGGTCGCAATGTATGTTTTGTAATTTAATTTTAGCTGAACGAAGGTCCAATGCATTGAGTGTATAATCAGAATAGGTACCAACAGTATGGTAAAAATATGTGAGTTAGTTCTACCTGGGGTCTCCTTTTTCCAACCTGAGGTGGCTACACTAGTGTGAGAATTAATGTCAACGCGTGTAATAACTTGTAAATAATAACGTGAAATAACGTGAAATAACTTTATGCGTATACGTGAACCAAAATGTATACATTATTATTTATTTTGATAAGGATGATGTTCTCAATTAGCTTCAATGATTAGTTGGAAGTTTTTAATGTAGAATATTAAGAATATTACACTTTCAAATGATTTACAAGCACGGAAATCCTATCGTAAACGTTTATTATTATTAATTTATTTACTGATTCTACCGATACACAAGTAATAAATACAAATTTAGATAAATTGCAATAATGCAGAAGCAAAAAAATACGCTATAGATGGATTATCGGTAAGAAAGCTTTCTCAGTGACTCAGGTTTTCAAAGCGCCCTAGTAAAATGACAATTGAATTGCATCAGAAATTAAAAGGGGTAATTTTACAGCTTAATTTTAATTGATTATCTCTACTTATTCAGCTTAACTATCAGGTAATTGCATTTTGGGGAGAGATCTAAAATATCGAGGGGGTATCTGCTTCTTAAAGATTTGTCGACTTTATGTATATCAGGCTGCATAACCCTTTATGAGGACGAGTTGTTTTTGGTATGGTACGTACACTCAAACATGACAAGGAGTTTATGTTTATTTAATTTAACGACGTTACTACAATCGGACCTCAACAAGTTCGAAGTCTTCCAAATGCGATGCTTGAGGGAGACTCTCGGTGTCTCACTCCGCGGCCGAATTCGAAACGAGACCATTAGAGAAAGATGCGATCTACTAACAACGATCGAAGAAGAAGTACAAAAACGTCGGACACGATGGCTCGGCCATATTTGCCGAATGAACGATAATCGCTTGCCACGTAAACTTCTTTGGCGAGACCGTCCGGCAGAATGGAGAATTCAGAGATCGGCACCGAAGAAAATCTGGTTAAATAACATCAAAGACGACCCTAAGAATCAACGATTATCGGCTAGGGATGCTCGAAACGTGGCAAAAAGTCGTCGAAAATGGAAGCGAATCGCGAATGGAGTACATACGATATCCAGCTGCACCGACAGCAGCGTATTGGCTGCGAGGGCGACCCCCTCCCCAATCGCCAGCTACGGAATAAATAATAAAATAATGTTTATTTAAATAGAAATCTTATTTGTTTGGGACAAGACCAATTTAAATTTTTGATTGTGTCAAATTAAGATTGGATTAAAAAATATATAAAAATAAATAGAATAATAAATGAATGTATTAATTTAAATATACAGCCTATACTAAAGATACAGCCATCCTGAGCAAACAACAGAAACTCGGTGTTGCGTTGACTGTTTCTGCGGTACTACAAATAGGTGCACAAAAACTGGAAAACTAATTGCTGATCCGATAGACATTATGCCACATTAACACGATGAATTATATGAAACTGGCAGATTTAAGATACTATACATATGTATATTCAAACTGTATTTTGAAATCATCTTGTCAAAAACCGCGATTGAAATAGAGTTTATTACTTTTTTTTCACGTATGTGGCATGCCTTTCTATAAATCAATAAGTTTACTCCAAATTTCATTTTAGTATCCCGTATTTCAAGTACCTCATCGCGGCGGACGCGGTTTTGACAGCGCCGTTAAGCATGAGAAAATGACAGCAAATTGACTCAATTTCAAGGTCGAGGAGTAAGGCGATCGTGAGTCGGCCCCTGCCGATCGGTCGATTTAGGTAGCATGTAAAATATTGAGGCAATTAACTTAACCCATTCCAATTTACAGGAGCAATTTCAGATTGCCCCAGCCGATTGAATCGTGAGTGAATGACTTAAGTACCTCGTACGACTGTCGAGAGCTTCTTTCTTTGTTCTCCAATCGAGGCATTATTATTGTCAAATTATGCAAAAGTGAAGAATGTTAATTATTATTGATCCATACGAGCAACGTATGTGTAGGTACATATTTGTATTATGTGATTATTTATTTTTGTTTTTAGGTGTATTGTCTAAAGGATGTATACGCATTGTTAATATTTTACGTACTTTCCATTATCTTCATGCTTTATCTTGTCCTTGTAATTGCGACATATACTGTTACTTTCATCATCGATATCGACATTCTTGTATCGAGTGCACCACCCTGCTCGCCGCACAAGTTCTTTGTCTGCAACCCTCAGCTGTTTTGTTATAGGTCGCTATGATGCTATGGTGGTCATAAAATGCCCTTGAATTTACGCTCCCGTCTTCCGTCTCGTTCGGCACCGCGCGCGCGAGCGAGACGACGCTCTACGCCTGTTAACTGTTCCATATCCCTTCATAGAAATCAGCCGAGCGAAGCTTTTCCTTTCCTTTGTTTTTTGGGGGTAATATCAGCTGTGATCGCAGAAGTGATTTAATTAGTTGGTGCCATGGGCTTAATTTTATAGTGAACCAACAATCTACCTAGTTCGATTTTTTAGGGGGTTTTCGTAAGTTACGTAATTGGGTATTTGGAGGTATGGATCTCACCGATAAATATGACGAGTAAAATATGAAGAAATTTGAAAGCGATTTTACAGAAAATAATAGTTCAGCAACATTTAAATGCTTAAACGACTGCCCAACAAAAAGGAGTGTAATGTTTTCAGGGCCCATCTTAGTATGTTTTTCGTTTCTTTATTCCACCATAACTTCCAAACGCTTGAACCGATTTAGAAGTGTGTGATATTGTTAGAATCGCTATATCATCCCGAGTGTCATAGAATACCTTAACTGTCCAAATATTAAGTAAGTAGTTTTCTAAATATCCAAATGTCAATAAATTAATATAAATATATCGTGTTTAGTGTCAAATGAAAGGTTTGATTGAGTAAATTGCGGAAATATAAATATATCTATTTGTATAAATACATACACCACAAGTATTAAATAAAAAAGCCGTATCAAAAATAATTATAAATCCAATAGTTCACTTTCTGTAACGGCAGTCGTGTTTTTTATTCTTTTTAATATGTTTACTTGATGTATTTCATGCGTTCTGACGTAATATGAGTCAGCGAACTAAACCATCTGAACTCAATTTTACAGGAGAGGCAAAAAACTAAATAGCATATTTCCATTTGTTTAATTGTATATATTGTTTTTTTAGTTAATACCTTGGCTGATTTGTACAAGATCTAGCATTCGCAAGTAATTTTTCATTGCAAGAATGGTACATAATAAAAAAAAACAAATTTTCATTTAGATCGTTTTGATTGAAACCGGAACATTTAGATCGTTTTGATCGCAACTGTATTCATAAATTATACCGTTTTGATTGCTACTGGTGTTATTAAAACAGGAAATTAAACATTTAGGCATTTTTTTATATTTTTTTTATTTCTACATCGTTAATCTTAATCTATTAAATCCCCAATTAATGAATATGTCAAAAAAATTAAATAATGAATATTATTTAAGAAATATATGAATATGTCTTCTTAGAACCGGCGTTGAGTGCCGCAACCGTACCAGATGAATTTTTTCTCACCATTTACACCAAACCAATTTGCACATTAACTCACTTTACCGAAGTAACTCACTTTTACGAACTATGCTCAAATGTGAATGTTGCCATATCTAAATTAGGGATAGCACAAAAAAAACAAGAAAAGGTGCCAACAAAAAGTTTAGAGATGACAATAAATGAAAATTACAATATTTATATCGATATTCTGACGGCTAAAATACGAAAATCTGTCTATCTCTGACAATCTGACACCCATAAAAGTGGCTCCTCCGCAAAAGCTCAAATTTATATATTATGCGCTATACACAGCAAAATATCATAAGCTATTCTGGGCTGGGGTGAACGTGTACTGCTATAGACCCAATCGTTAAGCCTCATAAAGTTCTGCTTAGAGCTATGGCAAATAAACCTTGAAGATACTCTTCGAGCTACCTATTTAGTAAGTTGAAGTTGCTGCTAAATTACATACTTTGGAGTTCATAATATTAGATACATAATCCCCTTATACACAAAATCACTAAACATGCAACAAACGGGAGCATCACTACTCACTATACTGACAACATACACATATATACCAAAGACTTTATACATATATATATATATATATATATATATATATATATATATATATATATATATATATATATATATATATATATATATATATATATATATATATATATATATATATATATATATATATATATATATATATATATATATATATATATATATATATATATATATATATATATATATATATATATATATATATATATATATATATATATATATATATATATATATATATATATATATATATATATATATATATATATATATATATATATATATATATATATATATATATATATATATATATATATATTTGCTGACTCTGTAACATTTTAATGTAATTTTATTATTATATTTATTAATTACTATTTTCACTTACTTGATTATTAAGTATTTATTTATTTATTTATTTATTACATCTTGGTAGAGAGTTAACAGTGTGATCGTACAGATATAATTTGTAACTATTTATATAAGCAATAAGGAAATGAACACAACCCATACGATCATTCTAGACGAATGCCCAACTAGACCGAATAACCTGTATCTGGGCATACGAAATATACTGCCTTTGTTTTTTTGAGTAGTGCTGACGTTTGAGTAGTACTGACTAATAGACTACTTTCAATACTAACACTAAGATAATGGCATAAAATAATACACATATTAATACAAATATATAAGATAAAGAGTTAGTAACATACATATATACACGTATACACATACAAGCATATATACACGTATACACATACAAGCATACAAAAATACATATATACATATACACACATACATCTACAAACACACAATTCTATTTCAGTCTTTGCACGACCTACTTCGTAAAGGAGCCATTTTTTTACTTTTATCTTAAATAGGTGTACATTTTGAACATTTTTTGGTGACTCTTCTAAAATATTAAATAAATTTGGGGCGATGAAACACAACTGTCTTTGGGCAAAGGTTGTATGTACGTGAGGAATTACATAGTTCGTCCCTTCAGCCATTCTAGTTGGTCTTTCCTGCTGGCTTGGGGAACTTTTCTCTAAAGTCTTATTAGGTATCATTATACATTATTCAGTTGTTTAAATTAAAGCACTCTTGAGATAAAACTCTCTTATTTATTAGATTTATGAGATGTTTTGTTTCAATTCCTTTTCTTAGTTATATTACTTTAATAAATCTGCGCACAATTCACGAATTACAAGTAACATAGTCGAGTCTATCTCAGTACGAGCTTCGGCCTAGTTAGGCAGATTTTATATATCACCTTTTCAAGCATTTTTTTTTTCGGAAATAAATTTACTCTTATTATTATTCTCCAATGTAAAGGTTATTCGAGGAAGACGACATCTTTCCCAGTACTTAGCTGGTACACCACAATACCAGTACACTTGGTGACAACAGTTGAGATTACATTATTAAAAATAATCTTATTGACAATACATATTATTATGACCTATAATATTTCAAAATATTGTGATTTCATTATCTCTGAAACACTAAACCCTGATAACATCTATAAAGATAAAGTTAATAAACACAGAGATAAATTAATGAATAACAAAATATTATAACGGTGTTAAAGATTCAAATTTCATATATTATACACATTTTGTATGTTTCATAAAATAAGAATAGAAATGGTAATAAAGGTTGAAAAAGAAGTAGCTATAGGTACGTTTCTATCCTCTGTTCTTTCCATATTCCCACTAATGTGGGTATAACTATAAACGGTGAGTTTTTATTTGGGAACCCTTCAGAAATTCTGTGGAATTTTACTTAGTGATACGTGTCAGTTATGGATTTTTTGATGGCGGCGTGTCCGTCCCATGTTGTATAGGGGACTCGAGCAAATGGGGTGTTTTTTTCGTTTGGAATGGGGATGGGACGAGAAGAGTCGAAAAAACCAAAAATGTTGACGAGCGACGAGTTTCGGGATGGTATTCTGTGAAAGTATCGATTTCAACGACAATGACGTTCGTGGTTGGTTTTTTCTGTTTTTTTTATCACATGATGTGGCTAAACTTTGTTAGAACTATCATTAATCCTAACAACCAGATTTATGGCTTTGTCTCGACAGCATTTTAATTCTGTTGGTTTACAAGATTCATATCTGAGATATTATTAATATTTATTTGTGTCCTCGATTTAATTTTTCTATATGTAAAAAGTAGGTGAATACTTGTTGTTTTCATTAGATTTCTCAATAACAATACTTGTTTAAAATATACCAGACAAGATTTATATCGGTTTATATAAGCGTTTTTTATATATCGGTATGTAGTAGTAGTAGTAGTAGATGGAGTGGGGGGCTTGTTTCCAGCCCTTGATGTCACCTAGATCTGTAAGGTCTTTTGTAACTACCCACTGTGTGGTTAGGTCAAAGGTCAGCTAGTAGCCCGGTACTTCTTACCAGTCCAAGTAGGTCACTGACCTTCAAGTTGGGCAGATCGCTGGGTTCGAGAAAGGCTCGTCCCAGTAAACTGTGTCTTTTGGCGGCGAGCCCTGGACAGCGGCCAACAATGTGTATGCTGTCTTCAGGTTCCTCACCACATATTCGGCAATCCTTGCTCTCAGTCAAGCCAAGGTTGAATAGATGAGCTCTAAGGGTCGTGTGTCCGGTGAGGAGACCGATAGTGGTTCTAAGGTTCTTCTTGCTCATGTCAAGTAGGGCCTTGGTTTTCTTCTGTAATATATCGGTATAATAATAATAATAATTTTATTCATTCAGAAACATAAATTTACAATCGTATTAGTTGCAGAATCTGCCTAACTAGGCCATAGCCCGTACCAAGGAAAACTCTATGTATGGCAAAGATTTATTTATGTGCACATAATATTAAAATGAAAAATACAAAATATGATAAAATATAAAATAGATAAGCGAATTCAAATTAAACTTATAATTATATTTAAAATATTGATATAGCATGGTCATGGAAAAAAATATTAATATAAAATGTCGTAATATGAAGTTTGTAGAACAAATAAATAAATAGTATTCTATATATATAATATATAATATTTAAATATTTAAAAAAAATCGATATCATAATATAGCGGACATATGACTTATGTTCGTATAAGTAAGGTAGTTAAACGAAATAATAGTCGCTACAGGTAAAGGAAGCATTCGCATTTATTTCGATATGGCGACATTTTGTTTTTAATACGTCACTATAGAAACATACTATAATATTATTATACCTATATATACAGCGAATAACAACAAAAAATAAAATAATAATATTAGATAATATTGATAGTTTCAAAACTATAATTCATAAATGGCTATTGGGGTTCGGACGTTCTGAAACGGAGAAAGAATTGACAATTATAATTTAATTTGTTTAAAATATTTCCTAGTGTAATCAATTATTTCCTATTGCAATACCATTTATTTCCTAGTGTAATCAAGACAGAATTATAAGATATGAAATATTAAATAAAATAAAATTAACGGAAATAATCCTCGCTACAATGGGATCTATTGCGTTTCACTTGAACTAAAATCAGTCATGTGAACGATACAGACAGGGCAAACGCTAGAGCGGAATGTGAAATGAACGGTTGTCACTTTTTCGCATTAAAACTATCCACCTAAGTTAAATCATCTGAATCTAAGACCGCACGAAATGTGTTTAAACTTATTCGGACGATTATAAGTTCTTCAGGTAGTTTTGAAGCGGGAAAATCGACGATCGTTAGTTTCATATTTCGCTCTAATGTATTGCTCTATCTCGTTCGTTTGAACTAATTTCAGTTTTAGGTCACGAAGAAACGCAATCGGGCCCAATGTCTATTGACTGTTTTGTAAGTTTACTTCTATCTGTCTTATCTTTTATTTTCAGGTTGTATTCTCCCAGGTAGCTGAATTTCGCTAGCATTTTACGTATGTGTCCAGCGGTGACCCAAAGGAACAAAATAAGTTTTCCCGCTCCCCGAGGAGGAAAGAAAATGAGTTAGCATAGTTGGAAATGTGTGTCAGAGACAGAAAAGTTGGTATAAATGAACGCGGACAGGGTAGCTAAATGGGCGGTGTTTTATACAAAGTTGTGGAAAGAATCCCATTGGGAACTTAATGCCTACCAGGCAAGGCTCGGATGTAATAGTGCGGGGCGCATTCGCCCGCTTCTCTCGACTCAACGACGCGATGGCGGATTATGGATGCCTTGATATTTGTACGCAGAGGTGGACGACAACCTTTGGACAGTATAGATAACAGGTGATTTTTAACTAATTTAATTTGTAATTCACAATAACCTACAGAAAAATAGGCAAAATGTATGTATTTTGCATTTATCTATACTAATATTATAAAGAGGTAACGTTTGTGACGTTGTAGGAAGCATTCTCTGGATCTACTGATCCGATTTTGAAAATTCTTTAACCAATAGAAAGCCACGTTATTTGTGAGTGTCATAGACTATACTATAATCCGAAAAATGAAAAGGCTTTTTCGTGGTAGTCGGATTTGCAATGTAAGTCGGGGAAAAAACGGTCGAACGAAAACGTTTCTAACTAACGCTGCCTTAACGATGAGAGATATATACGACAATTTTATTTTTTATTTTTTTGTTACAAAAATATTTTATTTTTGTAATAATCACAGTATTGAACAAGCACGCACAAAATTAAACGTTCACCTTAGAACAGGTCCCGGCCTAGTTAGGTGGCGTTGTCACTAGACTTTGCAATCTATTCATTTTCTGCTATTTATTCAATGTTTAAAATATTTCTGTGCATAGTTCCTAAGATAAAATTGCTTCAAAATATTTTTGAATTACTTAAATAAATACATAAATAAATATGATTGAGTTCTAGAGAAAAGTTGTAGCATTTTAATGCAAAATTTGATAGGAAATAGCCTCGGACACTTGAAATAAGTAATATTTCGAAATACATTTCTTTTAAGGCTTCATACCATGTGTGGAAAACATGTTAAAAAAGGAGTTTGTGAAACGGTCATATCCATATATATCTTTTAAACCTGTAAATTTGTAAGAAACCACGAGCATTATTTCAACATAAACAATTTAGAACACGGCTATAATACTAGAAATAAATATGAGCTACAAGCACCCAAGCTAAATTTACCTTTCTTTAAAAAAAGAATGTTTTACAACTCAATAATAATGTATAAGAGGGAAAAGGGTTTACCACAGCATTAAAAAAATGGCTTATCGACCCTGTCCACCCTAGAATGGGCTAGTCCTACTTCTGTGGCAGAAACAATATGCATAAGGTTAAGGTTTTGCCGTTCGGTTCCTGTTATTTTTGTAAGCACAATCAATGTTTTAGGGTAATTAATTCTAAAGTAATTAATATAATGAAATCCTAAGGAAAATCATTATAATATTGTGATGACCAAATGTGAAGTACCCCTGACCTGCTGTTTGCCACGAATGGATTAGTGTACCCGGGGGAGAGCAGCCCTGTGCTGCGCAGTAGAGAACTAGCATTTTGGGGTTTTTGGAACGGACAAAGAGAATATCACCTCCCGCTGCTCTCCTACACAGCCTATAAGCATACACATATAGTACACACTCATGTAATTCATAGCCCCACTTTATGCCTATATGAATGTATGGTAAGTGTATAGCATAACCGGCTATTATGCCAAGCCATGCTGTACACACCGTCAATGTAGCGGTACTCTACTTTTTATAATTTCGTTTCAAGAAACATTAAACAGTATTACTTGACAACAATGACAATAATATGTGGTTATATAATAGATCGGGCACGAAAGTACTAAAATTGGAGTTATCTATATTTTTGTTTGTTATATGTATATATCCTTTTTGTGTAAAAAAAGTTTTATTTTTATTGTACATTGTTTTTTAGAGATTGTTTGTTTGAGAACAAGGTTTTTTAGAGATTTTTTTATTTTTTTTATTTCAGGCGCTGTGAAGGCTACTATCACTGCAACAATGGGGGAACCTCGAAGACTTCGGAGACTTTTTTGGAGACTTCAGAGCTGGCGAATACTTAACTTTCTGAAAAAAAAAAAAAACATTCGTAGAAATTATTATGGATAGGGTCACCTGGCATTATTATGTATAGGTTCTGGCAGAAAAGAGGTCGATGTGTCAACTTTTACAAAAAAAGTGAGGAGGTTGGAAGTAAATTAGCCACTTCACAAGCAGAGCGATGTAAATTTAGATGTGTAACATGTAAAAAATATTATTGCTTATCTTGTTTTTTTCGTAGTTCACAAATGTTTTATTGCTTGAAATATTACTGCTAACTTAGGACTACGTGTACGTTTTTATTTTATATATTACCTCACAATTTTTATCCTTTTGCAATAAACTATTTTTCTCCAAATAAACCTATTTTTATATGTACCTATATATGTATGTATTTATTTATATTCCAAATATGTATGTATCCCTGTGTACAAAAGAAAACAGAAACAAAATCCGCAGGCTAAGCGGGTTTCTGGGTACTCCAGGTCATTGTATAAAAGCTCCCATACCTATACGTGCAAAGCCTGCATCAAACGCGGATACATACGGCTAAAAATATAAAAGCCAGTTTGTATCCGTAGTGGATACGTGTGACCCCTGAAACGATGTGCCTGATGTATCCATGTTGGATACATATGGCATTCAACGTGATAATGAATATGTCGAAAAACACATTTTTTTCTAATTTACCATTTAAGAACAGTTCTAGGATTAGCCTGGGTTGCGTCAGTATTCAAATAAAGTTCTTAAATAACCTTTTAGTTTTATTATATTATAAAAAAATAGCATTTCTTACCACCAAACCCAGAAAAAGACTTGTTTATAATGTTTAAGTTTAAAATAATTAGGCAAAACTACACTGAAATAAAAAGAAAACGAAAATATTTCTGCTATTTCTGACAAAATATGCTGAAATTCAAATTTAGCCATTCATTAGACAGATAAGTATATAAATATATAAATCAATACGAACTATAAAACCTTTATTTGTGTTTCATATAATAATAGTAATAAGAATCAATCTTACCTCCACCATTCTCCTCGTTAAGACGTCATACATTTCTTATAAAAATAGTGGCTAAATGTTTTTATTGTTTACGTTTATTACAAGGTCATTCAATCAATAACCGAGTTGTTTGTAAGAGATTGTCGTAGACAATAAATACGCCCATTGTAAAATTTTAAAATAAAGAGTAAAAACAAACAAACAATAAAAGCAACTAAATAAATATTATTTAGAAATTTACGGATATTGAAAATTGTAAATCAGTGCTGTAAGCAAGGTGGGTTTAATAGATGGCAAGGGATTGTAATATTTACATTTATAAATCTCAAACTATAAAATCTCTTTTGATAACAGATAAGATGAAACAAGCTACTGTTAGAATAAAATTGAATTAAAATCGGTCCAATGGTTCACGAGTGAACTTCAATAGGAGTGACGTTGGACATCATTTTGGACCATGGCTTGTATCTATGATAGCGGTGAGCTATATATGTATATTCGACAAAGCCAAAAGCAGCCAAAGTGGGCACAAGCTCGCTCCAAATTGGACGAATAATTAAATTTGGGTGTGTCATCTGTGGCTTTGCGCAGATACCTATTATATTTATATTTATTACAGTGGTGGTGAATTAAAATTAAATGCTTTAAACGTAATTACATTTCTAATGGATGAGGTTATTAGATCGGTACTATGGTATTTACCTTGTATGTTAATTGTCGTTATTTCACATTTACGAAAATGAATTAATTTTAATTCAAAGCAGTTATAATTTTTACTTTATGTCTTTTGTTATCACTCTGATATTTTCATGAGTGCAAACACAAAATGAATATGAAGTCCTGTGCTGGCGTTATTCATTACAGCTTCTATTGGTCTGGTGCAAGAGTTGCCGCAAATGCGTATCACGAACTGCAATCAACTATGGAGAAGCCACGGTCCACTGGGGCGCCAAAAATGCCTATAGGCATTTAGCAGTGGTTGACATATCCACGCGTAGTCTTTTCGGCCGGCCCTGTATATATTATATAAATACATAATATACAGGACTAACAAGATTAATTATTAGGCAACAGGAAAGAATTTATGAAGAAACGATATTGTTATAAGGTATTGATAGTATATATTGCATATATTGTTAGATATTATATACAAAATCGACCAAAAAGTAGCGGCGCCGTTTTTCGCGCTAAAGGCTTCGCCAAACAGAACGCGTACCTAGCGACGATGTATGTAAATTTCAATAATTAAATTTTTTGGCGATTTTTGAACCGTCATACTGAAATAACTGATGATGTTAGCCAACTGAAAAAAATATCGTAATTCACGGTACCTTTCTTAAGTACATAGCTATTTCAGATTTTTAAAATAAGATTGGAAAATTGAGAAAAATAAATAAACCTGGGAGCTATATAGGAAATTTTCATTTTAGAGCATTTTTTGAACCGTGCCTCACACTAAACTGCACCATCAACAAACTCAAAAAATATACTACGGCATTTTAACATGAGCTTTACTAAAACTGCCAGCGCCCGCGCTCTGTATAATACCGTCACATCTCTGACGCGGGCTTGGTAGGCGTTCTGTTTGGCGAAGCCTTAAGGGTGGCTTCCGGCAGGTTAAACAACCGAGCCTGGCCAATCGCTCTTTGTTACTGATTCTGCACTAACACACGAATTCATACTTCGCAGCAATTAGACGTAAAGTTGCTGGAATTATAAGTAGAAACTCTTAGTCACCCAATATACTCTAAGACCTAGATCCAAGAGGTTTTTCACATTTTTCGAAATTTGAATAGCGTTTCGCACAGGAATAAATCAACTCCGCAAAGAAAGTAAAAACCCTTCGACGCATTCATTGCTTCCTGCCTACGAGAGTTTCGCATCAAAGCTATTGGTCAATACCAATTAAAATGGTAAAACTGCATATATAATAGAAGGTCAATAATTCAAATTAAATAAATATATAATACATGTTATACAAGAAAATAAATGATTGCTTAAAGACAACTTCAATAGAATAAAACTCACAAGGTTTGGAATCAAATTTAATTCAGAAATATTGAAGTTAATAATAAAAACACATTTTAAAGACAACCTTTTATTAAAATGATCTGTCCCGAGCCAACCCTGGGAGCAGTCATGTCATATGGGAACTTAGAACAGGCTATCATATTGAATGCTATGCAGAATTTCGTGGTTGTGCTGTTGACTGTTGAGGAGTCCCCTCGTTGGATGCCAACCCTGGGTGCAGCAGCTCTATTGCGGTGAAACTTGGAAAGTGCTATCATAATTGAATGCGTATAATAATTTCTTTTTTGTGCTGTTGGCCGCCAAGGAGTCCCTCATCGGGAGCCAACCCTAGGTGAAGCAGCCATGTCATGGTGAAATTTAGAACGGGCTATCATAATCTAATGCGTATTCAAAATTGTGTGTCTGTGCTTTTGACCGTGGAACATTAGCCTTGTCGGGAGCCGATCCTGGTTATAGAATCACTTCATACTCGCCACGAGATTGCATTGTCATTGGAACTGAACCAACGTGTAAAATTTCAACTTCATAGGATAAGAGGAAGTGGTTGTAATTCAGCTTGCAAGATTTGTCTTAAACAAACATACATATGTACTAACTAACATACATTGCAAGGTACATAAAAACTTGTAATAAACTTGTAATAAACTAAATCAATGAAAATCATAAAACATACCTACCTCGATATATAATCAGATTTTCATCAACCATTTCGTCAATTTCATTATTCAACAACGACCATTTTATCAAACCATTCAAGAACCGTTTGTATAGCATGAGGTTTTTATTTTTTTTTAAAGCCTCAAATAATACAATACACACAAAAAATATAAAAATGTGGAGGATATTGACTTGCTCGAGAAGGTTTAGAGAATGTTTACTAAAGTAATTAAAGAGTCTAGTTTATAAAGAACTACTGAAGAACTAATGAGACTAGGGTACAAGGAAGTTTAAATTTAACAATATTTATTTATTTATTTATGTATTTGTTACAACTTGGTATAGAGTTAACAGTGAGATCGTACAGATATGATTTGTAACTATTTATATAAGCAATAAGAAAATGAACACAACCCATACGATCATTCTAGACGAATGCCCAACTAGACCGAGCAGCCTGTATCTGGGCATACGAAATATATAGCCTTTGTTTTTGAGTAGTACTGACGTTTGAGTAGTACTGACTAATAGACTACTTTCAATACTAACACTAAGATAATGGCATAAAATAGTATATATATATTAATACAAATATATATGATAAAGGGTTAGTTACATACATATATCCACATATACACATACAAACATACATACATACATATATAATAACACACACACACGTACATCTACATACACACATAGAACACATTTAGAACCAGCATAAATATGGTGGTATAACAGAAATGTAGTCGAATAACAAAGGAAGATAATCAATCCACAGGCCTCAGACTCTTTCTTGAACAGAAGCGAGACACCTTACCCAACTCTCGAATTTCAGCAAAAAAGGGCAAACTTGGAACTTCCCCAGTACCCATTCCCCAGCCCTTGGAGATTTTCCAAAAATACCAGGAACGCCTTTCACGGACCCAGGTATACAATAAAAACTCGTTCCGAAATTGTGCCTGTCATTTCGTCATGCTTTTTTTTTTGTAGTGAATATCGATCGTTAGAATAACGGCTGATGCAACATGGCCAACACTTTTTCTAGACACTGGAAGAATGGCTCATTATAATAGTAAACACGAAAAAAATACTGCTCTATAATATAAAGTCAAGGCCGACACGTTCTTTTGTAAATAAACAGATTATAATTGTTTATGAACTGTCTATAATGCACTGCACGACAATTTATTTAGTATCACTTATCTATTTTTCTTAATTAAATTTTATTAAATTACAACTATAAATGTATATATTTATTACATAGCTATATTTTTTATAAAATTGGTATATTTATGTGTATATACAGGTGGTGGGTCAAAATAATTTATTTAAAAAAAACACTTCATTTCTTAAAATTGCATAATATGCACATCTAGAGACGGGCCAAATTATCGCCTAGTTAGATGTGCTATTGGCAGTAAAGGTCATGTAAGATGTGTTAAACCTCCCTATATTAATTATTAAATAATTTATATAATTATTATAAGATTACATGACCTATGAATGAACTGTATACCTAATCCTATGTACCTAAATAAATAAATAAATAAAAATAAATAATTGTTTATGAAATCAATCTTTTCGTACGAATGAAGCGTTTTATTATTATTTCCAAGATACCGTTTCATTGCATATTATTAAATGAACCATACAGAGCCAGCAGTCACAGTACCACCTAGTATGATTCTAACTTTTTATCTTTATTCTAAAAGAAATTTTATTCAAAAAATCATTGAAATAAGATAAAATAAAAAGGAAATTACGTCTCATTTGATGTAATATTTGACATTGAAGTACATTTCCATTGCGATTTTTTGTGATTCCTACAACTGTCACATTTCGTTCTCTCACCGCAAAAAAATAAAACGCATCGCAATGCGCTATCAATCTAACCGCGTACTGCGATGTGTTTTATTTCCGGAGAATTTGTGGACTATAGACGCACATGAAACTTCGCTCACTACGGAAAAAAATCGGGCCAGATTTAAATTCTGCTGATTGTTGCAGAATTTTTGCGGTTGGAGACCGAAGTGACAGTGGCAGGATTGCCACTACAAAAATTCGTATTGGAAATGTACTTCATTATGATATAAAATGAAATTTATTTTAAAAAAAAAACATATTTTGCTTTCAGTGATTTTTGAAATAGATTTTTTAAAATAATATAATAAAGGAAAAAAGTTAGAAACATACTAGCTGATGTTGCTGTCACTGCTGGCTCTTTATGGTTCATTTAATAATATGCAATGAAACGATATCTTGGAAATGATTTACTATATTACAAAATATATAAAAAACATATTTGGATTATTGAATGTTATTTTTTAGTTTCTGAAGAAAAAATGCTCTTAAGTGCTGCCAGCACAGTGCCGGAACAAAACAGAGAGCGGGTACCGTAATAATACGGTGTTTTCCATTCGGAATAAAAATCGTACCGCATCACAGTGCGCGCCTAGCCTTAGCGTTAATTTCGTTTGTTGATGATTCTTGTCTATGATCGTGGATAGAATTAAATTACAAGTGAATAAAAGATGATTGTGTTTTCCGCTTATTTACATTTCATAAAATCAGCAAACAAGAGGATCAGCGGTTCCCTAATAAAGCTGTTTTTGTGTAAAGCTGACGTAATTTTTAATCATGTTTGCGACGCCCTCGCAAAGTTTGTTTTCATATTAATGGATTTTATAATAAAAACTAGTAAAGTAAGTACTTGGAAGTGTCGACTACAACGAGCGAACCCGTCATCCCAAGAAGTTTTCACGATAGTGATCGTTCTGTCTCCCGTGAGGTGAACGTAAAGGACTTGGGACGAAACAGTCCACTGTCTAGCCACGCTAAATACCCCGTAAAAAGCCAACGCATTACCGCGAGACACTGAAATTTGTGCCACCAGCGGACTGACCTCACGCCCTTACTACCAGTTTCGGCCGGATTTTTCCGACTGTTACGACCGGTCGCTTGCGCGGACCGGTCCCTTACGTTAGCGGTGACTCGGTATAAACCGAATCTATCGCGGACCACGGCATCCATTGCCCGGCTCTCTCTCACACGGGATCGGGTGGCCGATTGGCCGTTTCAGGAGCGGCTGTCATAAGGTTAACAACCACCCCTGATCTGGAAACAAAGCCGTTTCCAGAATGCCCCCGATATGCACAATCGATAGGCTGACGCCTCACGGCGCGCAAATCCAGGGTAACCGAACCGTGGGCACAGATACCTACCCGGTCTCGCACTTCGTCTATAGGAGGCTACCGGATTGTGCTGATCCATGAGTTGGGCCGACGCTAACAAATGAATCATAATGGCCTAACTGCACTGAGTATATTCGCTCCCAGCATAGAAGTGACAGCATAAAAGTCAACGATCGCAATAGCGACCTTATATGTATTTTAGCAAAACATTGTTTTTTTTTTGTAACCGTACGATTGCTTATCGACGGCGATAAAAGACCGACCACCTCATTTCATTCAAATCGTAGTATATAACGTAATATGATATAAATACATATTTTGCGACCTGTAACCTATAACCTAATATACGGAATTGAAACCATGTATACACTTACTTTTAAATAACCGCACAAATATGCTTATATATAAATACATTTTAACACTTATATGGAAACATGATTTTTAGAAATCTAAGGGAAACATAAGGTCAATTTGACCGTTGTATACCATTTGCTATATTCTGTTTATTTCTTGTTACTTGAATGGATGCAATAGTAAATGGTGTTAGGCCATCTAAATGATTAAATATTTAATGAGTTAAATAATTTGTATAATTATATTTCTTGCTGGGGTTCCCACAGTTCTTGGGGGAGGTTTGCTTTCCCAAGCAATGTGATAGAAGGGGTACGTTTTCAGCTTACTGCATGTAGCGACTGCCACACGGAGTTTGTCCAGAACGTTTTTTTCAATGAATTCTCAACAAGTTCTTTATTAGGTAAATTGAAAAAAATATCAATCTGATTTTTGAATAGACACATTTCGGCTCTCCCAACTTGCAATAACACACAAACGCGTAAATACAAAAAAAAGAACACTAAAACGTAAGGCTCAAAATATATATTTTGAAAATAATGTACTCAACGATTACCAAAATATTTATTGTTGATAGAATCAAGAAACGATGTACCATCAGGACATGTAGTAGTAGTAGTAGTAGTAGACGGAGTGGGGGGCTTGTTTCCAGCCCTTGATGTCACCTAGATCTATAAGATCTTTTGTAACTACCCACTATGTGCTTAGGTCAGTGGTCAGCTAGTAGCCCAGTACTTCTTACCAGTCCAAGTAGATCACTGACCTTCAAGTTGGGCAGATCGCTAAGTTCGAGAAAGGCTCGTCCACCATCATGACATAAGTCTCCATTATTATTCTGCGGTTGTATGCGATCGAGATCAATACCTAATTGTAACATTCAAGGAACACTACAAAGATATGTTATTGGAAGAAGACTTTTGAAACCCAACATTTTAAGATTTTTTTAGAATGATTACTTGTTCAATTGATTATTACTTTTTTTTTCATTCCTTAATAATGTTTTCGTGTTTTTTATGTATTTTTTGTTTTTTTTAAAGCTATTGCATAGCTTTTATCGCGGGCCTGCCAGCGCGGCGACCGAATGAAGAAATTTCTTAACAAAAATTAATGATTTTAAACTGATAATTACGTCTAAACGAGTACTGCTTACGATTCGAAAACAATATATGTTAAACAAGAACATTTTTCTAATATGCTTAGCTTTGAATATTTTACATTTTGTTTATATTACATAGTGTAATTAATTTGTCAAATTAGGTCTAACCGAACACAAAAACGACTACTACGCAAATACTATCAGGCGTATTATTATGAAACCTGCACCATTTTAAAGATAATTTAATTATCTATCTTTTTATCTACGATTTTTTTCGAATAATCCGTTTTTTTTGCTTTATCGAATAAAAAATTCGTGCTGCGGCGCTCTATCGGAAGACGTTTAAATTATTCCGAATCATTTGCTTCCGCAACCGCAAATGATTCGGATTAATTTCAACGTTTTCCGATGGAGCGCAGTTATCTGATATCAGAAAAAATAAAATAAATAAATAATTATAATTGCATAAGTTGTTAAAAATGCTATGCAATAGCTTTACCGCGGCAGTTCCCGAGTGCCACACGTATTTTTTTTAATTTTTTTTATTGATTTGTTTTTTGATATTTTATTTTAATTTCATTTAATAGGGGAAACAATAATAGGTTTGTTCTGTAAAAACCTGAACACATCTAATTTACATAGTTTGTTGTTAATTATTTTGTAGTTAATATTCATAAGCTGTTTATTTTCAATTTGTAATTTTCTGTTTTTTGTCTATTTTTTGATTTGATAGCTGCAAATATTTTTACCTTATTTTTGTTATTTAGTAAAAGTTTGACAGCAAACTGGCATTAGTGTTGCCATCAACAGTAATATATTTTTCTGCTTTTACAATGATGGTGTGAAGACCTTGAAATATAGCTGTTCATAATTACCCCTGTTCGAGACTGCCCTTATGTCCTCCATGCCTGTTCATTTCAATTACCTACCCAGTAAACGACCCTCTAAATTTCTATAATAATAATTCATTTCAAAACAGCCGCCCTTTTTTCCTGCGTCGCGTCGCACCATTTCATATTCACGAGCAACCATTTTCACATATTGCTAGAGTCGTTGCGGGACATAATACGGAAAGAATTAACGAACAGAAGTAATTAATACGAGAGCGGCACATGTGCGCCTGCGAGCGGGGCAAAAAATAACCACACATTGGCAACACCGGCTCCAAAGCAGAGAGTGATCAATGAAAAATTAAGAAATGCCTATGCATACTTTATCACTTTTTTACTTTTTTATTTTTCAACATAATTATGAAGTAGGTATTACATATTATTAAAATAACTCTTGAAATTCATACTACCTATTTATTAGAGTAATAAGATTTATTTTATTTATTTTTTTCATTTGTTTCTTTTTTTCAGTACTTAATAATACTTTGATAAGTGTGCGCGCATAATACAAAACTTACAATAAACTAGTGGAGTCTATCTTGGTACGGGCTTCGGCCTAGTTAGGCAGACTTTGTAAATTACCTTTTTGACCATTACTTTCGAGAATAAATTTATTTTTATTCTTATACTTTGGGCACAGTATATCAGACAGTAGCTTCTCTTAGAATAAAGTTGAAATCGAAGTGAATACGTCACGAGTCGTAAGGGCTCGGATATGGCCGCCAGATGTCCACTACTCGACCCAAAACGTTCGTAAAAGTCTCCAGCCTTTACCTGCGCGTAACACTAACCAAAGACGCTCGTCAAGACGTACGTACCCCTCTGCCCCACTGTTGGGCAAAATTTAGTAGACTAACGATTGACGGTTGACGATTGAATACGTTAATTGCGAATTTTTATATTAAGTAGAAATGTGTCTGGTCACAGTATACCAGACAGTAGCTTTTTTTAGATCAAAATGGAAATCGAAGCAAGTGACTTCAGGAATCTTAAGGGCTACCACAAATCATAGTATGATTACTCGTCTTTTTCTTGAAGCATCGTCCCAGCCATATTTACGGTGCTCCGGCGACGCAGATGCTATCATGCTACCGATTTGTTCTGAGAATACCATAGGGCGTCGACTCGTAAATCTCCTCAACAAAGTAATAATATAGCCGTCAACTACAACGGGCGAACCTGTCACCTCAGGAAGTGTTAACGATTAGTCGTGAAGTGAACGCAGAAGACTTGGACAAAATAGTCCACCGTCAAGCTGTTAGTCAGAATGCACAATCGATTGGCTTACGCAGGACAGCGCGGAGACCAGGAGCGCCAGAAAGTTGACTCCTGGGGGAAACTAGCCCTAAGGCCAGAGTCCTACCCGGGCTCGCACTTCATGCGTGGAGGCCGCCGGATGGGTGTTGACCCGTGAGTGTGACCAACCCTGAACAGAATGAGTCTTCGTGGCCAACTCAGCAAGGGCCCATTATCTCCCACAAAAAAGTAATAGTAAGAGCGGACACAAATTGCTCCCACAGCGCGTCACAGCCCACAGTGCCGTAACTATGGGCCTAAGGACGCGACATGACTTACCCCTGGCCCCACTTCCGTCGCACCCTCTTCCCGCATTGCCTTGAGTGAACTTACTGGGTGTTATTATACTGTGTCACTAACGTTAGCTCGGTGCACTATCTGCGATGTATGGAACTGCCTATCTATGCTATTTCTATGAATTTCTAGAAGGCGCTTTTTGTTGCGGCCATGTTTTTCCAGCCTTCTCGCTCGCACTCGCATCGGCCCGTGTCGAGAAATAACTCGAAAAAGTAAACCCGCTTTTTTCACGCGTTTTATGGCGTCACAGGATGGGTCGCTTTGGAATTGTTTCGGGATGCCATACGCCGTAAAATGCGGATTATACCGAGATTAATTTTATAAATAATTATTATTCCTGCCCTTATATTTTAAATTTTTGACACTGATAGGTTAAAAAAACGGATGTGTCAACCAAGACTTTCCCGGCAAGTAGCCAAGGACTGATGTATACTGTGTATTAAATTTCAAGTCTCTAAATTCAACATTTCAAGATAGAAATATTAGTGCGCCCTGTGGTGGTCCGATTTAAACCACACCGACTTCCGGGCTTCGTGTCTAGGCTAAGCACCAATAGACGGCGGTAATATTTTATTACAATGAATGGCGGAATGTAATTATTATTAGTGTAGCTGATAAATATATGAGATATTTCAGCCAACATTTCATAATGTGATTTCGGCCCACGGAGCAGCTAACCTGCTCCGTGTTTCGGCCAAGATGGCTTCTGTCTACCAAATTTCAAGTCGTTAAACCCACTTTCGATATTGGTATATGGCTATAATATTTCGATTATTATTATTACACTAACCTATATGGCGCACTGGCCATACAGGCTAGCGCGCCCCTGGTGGACCGATTTCAACCACAATCTTTTCAACTCTTGCCATCGTCAAATGTTGCCTGCATGCAAAATTTCAGCTCCATCAAATTAAGAGTTTAGGCGCTATCGTGGAGGAATACACATAGACACACACGCAGACACACCGCCATACTTTAATCTGAAAATGGTCTTAATCGTCTCGTTGGGCTCAAAATAAATATTTACGTCTTCATCTCGAACAAATATCTATTTTTTAATTATTTATTTATTTATTTAGGAAATGTACCATAAAATCTTAAGCATAAAATACACAATACATACATACATAGCAGACAATAACTCATAGTAAGATTTAAACAGAGGTGCGTATTTAAAAATATCTCATGTCGCTCCACTAAGTTACGCTTGTGCTAGAGCAGACATTATACTGCGTTATATCTGTAATTCAATTAAAATATTAAATATTTTATTTTATATATTACGTATAGGAAAAATACTGGTTAATTATACTAATATAAATACACACATATACACAAAGATACATGGATATAAGCATACACATAAAATACTGTATACATACAATGTATTACAATATATAAATACAATAACCTAGGATACAAGTGAGATAAAGAATAGTCGAGATAACAAAATATGTATAAAAAATTCAACATTAAAAAAAAGAAGATAGTCGTGATTGAAACAGTCTTGTTTAAAAATAGTCGTGATTAAAAATAGTCGAGATTGCTTATTAAATAATAAATTTTAGTTAAATTATTAACTAACATTAGTCAAGAGAATATCAGAATATTGAAAGCGGTCGTTGATAAATAAATTGAAGAAAGTGTTGAATCGCTAATTTTATATTTATAAGTGAACTAGCCTATGAGAAACCATTTATTTCATTAAAAACTACTGATGTGCCAACTACTGAGCAACCAGGATATCAGTTTTTTTTAATCTGCTCCGTGCAGTGTTGCAATGAAAGAATCAAATGAAAAGAGCGGCGTGTTAAAGATCTTAATTAAAAAATCGGTTGTGTCATTCCAAGACTTTCCCGGCAAGTAGCTATGGACTGATTTTATCTGAATAATGATTTGGTCAGCGGCCTCTCTCGGCCGGCGGACCAACCCGCTTGGGTTCCATTGCAACCACCTCGGGTGGCGCGGTTCGTTTCTCGGCTAAGGGCTGGTTGAGCCAAGCGTTAAGAGATGGCGTTAATCTTTGTTTGATAAGTATAGCAAAATTAAAACATTATGAGTGTAGCTTATGTATGAGATATTCCAACAAACATTGCACAATATGATTGTGACTCGACAAGGCATCTGTGAACAAAGTTTCTAAGTGTAATATTTTGAGATAGAAAAATGACTAGTGCGCCCCTTGGTGGACCGATTTTAACCACAACCTGACAACTGACAAATTTTAGCTCAATCGGATTGAGCGTTTCGGCGCTATTTTGGAGAAATACACAAAGGCACACACCACACTATACCAACCAGTAGCTTTACTTCGGAGCTACAGCGCAATGCGGGAAGAGGGTGCGAGGAATGTGTACAGAGAGGTTCGTCTTGACGAACGCGAATAGTAAGCATTACGAGCAGGTAGCGTCCGTAACCCCGTTGACACCGGTTCTCCTCGTTGTTACCGAAGTTAAGCAGTGGCGGGCGTGGTCAATACTGGGATGTGTGACCGCCTGATTGTTTGACTGTGTGATGCTACAAATGCCCACATAAAAGATGGTGCCAATAGGCAATAAGGCTGGCAAGGTAACAAGGTAAAGGCTGGCGATATTTTCGAGCGTTCGGATATCTGCGTAGGCCGAGTAGCCGGACATCTGGAGGCAAAATCTGAGCCCTTACGACTCGTGACGTATTCGCTTTGATTTCAGTTTTGTTTAAAGAGAAGCTACTGTCTGGTATACTGTGCACACGCGCAGCTTTTCGGCCCGGGAAAATAAAATGATATACTTTGGACTGATTATATACAATTTCCATCGGTAAACAGGCAGACAGTCGTTTTCACTGTTTAAAATTCCCCGTCACAGCCGAAAAAACTTCGAGTGTTATTCAGTGTTGCAAACAATGAAAGAATCTAATGAAAGGAGCGGCGTGTTCGGGATCTTGATAAAAATGCCCAGTAACAAAGGGGCTGGTAACTCCACGGCTGGCCGTATTTCACCGCTACACTCAGCCCGAATGGGACTTTTAAACAAAGAAACACTTAAATCACGCGCCTTAAGCCGACGTTAGCTTTCAAAGCGAGGGTTACATTAGACGTTTAATGAGCCAACCAGACCTCAGGTAAAATGGCGTCCCATTAGCCCGGAATCCACTGGGAGACGAGTACTAAATCCCTAGGATATTAAAGCGCTGGAACAGCCGTGGGGGATTGGTCACTATTTTTAGATTGTCTCATGCTTACGTTGGCCAATAATCAATAATATGTCTTATCTGAGCTTCGCATACATTACACGAATTCTTAATAATTCGAAGACAATCGCGGTTGTTAGATATATGTAAATGTTCGTTTGTTCAAAATCTTAAATCGCCGCCCGTCGCCATCGCTCCTCCCCCCTCCCCAGACCTACAATCTGATCAGTAGCAGTAGCAGTACACTGAGATAAATTTAACGATGTAATACCATCGACATATTATCCCCTATATCTATAATCGATGTGTAATATACGGAAATATGCAAGTTTCAACAAGGATTACGTATACAACTCGGACTGAGGTCCATGCGTATGAATTAACATTACGCGTAACGGTGTTGACGTGACGGTAATTACCGTGGCGTAAGATTAAAACATAATGTTATTTCATTACGTCGTGACCTTGGAATCTCGCTACAGCTACCCTCAAAGTGTTTTGGAAAAGCTGAAAATTCATCAGTAGACAGTGGATGCAATAAAGAACTCGAAACAAATGTTCAGACTGCTTACCAATAGAACCCGTGGCGTCAGCATTAATCCAAATATGTCACAAAAAAGGTCTCTGCAAATACGCCGGTACGAATTTGTCGGTAACTATTACGCATCGGTTTAATGTGCCGCGCAATATAATGTACATGTTTAAAAAAATTGCTTTCACAAAATGAAGTCCCTGCAAATACGCCAGTACATATTTGTCAGTAATTATAACCCATCAGTCTAGTGTACCGCGCTATTTAATGGACTTCATTTTTGTGACATTTACTGCTGACGCCACGCATTCTATTGTTAAGCAGTCTGGCCATTTGTTTCGAGTTATGTATTACTGTCTACTGATGAACTTTCAGCTTTTTCAAAACACTTTTCAATTTAATAATTAAAATCACACCTTTTCTACGCCTGCGCCAGGTGTCCCGGAGTTAGGCCTGCTGACCCTACCCAGGTATTCTATGGCCAAAATACTGTCTGATCAGAAAGTATCAGCTTTTACAATACTCTTGCACTCTTTTGTCGCTGCTTCTTGGACTATATTTTTTCATCTATTTCCCTTTCTATTTAACAATTATGTTTTCGCCATCATCCATCATTTTATTTTTGATAGTTGCCTAAATCGCTAGAAAATATGTTTAAAAAATTAAAGTAACACACAAAGAAGAAAAAACCGTTAAGCTCCCACGGGACAAGTACCGATTTAACTACCTACCCAAATGCACAAAATTAGTATTTCAATAAATCCCCCACAACAACGTGTCTTGTTACTACGTGACAAGTCAAAAATATGTTTACCCAGCGACAATCGATCGATAATACGGCGCGGAGCGTTTCCTTAACGACTTGCAGCCGTTCCTTATTCGATCATCATTAATCACTACACACCAACAAAGAAGTTTGCAAAAAATTAGACACGGGTGTCAAAGACGATAATTCGGTACCGAGACTATAGTAGTAGGTCCCGGTACGTCTGTACGGAAAATGGTGTTTTTATTATGATGGAGTTTAAATCCATTGAATTGACCTTGTCGTTCGTGATTCATTATTTGGAATATTTATAAGGACATAATATGATTATGAGAATGCTGGAAGGACATATTCTCGTGATATACTCAAAAATAGAGTTCGGTCGTAGTCTAGAAATTATCTGTGTGTATATTAGATTTAAACAGTTTAGGGCATGAAATGCTATTTTAAATAAAATACTGAATACTAATATAAAAGAAATACATCAGTATTTTATACGCTTCAGGCTGTTTAGCTGTTGACTTTTGAAACAGCATTATTTCCAAGTTTTGTTGGCAATTGATCATTTTAGCAGTGTATCATTTTACAAATTTTGTTTATTTTTTTTTGCTTTTATTTGTTTTGTTGTTTAAAAAAATGCGTTTATTTTTGTTTCTTTTTGTTGTGTCTTTCAATTTGACATTATTGCTATATTTTTTTTGTACTGTGTTATTCCATTTGACATTTATGACATTTATCCAATATCCATTTCACATTTATGACATTTATCCAATATCCTAAAATAATGGAATATGCGTATAATCAATGTTAATATGTATTTTTTTGGCGATTTCAACAGATTATGTATCTACCTATTTGATTGTTGTGGATACCTAGTCTCTTTTGAAAAATTATATTGATTATGATTATGATTATTAGGATAATATCAAACGCGGTATTCTTTTTTATTCACCTATTATAATTTATTTTTTTCTATTACACATTTAAGTCGTTTATTAATACGGCCTGATCTGTTGGTTCTTAGAGTTTTTTATATTTTAATTCATTACATTCCTGCTCCCCAGTGTCTTTCCTTTACTTGGATAATTCTTGTTCATTAGTCTTGCACGTGTTATAGAAACGAACGCCGCTTCTTGACATGAAAACAATCAAAGATGCTAGAAACTCACACGACATTCGCTCGCCTGGCATGATACAAAACCAGCAAAAAGCCATAAAATAGGGCAAAATAGAAAACAATACCATATTAATCGATACTGAAGAATGTATTTTTACTGTTTTCAGTAATTTAGGCCTCTAATATAGCTAATACCTGCGAGAATAATTATGCGAAACAATGGTTGAGCCTACAACGGATTGATCATGTTTGTACAATGTACGTGTTGGTCGCGCAGAATATTATATAGCTGTGACGTCATCGCGCGGGTGTAGATGCATGCGCGTGATAGTCACGAATTGGCTTTGCGTATAATTTTAAATTAATGTAGCGTGGAAACACGTTGAGCTAAGGCGTCGATTATGACGTAATTGTAAAAACACAGAGCGTTTCTCTAAAATATAATTAAAAATTAATATTAACCCTTTGAGGACCATAAGCTTTGCTGTAGAGTATGGCAATTTCTAATACATAGAACTGTTAAGGCGCGATGTAAATAACATGTATGTCAAGTTTTGTGAAAATTGTTTCAGTAGATTCATAGGACATATGTGTCTCTGTGATCCATAAGAGATGGAAATAAATTTTGTATAATAATAAATATGATATTATTAACTTAATAAAAGTCATACCGTAATAAAAATAATAATATCAAATTGAAAAGTTGCCATAAAAAATTACATATTTATATAAATTCATCGTTCGTTGTTCATGTGCGATGTTTAAAAAATTTGCTGTCACAAAAATTAAGTCCCTACAAATACGGCAGTACATATTTGTCAGTAATTATAACGCATCCTTCTAATGAGCCGCGCTATATAATGGACTTCATTTTTGTGACATGTATGGAGTAATGCTGACGTCAAGCATTCTATTGTTAAGCAGTCTCACCATTTTTTCGAGTTGTATATCGCACCACTGTCTACTGATAAATATCAGCTTTTCCATGACACTTTGAGGGGTACTAGTTAAAATTACACTATTTCTAATATACCAGCGCCAGGTGTCTCGGAGTCTAGCCTGCTGAGTCTACCCCAGCATTCTATGGTTAAAATACTGTCTGATCAGAAAGTATCAGATTTTACTAAACTCTTTCAATTTTTTGACGCTGCCTCTTTTACTATAAGTGGTCCTCAACGTAACACAACTATGTAGCATCGCAATGCATTTATTTACGGGAATCCAGTCTACACCTCGTTTGTGGTTCTTTGTAATATAAAATGTGCGTCCGTTACGCGATTCCTACGCCAGTATCGGGCGTTCAGCTACCAATGATAGCTTAATTTCCACTTTTTCACAAAAAAACTACCCCTCGTACCGGAACTGCACCTATTTCTTTTTATCAGTTTATTGACAGTCGCCTTGAAGGCTCAGTTTGGAAACAGGGGTTCACAAATAAACATACCTCTAAGCCAGAAATAACCGTTTCCGACAATTCGCCGACACGCAGGCCGTACCGTACGTGCTGAATATTCCCGAACTAAAGTGAGGCCCCCTCTCGGTTTGTTGACGTATGCCCGAAATTACGTAAGCATTCTCGATCCCCGGCACAAGTATTTGCGGCCCACCAAGGATACGTGCTTAATGGTTCTTCGGTATTAAAAGGGGTCCGTCCGGCCTCACCGCACTCTGCCGCCTGCCTCCGAATGTGTGCTCAGCTCAATAAGTGGACGCCTGCGAATATTGAGGGTAGCCCGGAAATGCGACGCACTATTCCACATGCCCCATATACGCATTCTCAATATAGATAAGCATATTTATTAGAATGCGATATATATATATATATATATAACATCCAAGGGCATACAGTAATTCGGCTGCA
>OX155963.1:11001508-11171508 GCA_944548615.1 Micropterix aruncella | reverse complement strand
AACTTTGAGACATTTCTTCTTGGAGGTAGTTTTAGTCAAGGACGGAACCGCACTAAGCGGCAGCGACAAAATATATTTTTTTAGGTTTAATTTATTGCGTTTCAAAGGGCGCGCGTTTCGTCGCTTTTTCCATTCCTTTGTCCCGCTGGACGCTCAATTTGAGCCCGGAGGGGAGCGATTGTCAGGAGCACTCCGCAGTAATTTCCCTCCACTCCCTCAACCTCCCGGCTCAGCCGCCCTCGGCCGCCCGCTCGCCCCTCCCATCGACAAAGGAAGCCATTCTAATCCGAAACTTTACGACTTCAACTTAAGTCATTTGACTTGAAATTTACTGCCGAGCTTTCGCGCGAGCACCGAGCGAAATTAGCGAACGAGAAACATTACGTCACATTCAGCGATATAGGCATCGGTAATAACTCTCGATGTGCCATTTTCATACTATAACTAATAGGTGGTGATGGATGGTGGTTACTTAGTTAGTTAACCTGTCCGGGCCAGGTTATAAAACGTCTCCAAAAATATGCGGCCTGGATGGCCTCGGTGTTCGTCTATTGTAGGTCCTGATGTGTGATGGGGGTTGACAGCTGCGGGCAGGACAGGAGGCAGGCTTCATCCTGCAGCGTTCCACAGTCGCATGTTGGATTCGCTGTACAGGGTGTTTGGCAGAAAACCCGAGACAATTTTTTGTGGGATTGGGCAGGTGATTTGTACCTTTTATCTAAAGACCCTATGCCCTAATTCAAATTCAAATTCTTTATTTTACAAAAAATTATAATATCAGTTACAAATCAATTAAACCTAACCTAACTGGATCGCACGAGACGTCCGCACTAAGGTAGGCTCAGATTCGAAAAATTAAGTACTGCCTAATGCTAAATAACAAAATACGTTGAAGAATGCCTTGAAAAATAAAATCAAGTAAACTAAAAATTGTCACCGTTTATTATAATTGTCAATATTTATTTTTTCTATTATCCGAAATTTTGCGGTTAAGTGGTCATAACTTATTTGGTTATGCTAGTAATAGCACTAAATAAATTATGTTGTATTTTGCAATTCCAAATAAATGAATAATTGATGTAAACAGTTTCGAGAAAACGACTTAAGAGCTTCCAAACTCTTAAAAATCTGTAATTATTTGAAAATTGCCAAGTTTTAAGTTCATTATTTAACAAAAACTAAAAGGTATTTTGCACTTAGCTTTAATTAAAAAAATACTAATTTATAGCCGTTCCAATGATAGGCTACATGTAATTCACAGGAAAAACCGGCGTCATCCATCTGCCTTGTTATTTTCCCAATCCCATGTGCTATCAGCTAAACAGTTATTCATTAAGCAAGCGCTTCTTGCATTCTACAAATCTAGAGATGACCACGCCCGAACTCAAAACAATCTGAACACAAGAATGTCCGCGAGTATCAATTATATAATTCCGTCAGTCAGGACAACATTTGCCCAGAGACATATATTCTACATAGCCCCAAAATTATATAATTCCCTTAGTAAAGACATGAAAAATTATCGTAACATAAAAATATTTAAAGCAAACCTTAATAGATGGCTATTTAACAAGGGATATGTAAAATCTGATCAACTTCTTTGCAACGCACGACAATTTATTTAGTATCACTTATCTATTTTTCTTAATTAAATTTTATTAAATTACAACTATAAATGTATATATTTATTACATAGCTATATTTTTTATAAAATTGGTATATTTATGTGTATATACAGGTGGTGGGTCCAAATAATTTATTTTAAATAAAACACTTCATTTCTTAAAATTGGATAAAAATATGCACATCTAGAGACGGGCCAAATTATCGCCTAGTTAGATGTGCTATTGGCAGTAAAGGTCATGTAAGATGTGTTAAACCTCCCTATATTAATTATTAAATAATTTATATAATTATTATAAGATTACATGACCTATGAATGAACTGTATACCTAATCCTATGTACCTAAATAAATAAATAAATAAATAAAATAGAAAACAGTCAGTTTTTGATAAAAAATAAGAGATAATTCTTTGTCAGTGCTGAACACCCACTCTAATAATAAATCCGATTTAAAAAATGCAATCAACGGATGCATTAACACTGTATTGCAGAATACAATGACAATTGTGTTACGCTATAACTACCAGAAACAATGTAGTTATGATGACTTAATCGCAAAGTTTTGTGTTATAAACATAATCGGGTGATAACTTCTAGGACAGAAGGTATATGTGTAAAAGCCAGCAAATGACCCCCCAATCCCTAATCCGGTGGTAGGAAGATTGGCCGGTGAGTTGAGAAGTTAAGACACCGCTTCCAGGAACGCCCGATTGTTCATAGTCACGGACTAGAAAATTGAAAAAGTGCGCAATCTTCGGAGAGGCTCCTTCTGCATCCCATTTTATATTATATTACGATTTTATTAATGAAATTTCAAGATTAATGCTGCTGTCTCTTAGAATGTAGAATTTAGAATGAATGATGGTGTATTCATACCACGGAGCAGGATTCATACTATACCTGATAGGTGACTCCATTGTTGAATATGCGAATATCAACCTCCATAAGAACTCTGGCAACCACCGCATCAATATCTACTCGGATAGCAAGGCAGCTCTTATGGCACTAGCCTCGAATACCATTCAAAGCTGGTGCAAAACTTCGTATCACTACTGAATTCCTCGGCCGAAAGAACAGGGTAATTCTAATATGGGTTCCCGGCCATGCAGGAAACGAGTGAAATGAAAAAGACGACGAATTTGCTAAGACGGTAGCAAAGGGAACGTTATACGGCCCTGAACCTTGCTGTGGCGTACTAAAAAGCCTTGCAAACCTAATGCTCAAAAAAAAAAGTTTATAACAACCCGTCAACCACTGAAACAACACGCTAGTTTTAAATCATTCCAAAGCGCTAATTAAGGCTTACTACTGTAAGACTGCCCGCGATCCCTTATCGCTGAATAAGAACAATCTACGCATACTGGTGAGGGCGCTCACGGGGCATTGTGGCCTGAACAAACACATGTTCAACCTCAAGCTCCGGGACACGAAAATGTGCAGGTTCTGCCAAGAGGCAGAGGAATCTCCCCTGCACCCCATGTTCGAGTGTGGCCCGCTGATGCGTAAAAGGTACACCCACTTGGGTGGTCATTACCTCCAACCCGAGGAGGTAAAACAATCTGCGCCAAAAGCCTTTTGCGGTTCTTAAATGACAGGAGGCTTAGCGCAGAACTATAGCAGGTAGTGAACACAGTTGATCAGCAATGGTCGCAGCGTTACAAGGCTCATAAAGACATTTGAAAAGCCCCAAACAACAAATAATAAAAAAACAATATAGGATGCTCGATGCTGGCCTTGTTATTCATTCGCAAAACACAAAATGAGTACGTATCCTCCTATTTATCGTCCTGTTCCAACATAGTGCATGTTCCTGTTATCTAGTATTTTCGCTTCGAGACACAAGTCATTAGAAGAACACAAGGCTAACCAAATCGCAACAGCAACACCAGACAAGGCCGATCTAGGCTCATTTGTATATCCCTGGTATACACCGATGGCTCGTATAGTGACAGGGACGCCCGGCAAAGTTCAGAGCTGCACTCTCTGCCATTCGGAATACGGGATGCCTCATCCATTAATCTCGCGTCAAGCAGAGACACCGATATTAATCCTGCTTTCAGCTCAGCTACAAAGTCATGTGGAGGTAAGCAGCCCGCTCTCGCCGCATAAATATTTCAACCCCAGTAAGATGAATTGGAGCCGAACGTTCGCGACCAAAGATCGATAGGCGACATCGTAGGGGTAGGGTATCTCAAACCATTGATTATACATGTTATTAGATTGGCCATCTTCCTAGTACGATTTGGCAATCCTTCTAAAACGGTGAAATGTAAGTGGCGCTGATAGCATTAAAGGCCAAACTAATAGCAACTTATTTGGCCATCTATAATATCATTGATATATATTTTTTTATTTATATGAATGCAAAATACAAAGTTTACAAAACACAAAATACAATTGACATGAATATAAGTGGTTGCGCGCAAAGTATCTTTTGCAGCAACGTAACAGCATTTGATTAGTGTATGTGGATGTGCCTTCACTGACAGATGTTGATTCCGAAGAAGAAGAAGAACGAATTGAACGCAGCCAGTACTGCGTTTGCTCGAAAAATGCCTACCCCCCCCCCCCACTCGTTAGTTTTTATAATTATCCGCTGCGCTGTCAGAACAACAGCATATATATTTTTCAGAGGTTTTTGCATACTCTCCGCAAAATCAGAATAAAACTCCGCGAAAGAACTAATCCGCGTCGAGTGGGTCGTGTGTGAGACATTTTCGAAGATACTTGCATGAGAAATCCACTAGCAGGTACCTCGAGGGTCCGTAGCAGTGCTGGGACTTCCAGATACGTGAGGATCATCACCACGGGTCAGTCGGTGTTTTACAGACATATATCTGATTACGTGTTGATGTTTGAGGGATTTGCGCGCATCGATTTCGTCTTATTTTGTAAAGTACCCACATATTAGAATCTATTTATTTATTTTATTATAATTTATTCACGGTTATGATCCCGCCGTTGTTCAACTATTTACACGTTGAACAACCTTACTTAAGTAGGAAATGTTAATGTAGAAAATAACAAATACTTCATTATTGATTGCGAAGCAAAGAAAATACAGATTTGATGAATTTTATCAGCTTCACTAAAACACAGTCTGTTCTCCAGGGATACTAGTGTTATATTTTTTTTACATAGTACACCTTTTTTTATACAACTTTGAAAAAATAATGAAAATAATGACAACATAATTTAGAAAATTAAAAGAAAATTTTATGAAAAAAAAAATTAAGAAAAAGGAGACTTAATGTTAGTTATTAAAGCGGCAATAATAATAGAATAAATGGATAACCGTTTTATATAAAGGACTGATTGATTTGGGAGCTAACGGGCCCTGTTGCAGTTAGGTCACTAAGGCCCATGTGTGAAGGGTCGGCCAAACGCACGGATCAACACCCATCCGGCAGCCTCCACGCAGAAGTGCGAACACAAATATAAGGTTAAACTTAAACATAAACATATAAGGTTAAAACACAAATACGTATCTGATATTGTTATAATTAAAGATTAAGAGTATTCATAAAAAAAACTTGTATACGTCTTGAGATATTTTATCGAATTTAATTTCCAAAAGTTTCAGAAAGATAGCGATAAAAAGTTTTGCCGGTAAGCGCTCACCGATTTCTGATTAAATTAAAATATGAATATAAATGACCTCATTCACTATATATACATATATTTGCAAGAGGACTTTCGCTCGGAAGGGGAAAGGCGTCGTTACCGCTGAAGGACGTCAAGGATGGAATTGCGCACTCGGACCACTAAGAAATAATCTGGCACGAGGGTGAGAAAGAATAATGATGTCAGAGATTTTGGGCGCTTATTAAAAGAGAGGGATGAGTGCGGTTTCATTTAAATAAATACCCCAAAGTTAATTACGTTCAAACAAAGGCGGCGTCTCTAGCGCTGGCGCGAATTAACAGGCGCTCGGATAATGCCCTTTTTATTGAGATTTTATTAATTTATTCGCTGGGATGATGGATTAGGATTTTGTTTGAATGTCTGATACAGGCGTAATTAGTAAAAAGTTTTAAATTAATAAATCACGTAAGTATAATAATATTTCGTCAGATTCTAATAATAATAATAAAACGCTTTATTCGTATGAAAAGGCGAGCTTATTGCCTGCAGGCAATGTTTTAGAACTAACCTATGCTATTGTAACAACATTATTTACAAATAGATACTACATAACTTAACCTATATATAAAGAGACTAATACAAAGAGACGATAGAAAGAAATATATATTTAACTCTTTGTGGGCATAGAATGTGTCAAAGCAAAATAATCTAACACCTATAAGGACGCTAACGTTTAAAAAGGAGGAGAATGGGAAGGGAAAGGGAATTTATGTGGAAGATTTTAAATGATCTCCTAGTCTGTTTTATAATAACTCGTTATGCTTGGCGCGTTTCTGAAATTTTTCGGCAAAGCATTCCAAAGAAGGGCTCCATGCACGGTGAAAGAGGATGAGAAGAAGTCAGTGCTGTGACTAGGGATAGAGAGTAGCAAGTTATCTTTTGAACTCAGTGGGCGACCATGAGCCGATAGCGCAGTAAATCTGCTAGTAAGATAATTGGGAGCGACGCTATTCAAGATCTTGAAAAGCATACAAAGAACACTCATGTCTCTTTTCTCCCGGGTCGACAGCCAGTCAAGTTTCTCTCTGTACTCCGTGATGTGGTCAAATTTTCTGAGGCCATAGATATAACGAATGCAGACATTTTGGAGACGCTCAACTTTGGTGGATAACTCCTCTGTGAGGTCGAGAAATGTGACATCTCCATAATTCAGAAGGGAGAGGAGAGCAGACTGACAAATCGTAATCATGCTCTCCTCCGGGAGGATATTTTTCTGCCTATTCAGCGAGGGAAATCGGCCGAAGAGTTTGCGTCGCATTTCTCGAATATGTGACCGCCGTGAGAGGTTGTCGTCCATATGTACACCGAGGTTTTTAACTTCGACAATGAAAGGGACCTCATCCGCACCGATGCAGAACTTTGGGAATTCATTTATATTAATCTTTGAGGTAAAATACCTGCTACCTATGATAATCGCCTGCGTTTTGGAATGATTTAAGAGCAGATTCTCGAAATGAAATTTTAATATAAGTTGCTTAATAAATTGAAGTTTATTAGTGACGGCGTCACTTTTTCTTGTTTAGCCTTGACTATGGACAGCTTGACTATAACGTTTGCGTATCGGTGTAATTATCATGGAAAGCAACAGTTTTGTTAATCAGGAGAACCGCATCAATAACCTAGAAAGCGTAGTTTCGTATCAAATAATATTACTGAAGCAGCAATGCGACAAAGGGAGTAAGGTAAGAACGAAACAACATCTTATCCGGCCCAGTTGTCATCCTCACCTGCTCGCGCTAGCATAGTTCTTTTCAGAATAGCTGGCTGCGGCGACCCAGTCTCCGCCGTGTTCCCTGTCAGACAACAAACGAGGCAATAATCACCGCGCTTAGGAAATATAACCTAACACCCAGTAGGGCAGCTATCTGGAAGGGCTTGAGTGGCCTGGAGAGCCAAATACTTTCTGAAAGTTCTGGTGCAGAAGGCAACGGGGAATCACTCAACTATTTCCCTAGTACTCAGATTCATATGGATAGGACAAAAAGGAGTATGCAGCCAACCTTCACTAGTTGAAGAATGAACAGCTGAGACAAAACCTCACTGAACTATTATGAATAACAGGCGAACATTAGATAGATCATTTCTCACTGAAGATCGGTGATTTTATGGTTAGTTTCCCCTGGGAATCTACCTTCTGGCGCTCCTGGACGGTCTGCGCACCGTGCGGCGTAAGCCAATCGACTGTGCACTCTGACTAACAGTCGGGGGAGTCTGGAAGCAGTACTGTTTCCTATAGAGCGGGGGTGGTTACGGACCTTACGGCGACTGCTCTTGAAACGACCATCGGCTACCCGATCCTGGGTGAACAGCCGGGCAAAGGACGCTGTGGTCCGCGATAGATTCGGTAAACACCGTTTCACCGCTTCGTAAGGGAGAGGACCGCGCAAGCGACCTCGAACTCATAACCAATCGAGAGACCGGAGTAATCTGGTCACAATTGGAAGTAAGGGCGTGAGTGTAGGCCCGTTGGGTAACACTCCTGGCTATCTCGCGGTTAAGGCGTTGGCCTCCTACGGGCTTGTGGCGTAGCTAGACGGTGGACTGTTTTGTCCTCAAGTCTTCTGCGCTCACTCCAGGGAGATAGAACGACTAATCGTTAAAACTTCCTGAGGTGACCCTAGTTGAAGATCGGTGATTATTCATCATCAGTCTTAGTGGGTTAGTGGTTTACCCAACGTACAACGCCTCACAAAACTTGAATTGAAAATAATCAATGCAATTTTGCGAATTGCAATCTGCGAAGTAGCAGATATCTATAACAGCGTTGCATTGTATATCGAGACGTCAACAAAAAGACATTTAGGAAAGAATATGATTCCGTATATCGATCAGATTTTTCTTCTGCGGTCTTTAAAATGACATATTATATTGAAAATGACGCTGGCTCTTGCAACATTACAGTTAGATTTGGTCCGCATTTGCAAAATTGTGCGCATTGAAGTCGTCGCAGCAGGCAGCGCAACGGAGAGCGGGCCAATCGAGTTGGCGAGGCGGACGGGCAATATCCTGGTCGTCCGCGGCTATCAATCTTGCTTTATATGCTTGGCGGCTCGGATTGCCGGGATCGTTCCATCTGCGACTCGGTCGGGAATACGCTCATATTTTTCATACGAGCCGATGTCGATCTGTCCCGCACTCGTATTCAGGATATCAATAACGAGCAGGGCGAGCCCATCGAGAATCCGATCTTCGGGATACGTACCTAACCCAACCCATTGCCATACCCAGTGAGAGAGGACGATCCCGAGCCTCATCCATAGGTGATTGAAATGCATCATATGCAGGTGAGTTTTAGGCTACTGGCATCCCTAAAGTGGGTGAATCAGTACGAGCATATAAGCAACTTCTGATATAAATTTGTAAAAAAGAAAAAGATTTTTTTTAATAGTATAAAAAGCGTTGAGCACGATTCGCCATTTAATGGTAAGTAACGCGCTCAATGCTTCTGAAACTTTTTTCAATAAATTTAATTTACAAATTTGATAAAAAAAACAACTAAAAATTATTATTACTTTTTGTTTTGTTATTAAAAGTTGCTTAATTACTCGTACTGATTCATACTGGTTAGAGGGATCACTATGGAGAAAATAATAAAATCTAAATAGGTACATAATGACGAAAAAGACCGTTGTTTAGATTTGGGAATACTATTCGTTTAAACGGGATCGGTTTCAGAAGTCTCTGACAAAGATGTAGTTTTATATGGCGCCATTTTTATACATTCAAAATACTCACTCTTCATCTAACCATGTCTAAAACTAAGCAGCTGTTCTTCCTGCAACAAAAAATCACTCGATTAGATGGTAATCAACAAATAACAAAGAAAAATGATCATACATGTAAGGTCCCGGGTTCGATTCCCGGCTGGGTCACCATTTTCCGTTGGGATCAAATTAACGGAATTGCATTTTCAATTCTGTCATTAACGGAATTGCATTTCAATTTCAATAACAAGACACACACTTACAGTCATGTTACACGCACACATACATATAACACGTCATAGTAGGGTTGGTTGTAAGAGATTCTCATATGACAATAAGCCTGCCCATTGTGACATTTTCACAATAAAGAGTAAACCTACAAACAAAAAAAACAAACAATTTTGTTAAAAACTAGATTACGTTTTGAATAATTTGTCATTTCGAATTTTTGTTTTTATTTTCGAAAGGGGATATATAAATAGGTTGCGATATTATTCAGATACTAAATTAAAATAAAGTCTTGTATTCAATGCCTTTATTTCAAATGCCTTTATGCCTTTATTTCAAAAAAGTCATTAATATGCCTTTATTTCAATTATTTTTCTAATAATAGGAAAGTTCATAAATAGAGTAGGTATTTACAATGGAAAGAAAGTAAAGTGTGGAAAAATTAAGTATTTTAAAAGTAATCTTCTATATTCTTCAAAGAATTGGTCAGAGGGATGATTATGAAAAAAAAATGATAAAAGCCAATAACATAGAAGGGAAGGGGGTTTGATTTTCTTTACGTTTTACCGAGATCGGTTAGATATCTCTGTATATACCAGAAACGAAGACAATTCGATCTCACTGAACGTCTTCCAAATTCAATTAATAAAGCACGCCCACTTTCATTGTCTCCATAATTAAAACCGAGTAAACTCGATCCGCTCTTTCTCTTCTATATTTTGGCCTGCCGGAATAGATTCTATAAATTCCCTTCTGCAATAATGGTAAATCAGTCCACGAACCTCGTACGCAAAATCCCTTATCTGCGTAGGGGTAGGGCTGAGATACGGTTTCGGGACCGGGAGAGGAGTACAATTTCGTGCGTGTATAATCTGCCATCTTTACAAACGATTTAGTTCCTGGACGTTTTGCACAATGTCGCCCGGACAAGGGCCGAATGAATAAAACGACAATCTATTCAGATAGAACTGATGGGGATTTAGATATTCTACTATATATGTACTTGGATAACCTGCAAACAGTCACATGCGACGATGTCATATGGATAACTACTAAAGCAAAGAAAGAGAAAACATAACGAAGTAATCCCTAATCAATGCGATGCAGTAGTTTCCCGTGAACCTTATTGGAAATAAAATAAGACATTATAAAAGTAGAAGACTGATTAGAACTAAAATTGTGCAAATCGTATGATTGTTCAAGTCCACACTCTTAGCGAAGGGACAACGAATCAAGGGAACAGGAATAAAGTAAGCTAGATCAGCAGTAAATCTTACCTAAATCTAAAGAATTGGAAGGTCATTAGCAAGGAAGACGACATTAAATGTTGCCTCAGTTATTTTTTCCATAAATACAAGTATGTACATCAACAGCAACTTGGGTTGTCAACTACAACGAGAGAACCCGTCACCTCAGGAAGTTTTAACGACAGTGGTCGTTCTATCTCCCTTGAGGTGAGCGTAGGTGACTAAGAGACAATACAAATCTACCGTCTAGCTAAGCCAACATGACCGCCAGAGGCCAACGCCTTAAGGCTAGGTACCGGGAAAGGTACCCAGCGGGCAGACTCGCCTCCTGGCCAGTTTTGGAAGGATATCTTCGTCTAGAATATATAAATTCTCGGGTGCCTCGGTGCTAGCCAATCAGGGCTGTCGCGCCACATTTAAGTATACAAAAGTGGATTTTTTTCTGTACAGGCTGTAATGCAACCTATAAGAAATTACATTTAAGAGTACTTATTTACATTACGAAATTACATTTACGAGGTAACGTTTATTCTTCATTTGCGTAGGTAAGTATGTGTCTAGGTAAGTAGGTGCATAGGTATGTAAGTACGTAGGTAGGTAGGTAGATGCGTTTTTGCTAAGTACCTACTTTAACTAAAATGTAGGTATTTTGAACACATGCAACAAGTGATGAATGCTGTCACACAAAGTGAACCGACTAAACCAATCTATAGGGAATCTATAAACCATAAAATACATAAAGGTATATTATAATTATAAAAAAATGCATTTCTGCTTTATTGGGTTAACAACTTGTCAATTGTGTATTTGTTGTGGCAACCCTGGTGGTTCGGCGAAGCGTAACTTATTTCGAAAACGGGCTCGAGAGGTCCTACTGATGCTATTTACTATGGTGCGGACGTCTTGTGCGATCCAGTTAGGTTAGGTTTATTTAATATGTATCTGTATCATGATTTTTGGTAAATAAAGAATTTGAATTAGAATTTGAAAACCTACATAGACTTTCTATCTGATACACGCCCTTGATATGGAAGAAAATAATTTTTAAAATTTAATGATGAAAGTTGCTAGCTTTTCCAACTCGATAAATTACATTATAGAGCTTGGGACAAGGCCCTTTAATTTTCAACATTAATTAGAGAAACGTGTAACCCCGCAGTTTAATACCTAGCAACCCAAACTTTTAATTGAAGGTCCTCCCACAAAGCATATTCTAATATGGCGACCATTAACCGTGAGAACAAAGCGAAACGATTAATTAAAACAAAGTTAATAATTTTCCCTTGCAAAACGTAGAGCGTCCGGGTTTTCTATTGTATCTATTCCATTTTATCTGTAGCCGGTTCGGTATTGTTGGTGTAGATGGGTGAAGGCGCGCGAGTAGTGAAAAGTCCATTTTTACACGACTGCCCAACAAAAAGGTTATGTACTCGTAATATGTTCAGAGTTTATCTATGTATGTTATCCGTTTCGTTATATCACCATAACTTCTTACCCTATTTAGATGTGTGTGGTATTGTAAGAATAATTATGTCATCCCGACTGGCATAGGGATGTCTACCCTGGACAACGGCGGCTGCAACGTCACCGAAACGTCGGGTGCTACATATTTCACGCGGTAAATTCGTTTTCCATCCTATTTATAACACTTGTTTTTTCTGAGTAAAATTACGTAATTTTATAATTTTCCAAAATGTCAGAATGGAATACATTCGTAAGAACCTATACGGTCACTAACTCTTTTCACTCGAGACCTTTTTCGCATCTAAGAAAATACTACATGACATTGGAAAAATACCATTTCAATAGCACTAAAATACTTAAAACATGTATCGCACAGTATGAAAATACTACTAAAATACAAAAAATATATTTACTAAAATACTACTAAAATACCATAACAATCGTAGACGGGTGTTACACGTTCAATCTGGCATGAGTTCAGCCCGCGACCTTGATCCATGAACTGACTGATGGACCGATACAAATTATTAAAATGTATGAAAATCTATCAGTCCAGTCAACGCGATTAACGATCAGTTTCCCGTCAGTCTGACCAAGGTCACGGACTGAACTGATGCCAGATTGAACGTGTAACACCCGTCTTAGAATGGGGATAACCCAAATAATGTTTTTTTTTTTTTTTTTTTTTTTTCTTATTATTATTAAGGAAATATACAGCTATTACAGTAGAAAAATCTGAATTTTATTTATAGATTACAATGCCAGTTAAAAGTTTCCACTTAAAAATCGTAAAAATATACAGTCGCCTAGGAAGGGGATAGGAGGAAGTGGAGGGGAATTAAAATTATTATTTTATTATTTTATTATTAGGGAAATTTTATGGTATATATTGAAGAAAGAAAAGAAAGAAGAAAAGAAAAAATATAATATAATTATTTTACTCGTCCTTGAATATTGCCTTTCAGAAGACCCGGAATAAGAGTCTTGAGCGCAGTCGCAGTAGTATTAAACAGGTCAATTTCGCTTAGCTTTACTTCTTTGGCTGATCGAAGGATGTACCATGATCTAGTCTTCCTACATAAAATCATAAACAACAGATTAAACTGCATGGACTTGGTCCAGCTAATACTTTTCCGGACCCCATCAAGAACGACAAGACAGTCCTCATTGTTTCACATTAGCCGTTGCAAAAACAACTACCGTAAAAACTCCGTAAAAACCGTGTGTGTAGGGTTTACGATGATCGATACGCATCAATCGCATTCGCTGAATCGAACATTGGATTCAGAAATTTGTTAAAGAGGGCGATATTTAACACTTAATATTTAAAATTTATTACTTATTATCTACTGTTTGCACTTGTACTTATTCATACCAACGTACCTGTCAACTTTAAATATCGTACCGGTAAATTTGTTAAATACGTGGACACCCATCAACATAATGTATTTATTTTTACTATGTTCCTCCTTCCCTTCCTGGTCCCTCCCTTCCTATCCTCTTTCTTTTCTCGTCTTTTTCTTTCTCTTATCACTTAAATAATCTTGATGTTTATTTAGTGGAAAATTGTCTCTGGTGTAATTTTTATGTCTATCTTGTTTGGCTACTTACTTTTATACACTGTTATTTTCCTGAATAAAAGAAGAAAATAAATAAATTATTATTAAAAAAAATATATAACTTTAATTCCCCTCCACTTCCTCCTATCCCAAATCTAGGCGACTGTATATTTTTACGATCTTTAAGTGGAAACTTTTAACTGGCATTGTAGTCTATAAACAAAATTCAGATATTTCTCCTGTAATAGCTGTAAATTTCCTTAATAATAATAAAATAAAATAAAATAAAACAACACTGTTGTTGTCTTTTTGCTCACGTAATGATTCATTCACCTCGATGAAATTTTTGTGACAAAGCGAGCTATTTTCGTCCGTATCGCTGCCTGACAAATACACCGCTGCTATACAATGCTTTGGCATTCTAATTTCATACAATGGGATAAATTCAAACAGGCCAATTCTATTGTTCATGCAATCGTCCTCATAGCGACGAGGCGTCTGTTTTTGAAACGTTAGTATTATGCAATTAAAATTATAATTATGCCGTTATTAAGACATTTTTTCGAATATTTGGTAGTGGCTTAGCCGCCTTTGGAGTCTTATAAGGGGCTCTCTAGACGATCAAGCATGCTTGACAAGCATCGCGTCGCGTGCTGGGAGAGAATCGTAAACCGCAGGTAATATGTTTTTTTTTTTTAATTTACCATAAATGCCTAATTTTGTAGTTTATACCAGGAAGTAACATTAATTAGACGTAATTAATTGATGAATCACGTGACACCCTGGTATAAACTACAAAATTAGGCATTTTTGGTAAATTATAAAAAATAAAAAAAAACATATTAACTGCGGTTTACGATCCTCTCCCAGCACGCGACGCGATGCTTGTCAAGCATGCTTGGTCGTCTAGAGAGCCCTTAAGAATGCTACAATTTTCCTCAAAGTAAATTTGTAAATAACCACCAAAAGAAAATATGAAAAACTAAAAATTAAAATTTAAGAAAAGATAAAAAAAATATAAAAGAGACTCAAAAATTTCAAAGAGGCGACTGGGCTTACATTTATTTGTTTGTTCATTCACTTATTACTAATCGATATTACAGAAAACCCCATGCATTGGAAAGAAAATCAATAAATATATCAACTAGTAACTGTATATCTATAGAATATCGCCTAAAATACTAGCTATCATATAGGAATAAATAATTAATTGTATGTAATGTAATCAGAGGGTTGGCGGAAAAATATCGAATTCTGATGCCATTGATTTAATGTCTTAAGCGCCGCAAAGCAAGCGCCAACAAGTTCCACCTCGTAATGTTATTGCGCGAGAACGGCTCCGCGAAAGAAAGGTGCGATCGGAGCACATATTAATCAGCCAAAGGGCACATAATAATTATATCTTGACTATTTTTATTTGCAATATAATCACTAAGACATTTTATTTTACTATGTGACAAACGTCACTTTTTTTTTCTTCTTTTTGACATAACATTTATGAATTTTATACTAAAAGAACTTATTTTTATCGGTATTTTAAAGATTTAATTATGATAACCCACTTTTTTTCTCATTGCATTATTCATTATATTCAATGTAATAGAATCACTACTTATTGAGTTAATTTCTACATATCTTCTCTATATCTTTCATCTCTATATCTTACTTTCTGCATATCTTACTCTGTGTTTTTTATCTGGTAAACTAAATGGAGAGACTCAATTTAATTCCACAATAATACCTTCTTTATTTTTACGAGTAACCTTTTATGTTTTGATTATTATTAGAAGAATTTGATCATTAATGAAGAATTCAATCATATCACGGCCAAATGTAAATGTAATACAACTGTCTATACAACTATGTATTAGTTTTTAGGACAATAAATTATTTGATTGATTGATTGATTGATCGAGTACGAAGATGTTAGACACGAAAATTTCCACCTTAGCTAGTAAGGTAGGGTAATCAGTTTTTACCTCGAATCGAATTAAATATAGGACATGGTCAGTATTTCTCTACTTAGACCGACAGAATTAAAAACCAAACCATGCCTGTGATAAATGCGGTCAGATACAAACATGTATAATGGGCCCGATTGCGTTTCTTTGTTAACGAAAACTGAAATTAGTTCAAGCGAACGAGATAGGGCAATACGTTAGAGCGGAATATGAAACGAACGATCGTCGATTAAAACTACCTGTCCAACTTATACTCGTCCTAATAAATTTGAACACATTTCGTGCGGCCTTAAATTCAGATGTTTATCTTAAGTGGGTAGTTTTAATGCAAAAAGTGACAACCGTTTATTTCACATTCCACTCTAGCATATTGCCCTGTTTCCTGAACTAGTTTCCGATTTTATTTCACGAAGAAACGCAATCGAGCCCAAAATCTTACTGTTTGAAGTACAAAAATCTCAAAAAACCAATTCTATACTTTTTCCAGCATGAAGATATAGTGAAAGGTGTATAAAGAGGCTCTAATTATTAAGTATTGATATCATACGGAATTAAGGATGTTATAGATTACGATTACAATATGATTGATCGACGATTATTGGCGATTTCCCGATTAATTATACGTAGTCGTTGATTGTTGTCCTGATTATTTAGGCGGATTATCTGCGGAAAAAAACGGAAGAAATATGCTAAGAAAACAATGATAAATATTATAAAAAATCGAAATTCCAAACATGCTGATAGAGTTTTAAAAAATCGGTTTTGTCACCTAAAGACTTTCCTGTCAAGTAGCCAGGAATTTAATTATCTGAATATAAATTTCATAATTTGATAATTATTTTCAATTTTCGACTTTTCGACTTTTAGACTTTTCAACTTTTCGACTTTATGACTTTTCGACTTTACGACTTTTCGAATTTTATGTCTGCTGTTGACCGTTGAGGAGTTCCCTCGTCGGGAGCTAAACCAGGGTACATTAGGCATGTCATGGTGAAACTTGGAAGTTGGTATCATTAAGGAATGCGTATACCAAATTTTGGGTCTCTGCTGTTGACCGTTGAGGAGATCCATAACCTTGAGTGGACGGATTTCAACCACAATTTTTTCAGCTCATTCCAAGACCAAAGAATACCTGCATGACAAATTTCAGCTCAATCGGATGAAACGTTTCGACGCTATCGTCGGAGAATACATACAGACACACACAGACATAAACAGGAAAGTAAAACTCAATATTGCAAGGAAAATCGCTAGCGACAAAGTATGGTATAATTCTTGTTGGCTTTATTTCTTATTAAAACGTAATATTTAAGAAAAACAATAAAGAGATGCTGATAGGCCGCCACCCTTTCTATGATCTGACCGAATTCGAGGGACATATCTTTTCAAACATTGATAGTGTTATTATAAGAATTCATGAATTCATTTTCTGAATATATTGCTTTCATATTGCATAAAGCAACAGCAGCATCAGTACTTACTGATTATGTCGATTGCACCAGCAGCACCTATTGATTATGTTGATTTTACTGACATTATTTGGATTTTTATTTATTGATATTTTAAAATCATTTGACTGTTTATATGACCGGATTCTAACAATTCACTATTATTTTTAATTATTTTATTCAGTTTTGACACCGAACGAATTAGATTTTCTAATTGTCTTTAAAATGGGTAATATAAACTATAAACTTGCAAAACACCTGTATTAACTACCTGCTACTTACAGCATCTTGTATATTACTAACCTATATAGAGTTGTCAACTACAACGGGCGAACCCGTCACCTGAGGAAGTTTTAACGATTAGTCGTTCTATCTCCCGTGAAGTGAACGCAGAAGACTAACAATTTGGACAAAACAAATCCACTGTCAAGCTCCGCCACAAGCCGGTAAGAAGCCAACGCCTTATCTTAGATAACTAGGTATGTTACCCAGCGGGCTTACAAAAATATTTTGTGTTGTTAATAAAAATCTAAAGTTGCTAATTTGTTTGTAGCAGAGCAGTCGCCGTAAGGTGAACAACTACCCCCGCTCTATAGGAGACAGTACTGTTTCCAGACTCCTCCGGCTGTCGGTCAGAATGCTCAAACCGTGCAGGAGTATCAGAAGATTGACTCCTGGGTGGAAACTGGCCCGCAGGCCAGAGTCCTACCCGGGCTCGCACTTCATACGTGGAGGCCGCCGGATGGGTGTTGACCCGTGAGTGTGACCAACCCTGACCAAATCAGCAAGGGTCCATTAGCTCCACTAGCCGCCAACGGATACGAATGAAATGTAATGTCATGTATATTATCCAATTCTTCGCCCGAATCTTCTACGAAGCTCTGACCCACAACAACATTAGCGCAATAATGGCTATTACCAGAGTATACCACAGTATACTGTGCTATTACCCAAAACTCAAAAAATTGCAATGAAGAGAGAAAAGACTCAACAGATGGATTTATCCAAAGTAATTTTAGACATAGGCTGACTCTTAATAAATCAAAGATAATATGTTTTTTGGAATAAAAATAAGTTTTAATTCTTAAGCAAATACACAGAAAAACTGAAATAACCAAATCAGTTTAATTTTTGAAATGTATGGTTAACAACAGTACATACTAGTATGCACCGCACCTACTTAGAAAGAGGTGCCAGATCATGGCCATATATTTAATCAACGCCTTTTCAAGTAAGTATCTATTTGCTTGACAAGCATGCTTGACTTCGCTTAATGACACAACAAACATGCTTGTAAAGCATTTACATATTTGCAGTTCAGTCACCATAGCAGTTTAGTCACCCAGCCTCTTCAGAGCGTTCGCACAAACATACTTGGAAGTTGCTTGACGAGCATATCTCTAGACGCTTAGGCAAGGCTTGATAACCATTGCAAAAATATGTTTTTTTGTCAATCATTGTCCACAGCGCGTAGCTTGCTTGTCAAGCCATCAAGCTTAATCCTAAATTGTCAAAATTGCTTGTCAAGCACGAAAAATTCTCGTGCTCGACAAACAATTTTGACTGTCTATGGAGCTCTTTATTCGTCCCGAAACAGGTTGCTCCCAAAGCAAGTGTATAATAATAACATCACTATCTACAAGAGCGTAATATATGCGGGACGACCTGCATCGACCTGCCCCACAAAGACCTTTTCTTGGTCTTGCTAGAGCCGGTTTGTGTTGCTTCTCGTGAAACAGGTTCGCGTACGATAACGCTAATGGTCACATGGTACGATAATAATAAAAATAATGTGCGATATAAAGATGGAAATTAGCCGTTGGCTGGAGGCGACTTGCACAAATTCAAGTTAGAATAATTTTAAGCGATTCTAATGGAATATTGAAGAAAGCAGAGATGCACTATTATCGTATGTGTACTAAAATATAAGCTTAATGGGCCAGTCAATTTTACACGAAAATAACATCAACGTTGAAAAGGTAGTGTATTACATTTTTAAACACGACTGCCCAACAAAAAAGGAGTGTAATGTGTTCAGGATTCATCTATGTATGTTTTCCGCTTCTTTAGTCCATCATAACTTCTAAACAATTGAACCGATTTAGAATCACTATGTCATCCCGAGTATCTTATAGTATATCGTATTTATATAACATAAATATATCGTATTTAGTGTCAACGCCTGATTTATAACCGCCAATTTTATAACCTCTAATTTCTAACCTACCGTGTTTAGAAGAAACACGGTAGAATCCACCAAAACCCAAAAGAATGCAAGTAAAAGGACGCCACCTACTTTTAAAGAAAAAGAAGGAAACTAATTATATATAAAAAAAAAGATACCCGAAAGAAATTTTGAAAAAGAAAAAACTTAACCTCAAAAAAACTATCTCAGAGAGTGGGCTAAATATTAATGAGCATTGGGTTTGGCCCACAGAAAACCCTTTTCCTCAGACACACGAAAGACTACAGCACAAAAAGAAACACAAAGTTATGTAAAGTTCGCGTTTAATCCATCACAAGGCCACCCTCCTGTCGATGTATTTTATTACGGCGTGCAATCAGCCAACATGTCACCGCTCAAGAATTGAGGGTTATTTTATTTCCTTTTCCACGTGAAGACAAAATCCCGGTGCAATTTAAAGATGAGGTGAAATCCTCACATTTGGTGATGATTTACGTCACATTAGCAGCAATACATTCCGAAAATAAAGATGTATCTATATGGATAAATACATAAACCAAAAAAATACATAAAAACCACAATAAAATAATTATAAATGCAATAACTAAATACAATTCTTTAACGGCAGTCGTGTTTTTATATCCTTTTTAATACACTTATTTGTTATTATTTTCTTATGAGCTATGCCTATAGCATGAGACCATGTTTGCAGCTTGAAAAGGCCTGTGAAAACTGCAAAATGCTCTAAAAGCAGCGAAATTTTTATTTTTTTTCGGTTTATCCTGAATAATTCTTTTCTTTTTTGAAGTACATCAAATTATGCTATAATTAACGCCTTAGCGGAACACCGCATATTTAGACGTTTTCAAAATACAGGTCGTCGAAAATTCCCAATGCTTTCCAACGGTGAAAAATTTCCCAACAAATGAAAATCCAATTATAGGAGCCACATTTTGATCTGAAGTATGGGCGTTAATAAAATTGTATCTCGGAAAACTTGTGGATATACGGTACTCGGTTAAGGCTTAAATTGTAACAAATTTAATCTACTTTAAAAAGAAACTTTTCTGCGAACGCCTAATTTAGAAGATATAGAGAAAAAACCTAAAGAAGACTTTTACTTTTCTTCTTGAGCATATTTCGGTTCTTACAGGTATTTGTGCAGCGTCCGTAGCCCCGTTGACACCGGTTCTCTTCGATTTTATCGAAGTTAAGAAGCGGCGGGCGCGGTCAATACTGGGATGGGTGACCGCCTGAGTGTTTGACTGCGCGATGCTACAAATGCCCACCTAAAAGATGGTGTCAATAGGCAACAAGGTGGGTTCCACAAAAAGGCATATGCCTTGTGGGTAAAAAAAGATAATTATAAAAAAAATAATAAAAGGTAGGCGTCAAATAAATAAAAGGTAAACAAAAAACTATTTTTCCTGTGCACACATTTGGTTATAATTTCAAGAAACACAAATGAAATCAGATTAGGAGCTTATTATAAGGTTGGAATTAAAATATAAGAATTAGTTCAAAATAGTCAAAAGTATGTCAAATTACTAAATATCTGAATTGTTTTTCTAAAATTATCTTTAAAAAATGACATTAAAAATATTAATAGTCATAATTAAAAATAAGATTATCAATTGTCAAAAAAAATGTCTTCGTGAGAACTATACAATAAAATACCTATATTAATATACTAAATAGGTTTGAACATACTAAAAATGTAAGTAAAATTATCATCGAGTAAATAAAAAAAATCTTAATATTATTAATCAACTGATACCTGCTCAGTCATAAACTTAAAAATCATATTAGATAACATTTTAATATCATTAATAATTCTGTAGATATCTGAAAAATCAATTACTGCATGATTTATTATATTGTCAACTTTTTTCCAAGCGACCGCGCTTGCGTTATAAAAAAAATGATTCAGAAAATAAAACGATAATTTGATATAAATAAAAATGTCCCTCCCTAAACCGCTCAGCTGGCTGCGCTGTTGCTACCCGGGGAAGTGTGCCTACGTGACCGAAGTCTCATCGCGAGAGTTGCACTCTAAACTACTACGTCCGCCCTGCGGCGAACGCCCAATATCGCCCGAATTAGCCGCCACTTGCGACGTTCTGGATGCGCGGCGAGCTGGCGGCAGGGATGACTCGGCTGCAAGTTTCGCCCGCGCCTCGCTACCGAAATACGCAGGAGGATATTCAAAACTTTTGCTAATTGCCGATGTATGGAATGGGCTATTTCGCGAGGCAGAGGTGTATTGAGGGATGTGCAAATAATCGGAGACGGGTTACGCTAGAACACCATTGTAGTCTCTATAGAATGATTTAATTAAATTTCATTTCATTTAATTTAATTTATATTTGACAATAATATGCGCTTGAAAGGACAACACATCCAATTAAAATGTCTTAGACAAAAATCCAGTAAGTAATTAAAACTCATAGCATGATATTATTATGTCAAAAACTTTTGCCAGTGATATCGCCTGACATGGCTATAGCTTGTTCTGAGGCGGATATTAAAATTTGTAAAGTCATGAAAAAACATAATTAATTTGAAATAATGTACACACTGGGCTCGATTGCGTTTCTCTTGAACTAAAATCGGAAATTAGTTCACGTGAACGAGACAGAGCAGTACGTCAGAGCGGAATGTGAAATAAATGGTTGTCACTTTTAAGCATTAAAAATACCCACCGAAGATAAATCAGCTAAATCTAACACCGCACGATATGTGTTTAAACTTATTCGGGCGTCTATGTAGTTTTGGTGCGGGAAAATCGAAGATAGTTCATTTCATATTCCGTTCTAACGTATTGCTCTGGCTCGTGCGGTTGAACTAAGTTTCTATATTAGTTCACGAAGGAAGGCAATCACAATCTAACTAAAATTGAAAAGATAAAATTGGTAACAATAATCGCAATAAATAAAAATGATATAGGTACAAATAGATAGTATTTAAATAGCCATTAAGTCCAATTGCGTTTCTTCGGCGGTTTAAAATAAAGTCAAAAAATGCATTAAATTTATAAAAAAAATCCTAATGAAAATTTTTAGTCACATTGGTATTGCGATTCATCTGTCGGATTTTGGTAATACCGTGTTTAACATATTTTGTATTAAAGTTATTTAATTCTAGTAATTAATAATTTAATTTTGTAATTTTATTTCATATATTTAAACTGGGTATATTATGTGTTTAGCATCTTTTAGTTCCATTATACAGGAGGTCCCAGAAGTAGACTTCCTAATTTATTTCTAATGAACAAGACCTACATAATTAACAAAATATATGTTCAGCAAAATGTCATAATTATCGAGGAAATTTATGAGGAAATTTATTTTCCTCGAAATTTTTTTTGGAAAAAATTAGGTAATAGTACTTTTTGTTACATTTTTTCTGACGAATTAAAAAAAACGGGTAGAGTAACTATTAAAGAGTATTTTTTATGCAAAAAGTTACCCAAAAAATGTTTTTTTTTAATCGAGGAAGTCAAAAGAGTGACGCAAGGCGTTGATTTTGAATTTTATTGAAAATTTTGTATAGCATGAAAACTATGCGATTTTGCTTAACACATGTTTTGTTATTAAGGTAGGTCTTAAGCAAATCTATCACTACCGCCAAAGCCTATCGGTCTAGTTATGGAACTCTCTGTATTAATAAATAAAATAAAATGAACAGTATATATCTACTATTCATCCTATTACAATGACATTGGCTATTTTTACAAGGGATTAATACGTGTCTCTCAGTAGTACTTGTCGCTAGGTTGCGAGAAGTAACCGTTTACACGTTGGTATTAGCAGAAAGAAATTAGTGGCGTGGCACGACGTCCGTTCGAAATCTATTACCACCGCCAGCTAATTTTTCATCGATTTAAAATCATGGATGCATTTTATAGTTGTTTCGGAATTTCACCTTACTAATCACAAAATAAACATAATAAAAATGACATAAAAAGAGAGACACGTGTGTCACTTGCCATTTCGAGTTGTCACTAGACACTTGCTGCGGCTGTTGACATGAGTCAGTAAGCGATAAATGCCTAATAATGTGTGGTAGTCGCCTGTCGCTTAGTAAATAGGATCGGATCGGCTTCTATTCACTTTCACTGGCAGTTTCACTAATACTAAGCACTAATACTTATCACTAATATGCTGGATCAGCATGTTTATACGCAAGGTATTAGTGCAAATGAAAAGTACAAAGCATTAGCTACTACGCCCGTGTAAACCCACCAATGGTGCAGGCCTATCCAAGTTTTCTTAATAAAAATAAAAGTTAGACTTTACGACCCGGCGTTGTCCGTGGTCCGCGCTCCGTAGCGAGAGGTCTGCTAGAGAGGTCCTTATCAGGCCGACCATAAACGGAGAAGACCCTCATTTCTGGGCATCAATAGAGCCATTCGCACGACGCGGGCCCGGGAACCGCCAATCATAAGGCACTTTTTGATACTTTTGCGAAACGCCCCACGACTCGAGGCCCCACTCACAATGCCCATAATAAAGTCAATCGCTCGGAACGACGGAATAAAATTAGTGCAGTAAGTCCTTTGTTTCATGAGAGCAGTAAAATCGAATTTATAATTTTGTGGGTTAACTGCCAGAACGATGTATCAGAAAAGTATTATTAAACTGCTTAAAGAATACCTATCTACAGCACAGTGTATCTAGAATAAAGAATAGAATAGAATAGAATAACTTTATTGCGCTATAAAAACATAACTTTATGAATATTACGCTGGTTTTATAAAAAAGTCAATTTATGCACAAATGGCGGACTTATCGCTATAACGATATCTTACAGTCAACCATTTGATAAAATAATTCCTAATTTTCACCGTACAATACACAAAGAAGTAGTAAAGTTTAAAATAAACATATACAGATACATGTCAGTAACTTATGCTAAGGTTGCTCAGGGAAGGATAAAGGAGAAGACAAGGTGAGGTATTTGGTTAGTGGCTGTGTAAAAATAAATGTTTCTTCAACAATTTTTTTAAAGTATGCAGCGAAGGTGCATGCCTGATAGAGTGAGGGAGCTGATTCCATAAACGAGCAGAATGGACTGTAAAATAGTGCGTGTAAACAGAGGAATGATGTATCGGAATGGCGAGTGTGTTATCCCAGCTTGATCGAAGTGGAAGACCGTGGCCTCCCAAAGGGTGGAAATTCTCCTTTAGATAGGAGGGTGAAGTGGGGTTATTGAGTATGTTATAGAGTAGCGACAACGTATGAAAATTTCTTCGATCGCGAATAGGCAGCCAATGAAGTTGCTCACGAAAGCAGCTAACGTGGTCGCAACTTACGCAAATTAAAAACATACCCGAGTAAGATATTTTGCAGACGCTCCAGCTTATTCAAAATAACCTCACTGGCATCTATATAACAAACATCGCCGTAGTCAAGTATAGGCGTTAAGACTGTGGACACAATCATTTCTTTATGTGACATGGGGAGAAATCTTTGAAGCCGCCCGGAGACTATGAAAACCATGGAAAATGCGACGAGTTACTTGGTTTACTTGATCTTGCCAAGAAAGATGTTGATCTGTTAGAATTCCAAGATTTTTAACATTTTTGGTATATTCGACAATTTTTCCATTTACACAAATCGGCGGTAATGATGAAGTGACTATTTTTGACAATGTTTTTTTTGCCGCCTATAACAATTGCCTGCGATTTATTTGGATTTATAATTATACCATGTTTTGTATCTCTACGCATCATTATGATATAAACTATTGAATGGGTCATTTTGAAAAAAACCGAAGTACCAAAAAGTGAATTTTAGCCCAAAGAAAGAAAATAAAATCAAAAGAAATAAAACACTGATTGTCCTAAAATATTTATTTATTTATTTATTTTAATTATTTATTTGTTACAACTTAGTAGAGAGTTAACAGTGTGATCGTGCAGATATAATTTGTAACTATTTATGTAAGCAATAAGGAAATGAACACAACCCATACGATCATTCTAGACGAATGCCCAACTAGACCGAGCAGCCTGTATCTGGGCATACGAAATATATAGCCTTTGTTTTTGAGTAGTACTGGCGTTTGAGTAGTACTGACTAATAGACTACTTTCAATACTAACACTAAGATAATGGCATAAAATAGTACACATATTCATACAAATATGTATCATAAAGGGTTAGTTACATACATATATACACATATGCACATACAAACATACATACATACATATATAATAACACACACACACACATATATCTACATACACACATATTTTAAATTATTGTATGAAGCAATTCTTTTTCAGTCTTTAACGACCTACTTCGTAAAGGAGGCATTTTTTTACTTTTATCTTAAATTGTTGTACATTTTGAACATATTTTACTGACTCTTTTAAAGTATTAAAAATTTTGACAATATTACAACTTTTTGTTTTATTATTTTTTACTATCCCTTGCTGAGTTGGCCACGAAGACCCATTTGTTCAGGTTTGGTCACTTTCACGGGTCAACACCTATTCGGCGGCCTCCACGCATGAAGTGCGAGCCCGGGTAGGACCCTGGACTAGTTTCCCCTAAGAGTCATTCTTCTGGCGCTCCTGGACGGTCTGCACACCGTGCAACGTAAGCCAATCGATTGTGCATGCTGATTAACAGTCGGGGGAGTCTGGAAGCAGTACTGTTTCCTATAGAGTGTGAGTGGTTGCTGACCTTACGGTGACTGCTCTTGAAACGACCATCGGCTACCCGATCCCGGATGAACAGCCGGGCAAAAGATTCCGTGGTCCGCGATAGATTCGGTTTACACCGTTTCACCGCTTCGTAAGGGAGATACCGCGCAAGCGACCTCGACCTTGTAACCAGTCGGGAGACCGGAGTATTCTGGTCGCAATTGGAAGTAAGGGCGTGAGTATAAGCCCGCTGGGTAATATACCTGGTTATCTCGCGGATAGGGCGTTGGCATGTGGCGGAGCTTGACTGTTTTGTCCTAAGTCTTCGCGCTCACCTCACGGGAGACAGAACGATCATATTTCGTTAAAACTTCCCGAGGTGACGGGTTCGCCCGTTGTAGTTGACAGCTATAGTTGGTTGACGATAGACGAAAAAGATTTGAGAGAAGCTCAACTCTACGCCGCAAAGCACAATAGCTCAGGGAGGAGGAGGACAAGGAAGGCCGACCCCAAGTAAATGGGCAGGGTCTACGAAGAAGAAGTAGAATTTCATTCATTTCATTTCATTCTCTCTTTCTACCTCAATTTTAACCTATATAAAAGTTCCTGAAATGCGTCCCGGAGCGAGTACCCTGAAAACGTTTCAAACTTGTTAACGGTCGGGGCTTTTGCCTAATTTAGTATCAGAAACGTGAAAATTAACTGTTTACGGCGAGCAGCGTCAACTCACTTAACAAAGCCACGCAAATGAACAATAAAACCTACAAATGGCCGCCATTAGAACTTCTCCACAAGCGCTTAAGTAATTTTACATGTTTCGACAGAGAACAAAGAGTCGCTTCGGTCCCTGCGAATGGAGCGCGCGGCGGCGCGGGTCGACGCAAATTATAGTTACAGTTTTGAATGCTCTCGGTGGTGATAAAAAAGGTAAAACGGAGGGGGAGGGCCTAGTTGCTCGGTTCTAAAAATTCCTGAATTAAATTACTAGTCTGTCCTACGCATTCCTCTCTATTTTGAGGACATAATTTTGCAGGGAGCTAATGGGCCCTGTTGCAGTTGGCCACTAAAACCAAAATGTTCAGAGTTCACTCTTTATAAGTAGGTGCGGTGCATAAGTACCTACTGTTGTTAACCATACATTTCAAAAATTAAACTGTTTTGGTTATTTCAGTTTTTCTGTAAGGATTAAAACTTATTTTTATTCCAAAAAACATAGTATCTTTAAGTTATTAAGCGTCAGCCTATGTCTTAAATTACTTTGGATAAATCTATCTGTTGAGTCTTTTCTCTCTTCGTGTGCATTTTTTTGAGTTTTGGGTAATAGCACAGTATACTGTGGTATACTGTGGTAATAACCATTATCGCGCTAATGTTGTTGTGGGTCAGAGCTTCGTAGAAGATTCGGGCGAAGAATTGGAAAATATACATTACATTACATTACATTCGTATCCGTTGGCGCCTAGTGGAGCTAATGGACCCTTGCTGAGTTGGCTACGAAGACCCATTTTATTCAGGGTTGGTCACACTCACGGGTCAACGTATGAAGTGCGAGCCCGGGTAGGACTCTGGCCTACGGGCCAGTTTCCGCCCAGGACTCAATCTTCTGATGCTCCTGCACGGTTTGAGCATTCTGACGGACAGTCGGGGGAGTCTGGAAACAGTACTGTCTCCTATAGAGCGGGGGTAGTTGTTCACCTTACAGCGACTGCTCTGCTACAAGAAAATTACAAACTTTAGATTTTTTTTAAAACACAAAATATTTTTTTTGTGAATTCCAAAATTTTAATATTTTGAAAAATAGCATAAAATGAGTTGAGCAAGTTGCGCCTCTGGCGGTAGGTAAAATACGCGAATATTAGTTATTCCTTGTACATTTTGCATACTGCTAGATAGCGCATGGCGCTCAACGCTTATCAAATTTTTTGTTTGTTTTTTTGAACAATCTTTTTTATTGTTTTTTTCAAAAAATCATTCCAATAGTTGCTCATTTGTTCTTACTGATTCATCCACTTAAAGGATTTTAAAGTGGGTGAAGTCTACCTTAAAACATATCCTGTATGCAATGAGCGTTTAGCATGTGACAGAATTGAAATACAACTCCTTTAACTTTATTAACGGAAAATGGTGACCCATCCGGGAATCGAGCTTGAAACCTTATAAATATCAGGCGATCTGACCACCATGCCACCTGTGGGAAAACTCCTAGTCAAAATACCTACCTACTTAAAATAGTCTGATAAATTACCAATTTCTAAAATTGACTTCAATTTCACCATTAAATATCAATAAATAAGAAGCTCTAGAGAAATTAAAATCTGGTGAAATGACATATTCGATATATTTTATGTGATGCTGTCCTCCGAATTTGTAACTATTTCAAGTAGCAGCATAATTTCATGGTAGACCGCGGCCATTTATTGGAATTTCTTGCAATATCGCCACGCTCGACTAAAAGTACTATAACAATGGAACTACTATAGAAATCATAAAAATAATAACTGTGCAATGATTACATTGAGATTCCGTATATAGAATATTGCAATCTCATTTTGTAAAACAATTAGATAATAATGAATAAATATGAGAAATTCGGAAAAGTGAAATAAACTCGGCATTTCTAACTTGTACTTGTCTTACGGAAAAATACGGAACGCTATTTCAAAATTGTTTATATAAATTAAAAATACTGTCGTGATCTTTATTAGATTCTCTATCAAAGGTAATATTTCGTTTAGCTTACATACAAAAATATTTGGATTTAAACAAATTATTTCTCGAAAAAAAGAAATGATGATGTTTGACAATGGAATTTTACCAGCAATATCCGCGAAATGACGGATTGTATCTATGGCAATAATGATATATTTGGTATGGATTTCAGGATGCCTTCGAATTAGAAAATAATATTACTGTGCGCTCCGGGAGCAAGCCAATATTGGTCGTTACGTAGTCAACGGTGTTCTGATGTGCAACCAAATTTGGTCCTTACGTAGCCGAAGGGTAAAACGGAAATAAATGCTTTTTTCTGAAAGTTCTGCTTAACACTACAGAGGATTTTGATGATATCTCTTTTTATCGGTGTGTTCTGCTATTTATAGTTCCTCCAAACGATCGTATAAAAGCACGCATGTTACAACCTATCTATACTATTGGCATCTGCTATGGATAATAATGACGATTAAAGTAGGCATGGGTCTTTTTATCCGGTAGCGCGTAGCGTAGCAAAGTCATAAATATTATATATGGCATACTTTTAAAGTGATATTTTTCTGTTTTATGTCTCCTACTTTATTCAGAATTTATCCTAGATTAAGAATTACAATAGTTTTGATAAAGTAATTTAAGGAAAGTCCATATAACTCAGATTATTTGGAAATCATGACACAATAAATAAAAAAAGAGAAGCTTCTTTGTTAAATTTTATTTGGTAATAATTGAATAATGAACGAATTAATATAAATAAATCGATATAGTTGAATACCTACATGCCTGATAATTTTATTTCATTTCATTTATATAAGAATTATTTAAATAAAATGTTTCTGCGTTACTCCTGACTAGGCAGTACCTGTTCCAAGGAAGACACCAATTTTATAAGATCGTGATTTAATGAAAAACAAGTTTTTTAATCTAATCTATCTAATCTGTCAAATATATAGGGTGAGCATTTAATTAGTGACATCCTTGTAGTGGATAAATCAGTACGACGAAGTAAGCAACTTTAATAATTTTTTTTGGGAAAAGAAAAAAAAATCTTTATTGAAATCTCCTTATTGTTTTTTTTTGTCAATTTTTTTAAATCATATCTATCGATGAAAGTTTGAGAAGCCTTGAGCGGGCTGCACCATAGCTGTAGGTTAAATATCGCTGATACACAATATTATCCGTATTTTACCTACCGTTAGATAGCGCATCGTGTTTATAGCATTTTATACAATTTAAAAAAAAACTTTAAAAAAAACAAGGTTTTCTTTAAATAAAGAAAGTTGTTTAGTTTGTTGTACTGATTCACTCACTACAAGGATATCACTAATTAAAAAATCATCCTGTATTTACAACATTAAGTATTTTTTTAGTTTTTAAAATATTTTTATAATTTTCGTTATAAAGCCATCCTAAATCATGGCCTTTTTTACGTTAAAAAGTAGAGTGAGTCCTGAACTGTTAAAAAACATATTTTGAAAATTAAATAAAAGCTGATTGAATATGGACCAAAAAAACTATGCAGGAAAAATTGTCATACCAAACTAATACCAAACGAATATTTTTGAAGCTGAAATAACAGCAAGAGACGTCGGGAGACTCATAAGCGACAATAAAACCAGCTTAAAAAAACGTTTATATCAAACGGCGGATCCTATACCCAACCACCCATCTAAACACGTCAAATATCGCAGAGCAGTAAATTCTCCTAATGTTGCACAATTTTTACGACCAAAAGACATTGAAATCCCGTACGTTGATTTACGGCGTTACGACGTTACGACGCTACGACCGATCCGAGTCTGGGACAGTCCGAGACTACCTAAATTTGTGTTAAAAAGCAATAAAAATATTTTACAACCAAAGCCCATAAAGTGGCATTACGAGTGTCCTTTCTTTGTGCCACTTTGCTGTAATCTTTTTTCGGGTTTCTTATTTACAGGATCCATCCTGTCATGGGCGCGTCTGGCCCGAGTGGAACCACGATGTAAGCGCAGCGGTACACTGTTCGAAAGATTTTTCTTTTAGGGGCTCTCTAGACGATCAAGCATGCTTGTCAAGCATCGCGACGTGGGCTGGGGGGGGATCTTAAGCCCATAGGAAATATGCAAATATTTTTTGGTAATATATACGAAAATGCCTAATTTTGTAGTTTCATACCAGGGAGTCACGTCATTCATCAATCAATTACGTCTAATTAACGTGACTCCCTGTTATAAACTACAAAAAATTTGTTAAATATTACAAAAAGATATTGCATATTTTTTACGGTTTACTATTCCCTCCCTGCCAGCGACGCGAAGCTTGTCAAGCATGCTCGATCACCTAGAGAGCCCCTAAGAATAGAATAATTTTATTGTGTAATGAATATTACACTGGTTTTCGAAAAAAAAAAGACAATTTATGCACAAATGGCGGACCTGTCGCTATAGCGCTATCTTACAGTCAACCATATATTAAGTTTTATAATAAAAAAAACTGTGCAAGGCTATTAACTCAATTAAAAAGATTAGAATTTTATCCGTTTACTTTGCTTATATCCATACACAAATGACATATGGCCTAATGTTCTGGGGAGTGGCCGCAAATTCGATGAGAATTCTTATCCTTCAGAAAACGGCTGTACGCAGTCTATACCTACAGATCTTTTTCAAGAACTTCGTCTAAGCCGTTTTTCATCGAGTCGAATATATCATGACGATATACTCGTGCTACATCCACCAAAATATTATGATCGCGCGCAAATATATATTTTGGAGATATCGGCAAATTGTGATTTCCATCAACATAATACCAGAAATAAATCTGACTTATATCTTAATCAGCACCGGCTTGCGCAACAATTCCTTCAACAAAGCCTCTGTTATTATAATAAGGTCCCAGCGTACTCGTATATCAGTCTCGGAGAAAACCAATTCAAAATATTAATAGCTAATAGCTTAGTCGAGAATCCAGTATATGACTTAAGAGACTTGGTTAATGCAGAATTCATATTCCAAGAGTATATTACATTGCAAAATAAAGGAACGCGACCTCTACCTGTTATATTACAGCGGTAATTCAATATGAATTTATCTCGGAACTAGGCGTCCTTTGCACGTAATGCCATAGGTCGTTTCAAGAGTGGCATGGCAACAGGTCAACATCCACCCCCGCTGCTTAGGAAACAGTATATTTCCGTAGTCTCCATACTCCTTCAGTAATTAGTCAGAGTGCACAACCGATTGGCTGTCAGAGTGCACACACGGTGCGCAAACCGTCCAGTATCGCCGTAGGGCTATCCCCAGAAAACCGATCCACCAGCCATGAGGCCTGAGACGCGAGAGTCCTCTCGGGGTAGTCCCTCACACGAGGAGGCTACTGAATAGGAGCTGAATCGTGAGTTAGACCGATTCGAGAACACGTTGGATTTTATGGCCCAAGCTGCACGAAATCATTCGCTACCAAAACCATCGCAACATGTACGGTTTTAGAAATGACCGATTCAATTACCAAAAATCGAACAACGTATAGCCGTTCTTACGTTGCACCAACACGAATGCACCGGCCTACGTGTGGGCTCTCACGCGTAGCTTCCCAAGGGCGAGCGCATAGCAACAGCTGACTGAGCCGCATGCTCGGCCGCGCGCGACACTGCGCTTTCCAAACACGCGGCGCAGAGCGCGTTATCGCGTATCTATGGGCGCGGGCGCTTGCGTCCTTTCATCGCCCGCGGCGTATCGACCGGGCGCCCGTGGAATATTCCCAAATTCGCCCTTCAACCAGGGCCGCAGTGGTAACCTCACACTATTCTATTTTAGGCAGTCATTTTATTTTGTGCCTGCTGTGGATTGTGAGGAAATTGCTTACAAATTGGCTTACCATCCCAAAGTGTAGGTACCTAAGTGTTATTACGCAGATGGTTTTTCTTTTATGAAAATACTTACTACCCAGAAAACGAAAAACACCTAAAACTGGAAGGCCTGAATGAATAAGCTAAAATTAGCTCTGTTCGCTTTCTCTTTTGCCTTACTAGCGCAGTGAATTGTATACAACCGACCTTGCAAAAGGTCATGCAGTTCTATTTTCTTTCACGAAACTAGGAAATGTATTGTGAACGCGTTAAAAAATCGAAATGAAAACGGAAATACCCATTTTGACACCCCCTGAAACGATTAGGACCATTTCCACACTGAAGTCTCTCTGTGAGTCTATGTGCCTGTGTATTCCTCCACGATATTGCCAAAACTCTTCATCCGATTGAGCTGAAATATGGCATACAGGCATCATTCGGTCATGGCAAGAGTTGAAAAGATTGTAGTTAAAACCAGAGGGTGAGCTAGTTTGTTTGTTTGTTTGTCTACTCTTTATTATGAAATTTCAAAATAGGCGGGTTCATTGTCATATGACAATATCTTATAATCAACCCTACTATAGCGGGTTTATATTGTGTATGTGTACGTGTAATATGTGTGTAAGTGTGTCTTGTTATTGCATTCGATCGACAGAACTGAAAATGCAATTCCGTTAATTTGATCCCAACTGAAAATTCTGACCCAGCCGGGAATCGAACCCGGGACCATACAATGTAAGATCAGGCGACCTAACCACTATGCCACCGGGCCGTGTCATACTTCAATCTTAAAATATTGCAGTTAGAGGCTCAAATTCGATACACAGATGCCTTGTTGGACCAAAACCACGTTGTGAATTTTTTGTTGGAATATATCGTGCACATTTTTTTTTAAATATCGCCGTATTTAAGAAAATACTACTTACATATTTTTTGGAGAAATACCTTTTTAATACCACGGAAATACTACAAAATACACACAATCACTATCAAGTAGGTGGGGGGAGGTTAGGTTAGGTTAGGATGATGTGAAAGAGGATAAAAGAGTGAGATAGAAAGACAAATATATAACGAAATCCGCGCGTATGCATACACCACAGAAAAATACGTTCTCAAGAGATGCAACCTTTTCACCACAGCTGACAATAGTGGATCATAAAAATATATAAACTATATAATTTGGCTCACAAAGCTGGAGCATAAATCCCCTAGACGGCAATAAATACGCGGATAATATTACGTTTTATGATATTCGACCGAAAGTGGTTTTACGCAGGCAATAATTTATCGACCCTTTTCAGTTTTGGGCCGTCAAAAAAGTGCACCCAAGAAACGGTGATGTATTTCGGCTGAGTGACGGGAGAATTTTGGGAATAGGGATGCGATGAGTGATGCAGCAGCACAACAGGATGCTTTCGATTTCGCTAAAAAAAAATATTATCTTTCACAAGGATCCATTATAATGCCTATCATTTTTTCTTACTATATATATAGGTGTATTTAAGTCGTTAATTATCAGTTCGCAGTTTGTCGAAAGACTGCCCTTAACTGTCCAAACATCAAGTAAGTAGCTGTCTAAATGTCCAAATGTCAATATATGAACATAAATAAATCGCGTTAAGTGTCAATTGAAAGGTCTCCTTGAGTACATTTCGTATATATACATGTATCTATATGGATATATACATAAGACACAAATGTTACATACGTAAAAGCAGTAATAAAAATAATTATAAATATAATAGTTCACTTTCTAAAGGCCCAAAAGGCCTTGATTAGGGGTATAGCCAGGAAGCCCTACCGCTACTCCAGTGACCAGCTCTACAGGGATTTTATGGTGTTGAATGCAAGACAGCTATACGTACGGCAGGTCTTGATACGCTACAGGAAAGAACTCCAACGGGACAACGGCAAGCCGACCAGTAACGCCATAGACACGACACAAGACATAAAGACAGAAATGTACAACCAAAAATAAGAACGACATTTGGACAAAGGCACTATATTTACCTAGCGAAAAAACTGCATAACATATTTACCACGCAATTAGGCCAAGCTACGATCATTCAAAATGACGCTCACTACAAAAGACTGGTAACATTATGGTTGTTACACTCGACGAGGGAGCACTGTGAGTCGTTAGTTACTAACGTTATTAAATAGGTGCACAGATGACTTATATTACTTATTATTGTTATTATTATCTCATTAGCCTCATAACTGTATTCATATATCTCCCATATATATTATATCTCATTTAATTTAATACATATTGTATGTATATATATATATATATATATATATATATATATATATATATATATATATATATATATATATATATATATATATATATATATATATATATATATATATATATATATATATATATATATATATATATATATATATATATATATATATATATATATACATGCTATAATATTTTGTAATATATATGCTATAATAGTTATACAATATACACTTGTAGGATTTCCCAAGATTACAGAAATTACTTATACACCCGACAGATGAACGCAGTACTAAATATCACCTCAATACAGGCTCTGCCTAGTGAGGTGATAAAATCCCGCCGAAGCCGCACCTTTAGTAAAATTCCAGGGTTCTTCTACATTTTGTATGTACGACTAAATCATGTAAAATATACTATAGGAAATTTAATCATGTAATACCAGGGATAAATAAAATAAATAAATAAAATAAAAAAAACTTTCTATAACGATAGTCGTGTGTTTTATTCTTTTTAATATATCTACTTGTTCTGTATATGTATTTCGATTATGAAAGCAGCTTCCTCCAAATATCACGGGCGTAGGTACAATCGGTCTTTATTTTCAAGCTTCGTCTAACCTAAACCCTTTGCCCTTCTCATTCTTCTTTCTTTCTGTGTGACTTGTAGTATTCTATTCCTTTTTTATTTAACATTTCTTTTTAATCAGCTCTTTTTACACGACTGCCAACAAAACAGAAGTTTAATGTGTTCAGAGTTAGCTTCTCTTAGAACAAAATTGAAATCAAGACGAATACGACACGAGTAGTAAGGGCTCGCATTTGCTCGCCAGATGTTCTGCTACTCGGCCTACGCAGATGTCCGAATGCTCGAAAAGGTCACCATCCTTTACCTGGCCGTAATTCTAAATGTTCGCGTTCGTCGGGGCGGACCCCTCTGCCCACATTCCTCGCACCCTCTTCCCGAATTGCCTTGTAGCTCGAGAGTAAAGCTACTGGTTGGTATACTGTGCCGCGAGGCACTGGAATGTGAACACATTGTCCAACTTACTACCAGATTTGGCCGGATTTCTCCGCTTCCGGTCTGGTCACGGGATCGAGGTCTTTCGCGCGGCCTCTACCTGACTCAAGCGGTTATTCAGTTTGAATCATATGTGGACCGCCGCGCCCTTTGCCCGCCATGGTCAGTCAATCGCGATCGGGTGGCTGACGGAGTCGGAGGTCGATAAGTGCCCTCCGCTGTCATATATGAAACGTACGTCTCCAAACTCCTCTGGTTATTTGCCAGCTGGGAATTCAACACCTAGGAAACCGGATGGTGCACAATCTGCCCAGTACCGCTCAAGGTATTCCTCCGAATCCTCGATCTTCTGGTCCCAACCGCCTCCGACTACAGAATTATAGCCGTGACAGTGGTCCTGACAATGTAAGCCTCTCTTCGAAAAGGCTACCAGATAGGAGTTAAACCGTTAGTTGGACAGGCCAAATGACATAGATTTTTGGTTAACCATCCAAGCTACACGGAATCATTAGCAACCAAACCGCTGCACGAACTAGTAAATACAAATAAACCAGGTTATCTATATATACTACAAGCTATATGGCCACGAAACAACCACTCAAAAGTCCCGCGGCCATTTGTTTGTGGTTTCTCGTCACAAACAAAACGAGTTATAAAGGAAGCTTCACCTGTAATGTATGCTTGTCTCTACTCTCTTTATTGTGAAATTTCACAATGGGCGGGAATGCGGTTATGCTGCCGTGATGTGGAAAAATCTCGCTAATATTTATAGTGAGAACTGCCTTAGGTGTGTGTGACATTCAATAACGTGCAAAAGCTCTGCTTCTTAGGTCGACTTGCACCAATCAGCCTATTATTTTTATAGATTTCAATTTGCGTTTCAAACTACCTGCGCAAAATAAAAAAATCTACCCTAGCACGGGAATAATCCTAGTTAGGTAATTTTCGTGTATATACCTTTTTTGCTTCTTTCTCTGAAAATGTAGTGTTATTATTATGGTGGTACCAACTATAGGCCAAATTTATTTCTGTGGCGAACAAGTGACAATTTCAATGATTTGAATAAACGATTTAACTTTGATCTATTCTGTACGAGCGGCTGAACAGTGAATTCTTTAGCACTAATTTTTGAATATTTTTTTATGCATTTTTAACCGATATCTTTAATTGAAAGGTAACATATGTTTCTACAACGTTACTTAAACGTGAAAACCCTTAATTGGCTCTCTGTTATACTACTCCGTCTTTTTGTTAAATTATAATTAGCTGTTGGTTTTCCTAAAAATAAATAAATCAATAAATAAATAAATTATTATCAGCTATTCCCCGTTTTCTAACCACGGTTAACAATTTAACAACCGGTTAAATTTTGATGGCTTGCATCAACTATTTTTGGGCGCCCTTTATTCAATCAGAGTTATTTGGATTGGATGCCTGATAAATGCTTTTTTGAGTGTTAGGACTCCATTCCCGCAGACTTCCAAGTCCCAGCCATTTACAGCGCAACGCTAAGCTGTCAAAATTGTTGCGATATTCTCGGATCCACCGCTCGATGCTCTACAGACTTACTGTTTTTTTTTGTTGATTGTTTGTATCTACTCTTTATTGTGAAATTTCGCAATGGGCGGGTTTATCATCATACGACAATTTCTTACAACCAACTCTGCTATGAAGTGTGTAGGTACAACATGTTGTGTAAGTGTGTGTCTTGTTATTGCATTCGATCGACATAATTGAATTGCAATTGCGGTAATGTCATCCCAACCGAAAATGGTGACCCATGCGGGAATCGAACCCGGAACCATACTGTGTAAGATCAGGCGTCCTAACCCCTATGCCACTGGGCCATGTGTATAATGTTTTTTACGCTAGTTTTGTGTTATTTTGACCTATTGACTACGAATTCTTATACTCGAGTACGGCATTTGATTAAAATATGTTCGATTTTGGCATTCTCCTGAAATATAAGTGAAGCTCATCTCCTAGATAGTAAACCATCGTTAACGATAACAACAGATACAGTAATAACAATATAAAAAAATGGCCCTAACGACAATAAAATCGAAAGCAAAGCACGCAGTCGGACATCAAAGTTGTGATAGTTATCGCAGTTAAGGCTGTTATGGAAATGGAAGATGGCTGTTAAGGAAATTAACGAATGTTAGCTTGAATGAGCGTGGTGCAAACAAATTTGGGTTGTAACCATGGTTAGTGCTGGTAATCGTTATCGATGTGACGCTTTTGTTGTGCGCTAATATTGACGTACAGTAGGCGCTCGGTAATCAGGCGCCAATCCGGCACGCTCAGTAGTCCGACATTTGGCGACTCAACTGACCGGCTCTATAATCTGTCAGTTATAGACTCAGACAGACAGTCATACACACTATAGACAGTCATACACTCTTGACTGTCGGACTACAGAGGACTGACAAAATGGCGGACAGATATACATAAATGCTTTATTTCCGATACAAATCCAATAATCCGGCAATTCCAGTAATCCGGCACAGGCGAGAATATTCAGGTGCCGGATTACCGAGCTTCTACTGTATATCTCGTGTTCCTACATTGCGGCGCGAAGTGGTGTGTACATTCTAATAATAAAAATTAATAGTTTTAAAAAAAACACTAAAAACACGCTTTTGGGATACGATATTCACATACACACGGCTATGATACGATATTCCATCATGGAATGCCACTGCCTATCTTCCGGATTCATCATCCCTTGAAACCTAATCGTGGTCAAAGTTCATTCCAAGATTTTTCTAACAATTCCAAACACAGCTATGATACGATGTTCCATCATGAAGTTCCAGTTCATATATTCCGACTCCATCATCAGATCAGTTCGACAGTACCATATTATTGTATTGTCATTAGAACTACATACAGCTGCCAATTTTCATGACGCTACGATCCTTGAAAGATGGTTAAATTAGTTACCTTAGATTCCATTACATAGTTACATACAGGTCACGGAGCTGCTCCGTGATACAGGTCGACCTAATAAAAGCGTGTTAAAAATAGACAATCGTCCATTATTAAACGTATTCAACTTGCGTGCTTGTGTGTTTACATCACAGAGCAGGAAGGGGTGGCGGGGGTGAAAACGGGTCTCAAAATTCATTCCGCAAGACCAAATAATCAGTCATAACACCTTAACGGAAAGGGTTACATACGTGATTCTTACATCGTCGGATAGATCTTGAGGTATTATAAGATGTAAGGAGAGCATAATAAAAAAAAGTCATCGTGTGGAAAGCTATTCCCCACGAAGCACGTTTACACGCAAAACATTATGATAGTGTCGCGATACTACCCACGCACATAAACAAGACATTCCGAAATTCAAGCATAATTCCTGAAAGTGTGACTTTTGATAGTAGATTAATCCGTTTCGTTTTGCAAGTCATGATTTACTTTACATAGATATTTGAGTATTTAAATTACATGTTTTTTACACGACTGCCTAACAAAAAAAGGAGTGTAATTTGTTCAGGGTTCATCTATGTGTGTTTTCCGTTTCTTTATTCTACTATAACTTCTACCATATAAACTGCGGTCTCTCAGACCACGATGGCCAAATGGTGAGTGTCAAATGCTACAATAAATGCAGAGTTGGCCGAGAAGTTTATGTTAAACGAAAACTTACCGAAAATGGGCTTATTAACTTCCAGGCAGCTTTGATAGCTAATTCCCCCGATGTAAGCAATGACGCAAATGAGTCATATGAAAACTTTTTAAGGTGGTATCTAACATCTCTTGATGCGACGATTCCCCTAAAAAAAAAAAACCCAAAACTGAAAAAAACATTTAACGACTGGGCGACTCCAGGTATTAAGGTTTCTAGATCACGGATGTTTGAATTACATCAACTAAAAAAAGGAACATGTGACGCCGAATTTTTAAAACATATACAGACCTATAAGAAGACATATAAAAAAGTTGTCTGGAAGGCAAAACAATTATACCTAAAATCCTCCATTGAACGGTCGGAAAATAAAATCAAAGCTGTCTGGAATATTATAAGCAAAGAGTATCGTAGGAGTTCGTCTACAGAAAATGTGATTAGGTTAAATTCAAACGGTCAAACAATATCTGACACTAGTACAGTTGCAGAGCTCTTTAACGACCAATTCAGCATTCCAAAAGTTGACAATATTAGCTTATTTGAGACGACCCAAACTTCTTCTGACCTTCTATCAAGCTATTGCATTAGAAATAAGGCGACTTTAAAATTTATGTATACGACGCCACAAGAAATTATAAAAATAGGTAATTCTATAAAAATCAAGGACTCTACCGACCTCTGGTCTATTTCGACAAGAATAATGAAGAGCAGTATTGTCCCGGTGGCCGAACATCTGTCTTCTCTATTCAATAAATGTATTGGCTCTGGAATTTTCCCAACTAAAATGAAGATGGCAAAAGTGATTCCTATCCATAAAAAGGGACCCCGGGAAGACATAAACAACTACAGGCCAATATCACTTTTGCCATTTTTTAGCAAGATATTTGAAAAATTAATTCTTCAGAGGCTAAGTACCTTTTTTGCCGAACACAACATCCTTACGCCAAAGCAATTTGGGTTCCGCAAGTCACTATCCACCATAGATGCGATTGCAGGTCTGATGGAAAAACTATTATCTAGCATCGATAAGTCGAATAAAACTTGTGGCATTTTTTGTGATCTATCCAAGGCCTTTGATTGCGTCGATCACCTTATTTTGCTTCAGAAACTCGAGCACTACGGTATTAGAGATACAGTTCTAAGCCTAATACAATCCTACCTACAAGGACGGACGCAAGTCACTAAAGTCCAAAACAGCTTGAGCGATCACCAAAAAATTACTAAAGGGGTACCTCAAGGTTCCATTCTGGGACCCTTTCTTTTTCTTGTATACATCAATGATATACCAGAATGCGTGTTATCTGATAACTATGAAATTGTACTGTACGCAGATGATACCTCACTAATTTTCAGCGATGCAAATCATGAACAACTAGTTAAGCGAATTGACGTTACCATGGAAAAACTTGGTACTTGGTTCCAATTAAATCAATTGTCTCTTAATGCATCTAAATCAAACTCCATCAATTTCTCTTTTCGGCCGTCCCAAAATAATATCTTCAGTATTAGCTATGGTGATAAAGTATTAGAAAATGTTGATCATACGAAATTTCTAGGCATTCATATTGATAGCAATCTGCAATGGTCGACTCACCTAGAAGAACTGAGCAAAAAATTAAGTAGCGCCACATTTGCCATAAAAAAAATCAAATTGTTATGTGGCTTTGAAGCTTCCAAATCTGTCTACTTTGCCTATTTCCATTCCCTATTAAGTTATTGCCTCATGTTCTGGGGAATGGCGGCAAATGTTAAATGGATCTTTCGCCTACAAAAACGAGCGATTAGAAATCTGTTCTCAATATCTTCGCTAACATCTTGCAAGCAGTACTTCATCGAATCTGGTATCATGACTTTGTACGCCGCGTATATATACCAAAACATCATGTATACGAGAAAAAATATCGAGACTACCTCAACTAACTCAAATATTCATTCGCATAATACGCGAAATAAAGAGGACTTGCGTCATTTTAAGGTGCGTCTGAGTAAGGTTCGGAATAGCTTTATCTGCCAATCTTACTTATTCTACAATAATCTTCCATTACACATTAGGGGCCTTGGGGAGGTTCACTTTAAGAAAAAGGTACAGGGTATTTTGACTAAAAACCCCATTTATAGCATTGAGGATTTCGACAATATCAATTTTTCGCAGCTCTACTGACCTACTTGACTATTATTATTCCTTATTCTTTCTATTATTGACTATTTTACGATTGCGTTTTTTTTTTTTTTTTCGTCTTCTAACTGTTTATTGACTATAATTATTATTACTGATTTCTTTGTATTTGTGTTTTTTCTTTAAAATATCTTCCCGTATGATAATTTGTGAAATTATCCAATATTTGTTTGATTATTTAGTACTTAGGATTATATAGAAAATTAGATTATATAGAAAATTTTACGAAATTACTTAAGAATTTTGATTGAAAATATTGGAAAATGTTGTTTCCTCTACATATATAACCTAGAAAATCTGCGCTTGGATGTCCAACGTTCATACCTTGCAATACCGACGTTTATATCTTATACCTTAATAGGTATTTATATTATACTTGTTATTTTTATTACTTTTGACATAACCAAGTGTAGGAACTCCTATCAACTGGTTTAAAAAAAAATAAAAAAAAATAAATAAACGCTTTAACCGATTTACAAGTGTGTGGTATTGTTAGAATCTTAATGTGATCCCTAGTGTCATATGTCAATGTCATATTAACTGTCCAAATATAAAGTAAGTAGTTGTTTAAATGTCCAAATGTCCAAATTTCTATAAAATATTAAAAATATCGTGTTTAATGTCAAATTGAGCACATTCCGGAAATTGGATATTACACATAAACCACAAATGTTTTATAAAAAAAACCGTAATAAAAATAATTATAAATACAATAGTTATAGTTCAATTTCTGTAAGGGCAGTCGTGTTTTTTATTCTTTTTAATATATTTGCATGTTCCTAAACTTTACACTTATTTTAAATAAACTATATTATGTGGAAGTGTGCGCATTATTCGGTATCCATCTGTTCTCTACGCACAAGCTGCTAATCTTGCACATTTAGGTTCGTAATTGTGCAAAAAAGATATCTCACAAAAATGGGAGCCTATTGTTGCCTAAAGTGGGCACCACACATTGAGTCCATTTGAATGCACAACTGACGCATAGCAACCAAATGGGGAACAGCTGTGAGCAGCAGCTATTTAACCCCTTTTCTACTATTATATACTACCCAACAAACAATGGTAGTCAGTGTTTGATACGTTTTAATCATAGGTAGCATACTTTTTATTTTTATTAGATAAATCTATTCAATACAAAATATTAGATTTTGGCAAAAACAGAGGTATAAATAATAACATTTTTTACATTATTTTGCGAAGCAGATAAGATTACATTTTCGTGAATTTTATCACTCCGCTAGATTGTATAACTGTTATCTAGGGTCATAGTGTTACATAGTGGCTTCATTTTTCTTCTTTTTTCATTCATTAAAAAAATGTATATACAAATATACAAACGTATAAATAAATGACTAATTTTAAATATATACATCGGAAAATATTTGAATAAATAAATAAATCTATAAACAAATTGACAAATAAATTAAGTAGGTTAAAAAGGTTCCTTATTATGCAAATATAAATTTGTAGCTCTAATTGTTTATGTAGTATTATTTCATTAATTTGTTTTAAACATAATCAACTAAATGTATTTATTGTAAAATATCAAGTAACAAATATGGCCTACGCCAGGATGTAAGTCACCATTTCTTCGTACTGGCTTCTTCTTTTTGTCATAAGCCACTTGATAATATATTTCTTTAGAGTTAATCTGCTGATTGTACTCTGCACTTTAGCCTCCACCAAGGAAGAGAAGGAATCATATAGACGCGGTGCCAGCGGTAATGCTTTCATAAAATATGGTGTTCCTCAGGGTAGTGTGCTTGGCGCAATTAATTTTAAAATTGAGGACCGTTTTCTAAAAGTGATACATCAGATTTATTTTCAAAAATGGGTTTCTAATGGTTTTTATACATCCCTCGGAGCCGGAGACATCAGACGAAAGAAATTTCTAGAATACGATACAAAAAACCTTTATTTAGCAGGCGCAAAATGTGAATCTTTCCGAAGTGATACATCATCCATAAATAATTTTTAATTCTGTCTTGTGAGAAAATGTATATGACATTAGCGAAGATGTTAATATACAGATATATTAGGAGATAAAGAGACCCAACTCTACTGAAATCATTTGTCTTGTGTAAGAGTCGAAGAACCGATTATTATGAAATCGTCATTGTTGAGATTACCATGGAAGACTGCAATAAATTTAACAATGGGCGGGTTTTTAATATACGACAATCTCTTACAACCAACTTTACTATGAAGTGTTTATAAGTAAGTGTAAGAGTATCGTGTTGAATGTTTGTGGCTTGTTTTTGCATCCGATCGCCAGAATTGAAATGCAATTCCGTTAATTTTATCCCAACGAAAAATGTTGTTCCAGCCGGGAATCGAACCCGAAACCTTACAATGTAAGATCAGGCACCCTAACCATTATGCCATTTATGTTTATAAAAACAAAGTAACGTTTTGTTACAAAATCGCATTTTTTCTAATTAAGATTTTAAAGAAGATTTGTATTTATAATCATAAGTATGCGTTTAGATTTATTGAATCAGAATTAAAAACGTACAATATTTTATTTACTTTAAATATAATAACCCTCTAACTGTTTTATGAACGTTCAATCTTACAAAACGTTTAATGTTCATCTGTATAAATGATGTATTTATTATTTAGAGAAAACGGTCCTCAATTTTGATCGAATTTTGATGTTTGACTTTCCCCAAGTTTTAGTCATTCAGTCTTTGAATATAGATCCAACTATAACATACTTTCACGTTACGTTCAGGCATTTCCAAAACGTCGTCCATATTAAAAAAATCATATAATTAATCGATTTTACTTTGAAATGTAAGTATTATGCCATGGCCATTCCGCATATAACCCAGGCTAAACTAAGTTCAATGGGGGATAGTGGGAAGAGGGGGGATACTGTTGCTGTTGCCAGGCGAGAGTTGTTTATAAAAGTAGTTTTACACGTACGTTAATTGTAAAATATTATTTATTATTTAAAAATGATTGTTAGTGTAATCAGTAATTAATACATTATATTGTCTACGATCATTTGATTACTTTGCATCAATTAGGTCTAAAACAGTTACTACTGGGTTAAGTAGTAATTCATCATGAATGCACAAGCTAGAGTCCTTGTCAAACAAATTTTTCAAATTTCCGCAGTGTTTCGAAATTATTACAATTTTTACTTCCTTTCAGGTTCTTTACCTTTAGGTTCAGGCGCTGAATACTGATACTTAGGTATGTAAATCTTTATTGTATGTATATCTGTATGTTAGAAGTACAGATATTTTGGTTCAAGATAGTTCGATACAGTTTACCCACAGGACGTACAATTTCAAATACATGCTTATTACCACAGAAAACTCTCTGTGCTTATTACTTATTATGTATTTTTTTCCTTGCTGTATGTCCGCAAGGAATCTATATGTCTTAAAACGTCTGTGTAATTACACAACAAGTATTCTTTTCATTTATGATATTAATAATTTGAACCGGTATTTTTGAGTTTTATTAACAGTAATTAGTCAAAAATTATTTATTCTAATAAATAATAACCATGTTACAAAAGTTATCACCCGAGTCACTATCATATCAATAACCATTTAACCATCGCAATAAATTTTCCCTCCCACTTTACGTCATTTTCTTCTTCTTTTTCAGGGTATTTTCTCCTTATCCATCGGAGGTTGGCTCTTAACTTATTTATCTGAACTATATGTAGATGCACCTGTTCAGAACAAGAAATTTGTGTTTTTTGCAAAAAAATACTCTGAAGAAGGCGATTTTAAAATTTTACAAAAATAATTGACACATTTACGCGTTCATTGGCGCACGGGATTCGAAGCATTCGCTTTAAATGTCTCATTTAAAATCATCATTATTATCCATAGAATCGTTAATTTGTTCCACAAAGAGTATTTTGAAACAAAAGAAATACGTCATAATAGTTCGTGAATACATACAGCTGATAATATTTTTTACCCAACACAGGCATTTTTAGCCAATACAGACTATCCAATACAAACAACTGATAATATATATTTTTAATCAATGTCATCTTCTAGAAAAATATACATGTAAACACAATATTAATGTTGCTGGCTCACGTCCACGTTTATAGCACAGTATACCCCAGACAGTAGCTTCTCTTAGAACACAATTGAAATGAAAGCAAATACGTCACGAGTCGTAAGGGCTCGGTATGTCGCCAGATGTTTCGCTACTCGGCCTACGCCGATATCCGAACGCTCGAAACGGTCGTCAGCCTTTACCTGCTAGTTACCTAATGTTAACCGTTCGCGTTCGTCGGGACGTACCCCTCTTCCCACATTCCTCTCACGGATTTACCGATCGAACTTTGTGGCATCTCCCGTTTTGGTCATGTTGCAACCGCCGATGTCCCGTCTACCCTGGACAACGGTTATTATTATAAATGGACAACGGCTATCATTATAGCTACCAGGGTGGTTTGGTTCCTAATGATTCCGTGCAACTTGGGTGGTGTTGGAGAACATTTTCTGTCATCTGGCCTGCCCGACTCATGGTTTAACTCCTATCTGGTAGCCTCCTCGAAATGAGGAATACCCTGTCAGGGCCGCTGTGAGCTTCTGCCACGTCTGTAATCCTGCAGTCGGAGGCGGTTGTGATCAGAAGATCGTAGATTCGGGGGAATACCTCGGTCGGAACTGAGCGGTTGGAGCACTTTTACTTTCGTAGCAAATTATAATAATTCGTGTTGGTGTTCTCCTTACAACAGGCTCTCAGCAACACAAACTATGTTTAAGAACTAACGGTGTATTTTTTTTTGTAAATCATAAATAAATTATGAAGATTGTAGATAAATTCGTGTAAAACTGTGTTTAATCAACGCCGCACAGCTGGGGGCAATGAGATTCAGCCGGTTGGGGGGTAGTAGGGTAGAGGGAAGGGGCGACACCCCGCAAAGCGCAAATGCTCTTCTGTCGGCCATTCAGGCGCACAATGTGTGTTTGAATAATTGCCCCAGTGACACAAGTAAATATAGCCGCTATTCGCATGTCAAAAATGCCGCTTGCGCGAGACAGCAGGCAATGGCTGATTCAAAAGGGGTGCCCTATTCAGCTTCAATTACAGCGAGTTTGGACTGGAGAGTAATTATAACGAGTAAGACGGAGGCGAAGAATGGGGCGCTGTTGAATAGCGGAAGGAACTCTTCTGGTGATGGAAAGCCAAAGACATAATGACATTATTATCAACCCTGGTGACAGGTTAACTAGCAGGGGTAGTTACAACCGGTGTTTCCCTTCTCATCAGGATAATATTTGTCATCTGAGTCCGATACAACGAATCGTGGAATGATATAGGTAACCAGCCCAAAAATCCTCTTAATAACCAGTAAATAAATAATTATCAAATAGTCCACTACCGCGGTTGACTACCAAAAAATCCTATTGTGCGTTTTGATATCCTTTGTGATACAACAATAATAATAATAAAACGCGTTATTTGATCAAATAAATCGGCGAGCTTATTGCGTTGAAGCAATATCTTACAGCTAACCATAACCTGATAGGTCAACATGTTTTGCGGTAAATATTCTTAAGAATATTAATAAAATCTCTTATAAAGACACCTATTAAAAATGTATCTAACATTAAAATCCAGAGATAATGAAACATAAAACATTTTTTTTTGAAAATCAATAAGCCTATAATGACGCAGGGAAGTGGGGGGGGGGGGGGGGATAGGACAAGAGGCATTCCAGAGATGGGCCACATGTACAGAGGAGTGAGAGTAGAAATAACTACAGTGACCAGAAATCCAAAGCAGTAGGTTGTCTTCTCAGATCTCAGAGGGCGCACGTGAGCAGATACAGCACTGATCTTACTTATGAGATAGCTTGGAGCGCCCTCCTCCAAGATTCTAAACAGAAAACCGAGGACTCTCGTATCTCACTTTTCTCGGGTCATCAGCCAGAGAAGTCTCCTTCTGTACTCCGCAATTGGTCATACTTTCTTAGGTCATAAATAAAGCGAATGCAGACATTTTGTAGCCTTTCAACCCTGATGGCTAGATCTTCCTTGTTTTCGAGAAAGTCAGCATCTGAAAAATTAATAAGAGGTAGGAGAATAGATTGGTAGATTGTGATTTTGCTTTCCTCAGGGAGAAAATTATTTAGTTTCTTTAGTGCGTGATAACGGCCAAAGAGTTTGCCTATTATCTGGACAAAGAATAAAAAAGTAAGAAAAGGAAGTGAATTTCCTCACCGATGAAACTTAACGACGAAGGAAATCTGTAGGAAAGTATGGTATACCTGAAAAGTTGATTGAAACCACAGTCCTTGAAATTAAAGTAGGTAACAACCAATAAGCATTTGCCATTTCAATGGAAGGCTAGTGCTTAGAAGGCTAAATTGATTTGGGTTGTACCACAGCGATAAACTTTTCTACTGTCCAACCCGAAAACATACTGCTTCTTAGTCAAATCCTAGAATAATAAGGACGATTTAATGCTTAGCTCTCAGAATTAAATTGTGAGAATAATTAATTTACGTTCGCTGGTCGTCGGTCGGCATTGAGGTCAAACCGTGGCGCAGGCCTACAATTAATTCAAGAGGCGATGATTACATGTGTTCGTTCTCGGCTTTGATACTCACATTTATGCACGTACTTACCGAGCATATATGTGTTGTTGGTTATGGTCAGTGTTTACTGGCAGGGTCGTCGCAAATTATGTATATCGTGAAAAAAATAATGAGAACTTAGCGCTGGGAATGGAATATTAAATAGACGACTTGCTGCGGACATGACCATTGAAATTATATAACAGTAGCAATGTGTAATATAGTATGGCCGCGCCAGGTTTCTCCGGCCCACGCCCACATGCTCAGATCACACGTATTGCGTTTATTAAACACCAATACACTGAATCCGAAAAGGACAGAAATCCTAATCCTTTAAAGGATTTCTATCCCTTTTTACACGACCACCCAACAAAAAAGGAGTGTAATGTGTTCAAGGTTCATTTATGTATTTTTCCGTTTCTTTATTCCACTATAACTTTTAAACGCTCAAACCGATGTAGAAGTATAGGTATTGTTAAATCCGTTATGCCATCTAGAGTATCATAGGGTACATTAGCTCTCCAAATATCAAGTAAGTAATTATCTAAATATCTAAATCTGTACATGTTAATAAATTACCATTAATACATAGTGTTTAGTGTCAAATGGAAGGTCTCATTGAGAATATTTTGAAAATGTATGTGTATCTGTAATAATAATATATATAAATAAATAAATGAACCACAAATATTTCATTAAAAAAACCATAATAAAAATATTTATAAATACAATAATTCAGTTTTTGTAATGGAAGTATTGTTTTTTATTCCTTTTAATATATTTACTTCTTGGTTTTAGTAAGTTGGTGTTCAATAAATACAATACGTCTGATCTGCGCACGTGGGCGAGGGACCGTCAAATTTGGTGCGGCCTATAGGTGTCAGTGCAGCTTTTATACATCAAATGTACTAGAGATTTCTAATAATCCCTGCCCAAAAAAAAAAATATTGGTCATTTACAGTGTCATTAGCAATCAAAAGATGTAAAAACGCATTTGCAAGACTCATATATTAAAGTGGATACGAATTGGATACGAATATAATGTAATGTAATGCGTTTGAATCCAAAATCTAATAACAATCCAAATGCAATCTTTTTTGAAGTTGAAAGATGCATCAATTAAATGAAATCATTTTGCATAGAGGATACAACATTTTATATTTTACGAGCAGTTTTAACAACACTAAAACAGCTAGAAATGATCTTATTGATCAAAAAATTTAATAACTTATAAATAAAACTAGACACAGTGAAAATGTATCAAGAACCAAGTCAGTTGTTTTTTACTACATCGACCACGCTGATCCCGGAAATGACCATAACATCCCCGATTAACTGTAACTTAGGGACTATTTGGTTTTTCATTCTTTGTTCTTTAACTTTATATGTTAGATTTATATGATGCAGTAATGTTTCTTATTTTTTGTACTGCACATTAATACTTAAAATCTATTGACACTCATTCCTTCCTTTTCCTTTCCTTTTCCCCTCCCAACCCCCACAGTATGCAATGTGCGTATTGGAGACTTAACTATGTAACTAAAACTATTGATGAAAGCATGTCATCGGCCAGAAATATTGTATTTAATGTGATTGTAATATTTTTTGTAGCGCTGTATGTTTTCCCTGTTAAATAAATAAATAAAATAAATAAATAAATTTGTTCGAGTGACTAAAAACTTCCTTGGAGATCATAAGGCAGAAAACTCTAAGGATCTTGTGGAAAATCTTCTGCAGTGATACCATAGACTGGAGTGTAACAATGTTCTTCAATTCTTACATACATACATGGAGTTCTTCTTCTTAGCGACGAACTTGTCAAACGCTTCCACGAAGATTTTGGACTTGGAAGGAAGATACCAGGGAAAGTGGAGTGAATCAATATTACCGGATGTTATTGCTGGATTAATCAATGTTATTGCTGGACGCTTATCAGGGAACCACCAGCAACAAAACACAAAAGGCAGGCAAAGTTATAGTGCCATCAGTGACCTTTTTCCGAGGGAGAACTATATTGCTCTAGCAATTCTGAGAAACTTCAATAACTATAAAACAACAGCTAAAATTGCATTTTCATTATCATTTCCGTGTTCAGCATCATTAAAAACATCAAGATAAACTGTTTTTATCAATGTTACAGAAAAAGTTAAATTCTGTTGGTTAGTGTAATAGATATACCCAGCTACTAATAAAGAGAATATCGATGTTGTAACTAGTAACGATGTACGAGTACTCTAAGTAATCACTTGATGTCTCAATTGTGAATTTTAAACAGTACGTTAAAGCGAGGAGGTCAAAGCCAACAATCGAGGCAAACACAAGCGAATCGGTAGCCTTGGTCGAGCCCTGCGTATCCAAATTAAACGAGCAACCTAAACTGATCTAAATCAAGGTTGACGGCTCAAAAGTAGCATTAAATAATATGTGGCAGCAAAATATATTACTCAAACAGGCCTGTTGTGTTTGTAATGGCGGTTTACACGCTACAGAGTTACTGGAGAAGCAATCATAGGATTTCCCTAACATTGGCAAGATAGTCCAAGACGCAGCGACCATAGATGGTGAGGGAACATTTATTTACAGCTACGACGTGTAATGCCTGCTCCACATATTGGCAAATGTTCGTGTTACAGATTAGGTAATGTATAAGATGCGGATTTTCAAAGAAAAAAAAATATTTAGCGTCTGTAGGAAGAAATACCACTATCATTACCAACCACACGGCTGGTAACATAGCATTGTAGCCAACCGTTAGAATAACTTTTTGTAAAATGGAAACCCAGCAATCCAGTCGTGACCATGGAGGTATAGAACAGTGAGCGGGAGTGCGAAGGCGGGCGTGTGAGTGAATGCGTTCACCGAATAGAAAGAGATAGTTGCATGTGGGGCCCTCCTCTATCCTTGTCTAGTTGCGAATACGCGTTTATCCATAGCATAGCAGACTAATGGCATCGAAGCGTTGCCATGGTGATATAGAAGCGTTGCCATAGTGATATATGTACGTGTGCCCGTGCATGCGCGACTAGACAAGAATGGAGGGAGTACTATATGCTGCTGTCTCTTTCTATTCGGCTGACGCATTCTCAGGGTGGTCTGGAGGTATAGTACTTATGTGTCAATGGTTGTGACAGCGCGCAGCTGTCAAAATTGAAAAAGCGCATACTGCGCAGGCGCGTCTCGCAGGCTGGCATTAGCAGTTTACGTTTTTGTAATATGATGAGGTTGGCATATCTGCCACAAGAGTTATCCATATATTATCTTTAATAGGTGTTGACACTCAATTAGACACGAACATTCGCCAATGTGTGGAGCCGGTATTATAAAAGCGGCAATCGGATATTTGGTTCTTTCAAGATGAGCCGAATCCAACCAATGTGGCGCGCGTACAAAGTACAGCGAAGTGGATGATCGTTCCTTTTTACACGATTGTCCAACAAAAAAGGAGCGTAATGTGTTCAGGGTTCATCTATGTATGTTTTCCGTTTCTTTATTCCATCGTAACTTTTAAATGAATGAACCGGTTTAGAGGTGTGTGGTGTTGTTGGTATTGTTATGTCATCCCGAGTATCATAGGGTATACCTAACTGTCCAAATATCAAGTAAGTAGTTATATCAATGTCCAATTGTCAATAAATTAACATAAATATATCGTGTTTAGTGTCAAATGAAAGGTCTAATTGAGTATTTTCCGGTAATATGCATGTATCTATATGGATAAATACATAAGCCACAAATATTGGATAAAAAACCATAATAAAAATATTTATAAATAAAATAGTTCACTTTCTGTAACGGCAGTCGTCTTTTTTATACTTTTTATATATTTACTTGTTTTAAGGAAATCTGGATATGTGGCTCCTGTTGCATCGGGGAATCATTGTATCCTGAATACACGACTATTTACTTGCCCAGAGATATTGACAAACTCTGTAATAGTACAGTATGTACAATATAGGAGTAGAATATTTATTTATTTTATATTTATTTATTTATTTTTAGTAAAACCAACAGCTAATTATAATTTATCAAAAAGACGGAGTAAAATAACAGAGAGCCAATTAAAGGTTTTCACGTTTAACCCTTCAAGCCCCGCGACTTCGATATCGAAGTCAACTTAACGCGTCCAGGAAAAGTGATTTGATTGGGTTTTTCGTGTCATTCCGTATGCAGTTGTATTTTATTTAAATGCACGATGATACAAATATCATCGTGCATTTAAATAAAATACAACTGAATACGGAATGACACGAAAAACCCAATCAAATCACTTTTCCTGGACGCGTTCAGTTGACTTCGATATAGAAGTCGCGGGGCTTGAAGGGTTAAGTAACGTTGTAAAAACATATATGATCTTTCAATTAAAGCTATCGATTAAAAATGCATAAAAAAATATTCAACATTTAATGCTAAAGAATTCACTGTTCAGCCGCTGATTAGCTGAGTTAATACTCGTACAGAATAGATCGAAGTCAAAGCGTTTAATCAAGTCATTGAAATTGTCACTTGTTCGCCACAGAAATGCATTTTGCCTATAGTTGGTACCAGCATGAGGAACATGAAGAGCAGGGTTAAATCTGTTGAGTTTGGAAGGAACACGGAGATTAATTTTATTTAGTAAGTCAGGACAGTTAATGTTATTGGAGGTGATTTTTAGCAAAAAGGTTAAGTCCGCGGTTTCACGCCGCTTAATCAAGGGGAGGATATGAAATTTCTTGCATAAATTGAAATAGTTAGATGAGCTGTATGGGATTTTCAGACGGAAGCAGAGATATTTCACGAACTTCATTTGAATGCGATCGATTCTATTTATATATTTATCATAACAAGGGTTCCATACCTGAGATGCATATTTCAAGATGCTTCTGACAAAAGTGCAGTAAGGGATCTTGAAAGTTTTAGCATGGTGAAAGCAAGCTGCACTCCTCATAACAAAACCTAAAGCTTTGGAAGCTTTAGAAACAATAGATTGAACGTGATTATATGTGCAATATGTACTTATGCCGTTTAAGATGTGTATAATTTTCAAGTTTTTGAAGTCTACTCGTTTTAGCTACTTCTCCAATGTAACTTGTACACGTCTCACGAGTAAACTGTAGGCAGTTTTACCCACGCGGTCCGTGTGTCATTTTTGTTAGGCAGATCTGAATTAATTAGCCGCTCACGAAGTCAAGGACTACCAGTATAATAAAGGACCTGCTTCGCGCCCGGTTTTTTCTTCCTTTTTTAACCGCCCGGTAAGGGCAATCTAATTTATATATTATGGACAAAAACATATTATAATTCACTTGTTATTGATATCGTATGATAGTATAAAATATATGTAAAAAATATTATGCGTTGCGAATATAACTGTTTTTGTGGAAGTTGTCAAGGCCTCGGCATAGGAAATTGATAAAAAATATTTCCATTTGTTGTCGACGAGTTTTATGGCCACATGAAAAAATGGTACCTATTATTGTCTCTTGTTAAATTTATGTTCATGATAGCCTAGCCTAGGGGCTCTCTAGACGATCAAGCATGCCTGTCAAGCATCGCGTCGCGGGCTGGGAAGGGATCGTAAACCGCAGGAAATATGCAAATATATTTTTTTTTCTCTAAACAAGACGCCTGGCTCTGGTAGAAACTAAGTCTATGTGGTCAGCCCATTTGAGGTGATTATCCACAATTATGCCTAAATACTTCAACGATAATGGCGCACATTTACAATGTTTAAGACTCCCGCATTGATGAAATGTTATGGTGTTTATTTCATATGGCTGCCCTCTCTTATCTATACTGAATGTTAAATATTTCGTTTTATCAATGTTAAGCGTGAGTAAGGAGACATCAAGCCATTTCTTATTAGTATCCATATCTGCATTTGCCTTAGTAAATACACGCTGCCAGCTACTATCATTGAATATTACTACAGTGTCGTCTGCGAAGGAAATAACTTTACTTGGTGTTAGATTGTAAAGATCATTTATATATATAAGGAATAATACAGGCCCCAAGACACTGCCCTGTGGAACGCCATATGTCAGGCTTTTCGTTGCGCTGGAGGAGTCTCCAATTGAGGTGATTTGTGTCCGTCCGATTAAATAGCTTTCAATCCACTTATAAGGCGTTTCTCTTATTCCTATTGCAATTAACCGATGTAAAAGAATATCATGGGCTACGTATGGAACGCTTTTGATAAATCAAGAAAGACAGAAAGACATTTTTCACCTTTGTCAACAAGCTCGACTATTGTTTTCGTTACTTCCTCAATAGCATCAGAGTTACTCACTTCTTGTCGGAATCCAAATTGTTTGGGGGACGAAAAGTTGTTATTATCCAGATAATCAACTAGCTTTTTCTTGACTACTTTTCCTATTATTTTTGAGAGAGTATTATTATATACTCGATATTAATCGAGATCGGTCGGTAATTATTGAGATCTGTGTTGTCGGTAATTATTGAGATCGGTCGGTAATAATTAAGGTATATTCCGACTATAACTGTACGTATACTACTACATGCTGTCATGTTAGAAGCGAGATCCCAATGTCACAACGTAATGAAATAACATTATGTTTTAATATTACTACACGGTAATTACCGTCACGCCAACAACATTACGCGTCATCTTAATTTATACGTATGTGCCACAGTCAGAGTTATAAACGTAATCCTTGTTGAGACATGTTCAGTACCGTATATTACATCGTTATACTTTTTTCAGTGCACTATCCTGTCTCCACGAGCTTTTCGAACTATTAAGTTCCCGCGGTTTCGTACTTCGGTCAGCCTCTGACAAATTCGACGTCATAATACTGATTTCTGTTACTACTATTTCTGTGTCCATAGTTCCAGACTCTGGAACGATCTCCTTGGAATCATCAGACACCTCTTGGAATCATCAGACACCTCAAAAACATTACTTTACTAAAAAAAGCGCAGTTCTTTTTTCTCTCTCCTCCCTTCCAATTTCTTCTCCACGGGCATTCTTCCATTTACAGAAAATAACGTTTAACTACTTAATAAAACTAAAATACCTAAAATTGAATAACTACATAAGAGGCTTTTGTTTACGATGTGCATACATACACACACACACACACCCTAATACGCGCAGACAAACACACACACATCACACAAAGCCATTTTCCAAAAATCAATTTATTAGATGCTCATGAGCTCAATAAATGGAGATCCGTTTTTTTGGGAAAGTGAAGATCATAACAGAGATATATGAAAATACAAAAACATTATATTTTTTGGAAGGTCCTTTGGGTAATTTTAGATCTCCGAAATAGAGACTGAAAAGATTGTTAATTCTTAAAAAAATGTGCGACTGAAAAATAAACAATTTTGATCTCACCAAAATCGAATCTTCATCATAATAGATGTAGAAACCCATCTACTTGAATAGATAGTAGAAACTAGAAACCCAATCTACTAATGAATATCTATTTTGCATAGGGATAGTTAAAATGACAAGTTTGATGAGATGAGTAGTTACTAAATCGAGGGATATTCACTAGGTGAGAAGGGACAAATTTCTGTGTCATAAGCTATCTTAAAATAAGTTATAGTAAAAGCACATGTTAAAAAACAAGCTTTTAATAAAATGCCCTATCTCAAGCCAACCCTGGGCGCAGCAGCCATGTTAAGGTTTAACTTGGAACGGGCTATCATAATAGAATGCGTATACAAACTTTCGTTTCTGTGCTATTGACCGTTGAGTAGTCCCCTCGTCGGGAGCCAATCCTGGGTGCAGAATCAGGTCATGCTTCATTATCATCGGAACTGAACCAACATGTAAAATTTCAACTTCATATGATAAGAGGAAGTGTTTCTAATTCTGCTTGAAAAAATTGACCTAAACAAACATACTGACAAACATTGCAAGGAAACTAAAAGCTTGTCATAAAGAATCAAAAGAAGAAGGAGTTTACAACATACGTCTGAAATTCCAACGTATATTCAATTTAAACTGCAATAGCCTAATCTATTTTTACAAATCTAAATACAAGAGAACTCTAATTAACGTATAATAACTCTAATAACTCATTCGTATGATAAAAAATCGGATAATTGAACTTTTTCCGAAAAAAGGGTCTATTTTAACCCCTCAGGCCCCGATTGGCCGATATCGGCCACAACTCAATTCAGCGTGACGGCCCCGTTTTAATTTTATTTGTTTTGTTTTATTATGTTAATATGTTTCATTTTAATTAAGGGTACAGTGGTTTGGCAGTAATTAATGTTTTGGTGAGAAACATTAATTAAAGTGATCGTAATTCAATTTTTTTACTAATTTTTACTAAAAATTTTTGGGATTGTCAATCGGCTGAGGGGCCGAGGCCGAGGTGAGATAAAAACTATGTTTAAAGAAAAACAGCCAGTCGTTACTTTAAATGATGAACAACCAAGCTTCTCAGCTAATATCTTAGCTTTTTCAGAAAGAATCGGACCCGAAATCGGTTTCCCATAAAACGTTTCTCCAAAAACAACTTGTAAACGGCACCTTCTAAATCTTTGTTGCTGCCTTCATTGATTTTTTCGAAGAACTTGTATCTTCGTTTTAGGCACTGACACGAAGTTTAAAAGTGTACGTTTGCTCGTTTCAGTCTTAATTTCAGATAATCTGCGATTCGGATAGGCGGAGTTCGGATAATCGGAGTTCTACTATAATACAAATGCAAAATGCAAGATAGATGTATATATCATCAATTGTAGCAAAATAACATGTAATTACAGCGTAGGTATATAAAAAAAGGTAAGATACTGATAACGATGTGTGTTTATTGTAATAACAAACATTTAGTCTGACCTACTTTCGTTCGCTATCTACAATCCAACTATCGTCACAGACTATAGAGTAATAACGTGAAAACAATGACTAGCAAATCAATCATGTTCCTAGACTTGGGGTCACCGTGAAACATGGAAAAATGGAGTATTACTACAGCGCTTTTACGGCCTCTCGACTATTTTCCATTGTTTGCATCGAGAGTGGAAAATATTTGGAAAGCTCGACGCGTTATTAGTCATAGTGTTTTGGGATTGTAGTATTTTTGACTATCGTAAAAGCGGCCAAATATATTGTCCGCTTCGTTCGGATGGTGAGTCATAGTCGTAACATTAACCAGTTTTCTTATTTCATTTATTTCATCTATAGGGCAATTAGAAGTCGATTGTTTAATTTCCGAAGCATTTTTTTTATATACAATGCAATAATGTCTTTCTAACTTGAATCGCTAAATACAGGGAAGAAATGTACGTCACTTCTGTCGAAAAATGTATTTTTTAAACCCTTCGAGTAGCGGCATAACTTCATAGCAGACCGCGGCAACTAATTGGAATATTAAGATCGAAATTTGAAGTAGAATGTCGAGTTCGAAATTCGAAGTAAAATGTCAAGTTTGAAATTCGACGTAGAATTTCAAGTTCGAAATTCGAAGTAAAATATCAAGTTCGAAATTCGAAGTAAAATGTCAAGTTCGAAATTCGACGTAGAATTTCAAGTTCGAAATTCGAAGTAAAATATCAAGTTCGAAATTCTAAGTAGAATGTCAAGTTCAAAATTCGAAGCACAATTTCAAGTTTGAAATTCGGAATAGCATTCCAAGTTCGAAATTAGAAGTAGTAGAAATTAGAAAAGAAAAGAAGGTTTAAAAACTGACAAATTTAAAAAAAAGACTGTCTTTACCTACAGCGTTATAGAGTCAGTCAGTGAGTCAGATATGCGCTTAACTATGTTATAAGTAGAATTATTATGATTACTAGGTACTAGATTTTTGGCTAAAAACCACAAAATGATCTTATTGCCACAAATACAACCCCCTCCAACCAAAGTATAATTTACGTCATACTAAGAAAATCACGAATTAAATTTTGTCGCTTTATGAATGAATTTAGCAAATCGACGGTTCAACTTATACTTATGTGTAGGCACTTTTACCCGCAGGTTTCATATAGAAATCGACCCTAAATCGATTTTCAAAATCAATATTCAAGTTTGATCTAACAGTAATCACGTCAGTTTATGAAATAAAAGACGTATTTTATTTTATAAGTGTTAATTAGTTAACTTGTTGCACGAAACCTATTAGTCTAGTCACCCCAATGTGACATCAGGCAAGGAACGTCAGAGCAGACAAATGGTAATAATATACACGTAATAATACACGTTACAGATTATTCTCCAGTATACGGCGTGTTTGTTGTAAAAATTTTGATTTCCTGGGCATTTTGTTTTTTAATAACGTAATTTATTTCGTCTTCTTTCGGGACACAGCGTCAGAATCCTACCGTGACAGTGGTCCGCGGTCATACTGTATTAATTTAATTTATTTCTGACTAGCTGACCCGTGTCCACTTCGTTGGTTGGTAAAACTTTTTACTTGTGATGAAATTATGAGTGTGGTTTGGTTAGTACTGAGTGTTATGATTTATTTCCTAACTGCCAAAGGAAGGGTTATGTTTTTACATACCTATGTCGTATTATATCTTTAACTATTAATGCAGTAAAAGGGAAAAGTCTTGTTTTAAACACTTGAGACGATAAATTTACTTATTTTGATAATAATTCATAATTGTTGATAATATGACCAATAAACATGACCTAACGATTTAAATCATTTTTAAAAATATAAAATACTACTGTTTGTTACTTAAATATAAAAGTTAGACATATGCTGTCGCTGACTTTTTTGTAGGCATTATCAAACTCTACAACTTTTCTCTAGAACTTAATATTATATCTGGCAGTGTTCGTTAGAAACGTTTTCGTTCGACCGTTTTTTCCGACTTACTTTGGAAATCCGACTACCACGAAAAAGTCTTTTCATTTTTCGGATTACTATATAGCCTATGACACTCACAAATAACGTAGCTTTCTGTTGGTATAAGAATTTTCAAAATCGGTTCTGTAGATCCAGAGATTACTTCCTACAACGTCACAAACTTTACCTCTTTATAATATTAGTATAGATCAGATAACTGCGCTCTATCGGAAAACGTTGAAATTATTCCGAATCATTTGCGGCTGCGGAAGGAAATGATTCGGAATAATTTAAACGTCTGCCGATAGAGCGCCGCGAAGAGAGCGCCACGAATTTTATTCGATAAAGCAAAAAAACCGGATATTATTCTTTGACTATTCGAAAAAAAATGTAGATAAAAGATAGATAATTAAATTATCTTTAAAATGGTGCAGGTTTCATAATAATACGCCAGATAGTATTTGCGTAGTAGTCGTTTTTGTGTTCGGTTAGACCTAATTTCACAAATTAATTACACTATGTAATATAAACAAAATCTAAAATATTCAAACCTAAGAATATTAGGAAAATGTTTTTGTTTAACATATATTTTTTTCGAATCGTAAGCAGTACTCGTTTAGACGTAATTATCAGTTTAAAATCATTAATTTTCGTTAAGAAATTTCTTCATTCGGTCGCCGCGCTGGCCTAGGCCCGCGATAAAAGCTATGAAATAGCTCAAAATTTTGATTTTTCCTCGAAAAAAAAAAAATGTTGTTTGACAATGCAATTTTACTAGAAATATCCGCGAAACGACGCGCGAAATTATTCAAGCGGCCATCTATGTATCTATGGTAATAATGAGATATTTGGCATGGATTTTCCGATGCGTTCGAATTAGAAAATAATATTACTGTGCGCTCCGTGAGCAAGCCGCCAATATTGGTCGTTACGAAGTCAACGGTGTTCTGATGTGCAATCAAATTTGGTCGTTACGTAGCCGCATGATCTTCTCTCCATATTACACAAGATTACTGCAAAATAGGTCGTTTTGTATCAGTATCCCATCCATATTCAATCGCAACTGTACCACTTTACCGCAGGAAGGTAACGATTTAAAATCGTGACATGTTTACAGAAACCATGAAAGCACCTCATGCCTTTGGTTTGTATATGGCAGCTCAATCTTATCCATACTACGATCCTCCAGCTAATCATCTCATCTATACGACGGATAAAACTAATTGGCAAAAGATTTTTTTATTCTAGAGAGTTCGTTTAATAGTTACAGCACCTTATGTCATTCAGTTTTATATTTTGTAACTCAAGGACGCATAGACCGATTTTAAAAATTCTTTCATTAATCTGTTTTTTATATTAATTTAGATACTTTACTAGTAAAAAAACTGGCGGCCGTATGGATAAAAGTGTGATTTCTCAGTCGTCCATTTGTATGGCAGCTTCCTGATCCATTTTAGGTACGGAACCCTAATTCTCATCGGCCTAGAATAAAACAGATTTACGAAAGTATTTTCAAAATCGGCAACGAGTTCTTAAGTAATGACCTCCTCAAAAACTAATAAAAAGTTGGTGACCGCACAGCTAGAAATGTTATTTTCTCGTCGTTCGTTTGTGTGGCAGTCTCTGACTTGGTTTATAGACGGCCGCCAAATATAATCAGCTGTTACCAGTGATGAAAATAACTGATAGGCGAGAGAAATTTTCAAATCAGCTTTTATTTAAGTTTCGGCTCCTGAACTCGATTGAGTTCTGAGAGAGAGAACTGATTAGTTTTAAATTTTGTAACTTCAGAACGCACAGTCCGCTTACAATATTATTTCGTTTTTCGTATTAATTCGGATAGTTTATAAAAAGCTGGCGAACGTACGGTTTAAAATGTGATTATTCAGTCGTCCGTTTAATGGCAGCTCCTTGACTTGTTTTTATAGACGGCTCCCAAAATCTAATCAGCTATTTCCATCGATGAATAAAATGGATTTGCGAAAGAATTTTCCAAATCGAAAATCGCGTTCCTGAGATATCGATGAGCCAGGCAGACATACAGTCACACAGTATGTCTGCCTTTTTACATACAGACAGTTTTATCAGACATACAGTAGGCAGTTTTTTTCGTTTTCCACTTTTTGAGTACTCGGTTTTGTATGCCTCCTGTAAAAAAAAGGCAATCGTTCCCTTTTTGAAGTTAGTGATGCACTTAGAGAAGACGAACAATATCAACAATCTAACTATTTTTAACCCACTTCAAAAAAAGAGGAGGTTATCAATTCAGTTGTTGTGTTTTTTTCAATGTTTGTTACCTCAGAAATCCGTCATTTAAGAACCGATTTGGAAAATTATTTTTTTATTTGAAAGGATACTGCCAGATTGTTCCTATCGTTCCCATAAAAGTCCGTTCTGATGATAGGATCCGTGCGGAATTGAGGGAACTCCTCAAATATTATCATATCAAATCGAAAATTTTCATGTTAGTTCAGTTCCGATGACAATGCATTTTTTATGGTAAGCATGACCTGATCCTACACCCAGGGTTGACTCCTGACGAGGGGACACGTATACGTATTCAGTTATGATAGTCCGTTCTAAGTTACAATATGACATGGCTGCTGCATCCAGGGTTGGCTCCCAGGGTTGGCACAAGGGGAATCCTCAACGGTCAACAAGCACAGACACGAAATTTTGTATATGTATTCAATCACGATATCCCGTTCTAAGTTTGACCAAGACAGTTCTGCGGAGCCCAGGGTTGGCTTCCAACGAGGGAACTCCTTAACGATCAACAGTACAGACACAAAATTTTGTATACGCTTTCAATTATTATAGCCCGTTCTAAGTTTTACCATAATTTCTTACAACTATTTTTTTTGTATGTTGGTATAACTGTGTTTGTGCATTTGTATTATGCAAGAATGAATGTTTTGAATGTTTTCCAATAATAATTATATAACCGTACGTCATACCTGTCAGCTCGCAATATGCTAAGCATATTGCTTAGCATATAATATCAGCATCCCTAGATACGGGCGTTCTTGCACAGTTAAGAATGCGATGAGCCAACGGCTATCGGTTCAAGTTGTTTTTTCTGCACGTTTTATTGTACTGTATACCAAATATCATAGTCATTACTTTGTAAATCATGTTGTTTAAAATAAAATAAATAAATAAATAACATGGCTGCTGCACTTATAAAAAAAAATTGTAGTCGGTTTTTTTTTTTCGTTAAAATTTTGTCTATTATATAGAGAAACTTATCTACAACGATCCAACTTACGAGAGTAGATGAGAACGTTGAGAGTAGATGAGAGAGAGAATGAGAGAGTAAATGAGAGAGAGTAGATGAGAGAGTAGATGAGATAGTAGAGAAAGAACGTTGACAAAAATATTCTTTGACAAAATCAAGACACGTTTATAGTTTCTATGATCAGAAACCAATATTCCTCTATGTATTTCAGAATCTCGCTGCACAGAATTGTATGGTGGCACTGATAATCGATTCAAGTCTCGTCTGGACTGTCACCTTATCTTATGTATTCAACTCATAGAGCGGTTTAAAGCGGACAAATCTGGAATAGCAAATCGACTGTTGCATTTATTTGTTTAAATTAAATATGAATTATACGAACCAAGTAAATTATACGGACATTTATGCATACGCATCCATTCCAATGGCAATACTAAACTAGTTTGTTTAGAAATTTTTCGTAAACCAAAAACATATTTGGTCTTAGTTTTTTTAATCCCTAATTATCTTATAGCGGGTCAGCTATTTTACACATCACGTAGCAGTACTCAGGAGGTCACCCATCTAAGTAGTGACCAGACCCGACGCTGATTAACTTCGGTGATCTGACGGGAACCATTGTTTCAACGCGGCTACGGACGTTACCATTATTTAATGTAAGGTTTTTAAGAAAAGAGCGTAGGAATAAGGGTGTGCCTACGGCACCGTATCCTACACCTCATGCATTGGGTAGTGAACGGTTTCGTGCAGCTTGGGCCACACGATCTATTTTGTTCTCGGATCGGCTCAACTCACGATTTAGCTCCTATTCAGAAGCGTCCTCGTGCGGAAGGCTACCCCGGGTAAGACTCTCGCAACTCAGGCCTCACAAGCTGGTGGACCGGTTTCTCCTGGTGGGATTGCACCCCTGCGCTACTGGACGGTTTGCGCAATGTTCGGCGACGCCATAGGCTGTGCACTGTGACTAATTGCTGAAGGAGTCTGGAGACTATGAAAATATACTGTCTCCTAAGCAGCGGGGTGGATGTTGACCTGCTGTCATGCCACTCTTGAAATGACCTTGAGCCACCCGATCCCGTGTGCAGCTAGAGGCCGCGTAAGCGACTTCGGACCCGTAACCAGTTGGGGGGTAGTAGGTATCCTGAAGGTTAACTCTAGATGGAGATATCTTACCAAAATTGATAGTTAGGGGGCTTTTCCGGTGCCTCGCCCTAAGGCGTTGGCCTCTAACGGGCTTGTTGGCGGAGATAGACAGTAGGTTCTCTTGTTGCTAAGTCTCCTACGTTCATCCCACGGCTGAAAGAACGATCACATATCGGTATACCAGCCTGGGGTGACGGGTTCGCCTGCTGTAGTCGGCACCGTCCTACTACCTCATGCAATAATCGGTTATTACTGACATATTATAAGTCACTTTGTTAGAGTCGTAAAAAATGCCTCACTGTATAAGGTCATAAACACTATCAGAAAACCTGATTACGTAAGTCCTTAATAATGTAACTCTATAAAATAGTCGAAGTTGATAGGGAGACACTGAATCAAGAGACGCCCAGCTAACTGAGATACCAAGTTTCCCAAAAAAAAACTAAACAACAAGGACTCAACAATACTCACAGATTCCAAATAGCAGTTGTTTCGGTTGAACCACATTGTTTGTGCAAAATCGCAAGAGAATCGTAAATTGGGTTTAATTAATACTTTTGTAAATATACCAGGTGCAAACAACTGGAAAGTCAAAGCCAAAAGATAAGAGTAACGTTAGGACAGATTCACATCGAAACGAAGACTTTATATTTAGCGTTGTAGCTCATCCAGAAAAGAAGGTTACAATGGCTCCTGGGACCAAGACCATTTCGTTCAATCAGAGTAAATTATTCCGATGGAGAGGTAGTCGCACGCTCCCGTTTCCTCCCGTCTGTGCGAGATCCGCGCGGTCATCCATCTTTTAACGTTGCAGAACTATACCGCCGCGAATATCCATCGGATGACGGGGGATGAGAGGTGGGTGTGTGACTACACCCCACAATCCAAAAGAATACTTCAGTGGCGTCATTCATCTTCCACAGCCACCAAAACGTTAAAGACGACCCAGTCAGTCGGAAAAGTGATGGCATCTGTTTTATAGGTCCGTCAGGGGATCCTGCAGGTGGATTGTATACCTACCATTAATGCTGAGGCTTACTGCAATATCCTAAAAAGAGCAATTCATAACCGCAGAAGGGGAATGCTGACCCATGAAGTCATATTTTTGCATGACAACGCCAGGCCCCACACCGCGCGAGGTTTAAAGGATCTGCTGACACCTATTGTCGCCTTCGGGCTATAACCTCTTAACTAAACTAAACGTTTTTACAACGATCAGGAGGACGACGAAGCTGTGAAGAAGTGGCGGAAAGAGCTAACGGCAGAGGTCAATGACACTGTCATACGAAAGCTGATGCCCTAACTACAGAAATGTCTCAATTTTGACGGCGATTACGTTGAAAAATAGTTTAATATATTTGTAAAGTCTCCTGTGAATTCCAATTAAATTAAAGCATCTTTCGATCCCACATAAATATTGTAACGTTACTTTCTGGATGACCCACGTAGCTTAAGTTGTAGCGGTGTAGCTCAAGTTGTAGTAAGAACACCCGTTTGGTGTAAATCAAGATAGTTAATATAGGTAAAATAAATAAAAAATATTGTTAGTTACCCATTGAAAAGGCACTAGCCTTAGTGAGGAATTGAGATATGTAAGTATCTTCTTTTATGAATAAAGACAAATATGAAAATAAATACTATCGTATATTCAAAAATATGAATTTACATTGAAATTTACGATTTTCATTTATTCGGTATCAGACTAAAGCCCTGGCTGAATTTTTATAATATGCCTAATTGAGTGAGTTAATCGCTTTTAGTATGTTATAATGGGTTTAACTACTTATATATCTTTCTTTGTTAACTCAGTAACTAATTTAACTTAATTCAGTAACTAATTTAGGAATATAAAATCGAAGACTATCGCGGTTGTTTGACATTATAAATAGGATAGAAAACGAATTTACCGCGTGAAATTTGTAGCACCCCAAATTTCACGCGGTAAATTCGTTTTCTATCCTATTTATAATTTAGGAATAATTTAAAATACTTGATCTTCACAACACAATTGTAAAGTTGTATTGGAAATAAAAAGTCTTTGTTCTTAGTACGTTTTCCAAAACCAATGCGAATCAGCTAGAAATGCTATAAAGCGATTCAATAAGTTCTAACACTACGAATAACACTGGAATACGACGAAGAATTATGCAAAAATGGGTGCTTTTCTGAAATAAAACCATTAAAACATGTAAAATATACCATCGCAATCTGCCATCTAACAAATTCCCATTGTTTGAAACCACAACTGTTACAAAAGTTCTTATCGCGTAAATTGGGCGTTGCCAGCAAGCATTGTCTGGAAATTACTTATGCTCGAGCTAAGAAAGAGATTGCTGGTGTATTGTGTGTTGAAGGAAATTTGTCGATAGGTATATTAATAGCACCGTATAATCTATGGAGTGTGTACGCAAACGGCTCGAGTTCCTGATAAGATACAAAATGGCGTGTATCGTTCAACGAACCCTGGAACAGGGCTGTCAACTGCAGGGATTGTTTTAGAAAAGACGTAGGTATACAAAGAACGAATACAACGGGTGGACTTATTTCTCAAAGTACAATGCCCCTACCTTCACCACACTTTTACAGTCACTAGAGAACTTAATATTGTACACATAGAGTAAACAAGAAATTTAATAATTACCAGAAATTAATCAAATAACGAAATTGCCAATTTTTACACGAAGGAGGCCTAGCAAAAACCTAAAAAAAGGAGTGTAATGTGTGTGTATGTTTTTCGTATCTTTATTCCACCAAAACTGCTAAACGCTTGAACCGACATAGAAGTGTATGGTATTGTTGAAATCGCTATGTCCTTCCAAGTGTCATGGCCTACCTAAACTGTCCAAATATCAAGCAAGTATTTGTCTAAATATCTAACTGTTCAAATGGCAATAAATTAACAAAAATATATCGTGTTTAGTGTCAAATGAAAGATCTGATTGAGTATATTCTGAAAATATACATTTATCTATATATATATAAATACATAAACCACAAATATTTCATAAAAATACCGTAATTAAGATCGCCTTTTCTTAAGAATAAAGAGTTTTATTATTACTATTGTTATTAATGAAAATAATTATAATTACAATAGTTCTCTTTCTGTAACAGCAATCGTGTTTTATATTCTTTTTAATTTACTTACTTGTTGATATTACCGTGACGGACGTGGTAGTTTAGGAATGTCGTCTTGCCGTATGCGAGCGTCAACCTTACCACCCATTTACTCCCCCTTTCAAAACCATACAATTTGAAATGTAATAATTGCAGTTTTAGGTTGTTTCTTGGAAGTCGTCAATTTTTTAGAAAAATATTACATCAAAAGGTTTATTGTTTTTATCTGTATTTTATCCATATCACTTGTCCTATTTCTTCTCAAAAAGAGTGCGAAATGATAATTAGGATGGTGCACTTATGGTGAAATTTATGATTAGAGTCGCTATGTCATCCCGAGTGTCATAGGGTACCTCAACTGTCCAAATATCAAGTAAGTAGGTGTCTAAATATCCAAATGTCAATAAATTAACATAAAGATATCGTGTTTAGTGTCAAATGAAATATCTGATTAAGAACAATCACAAATATACACCTATCTATATGGATAAATACATAAACCAAAAATATTTCATAAAAAATACCGTAATTAAAGTAATTATCAATACATTAGTTCACTTTCTGTACAGGCAGTCGTGTTTTTTTAATATACTCAGATACTTGTTTAAGAAATAATTAGGAGTTAGATAATATCCGCAAGGAGCGAAGGACAAGAGAGGATTGCGGTGATGAATGGCTTCGTGACATTCAAAAGTATTAATAGGTCGCATATCGCTGTACCACAGTGGCATAACAATAACGAACCGACGCACGTTTCGAGCGTAAAGGCAGTCAGATTAGTGCAGAGATACAGCGTGTATAATACTGCCAGACTTGTAAAACCTTCAACGACGATTTACACGCCAGGAAGGTGATACACCATTATGCCGCTAAAGCTCGGTTGACACGATACGAGGTTTCACGCACGAACAGCATACCGCCTTCTCGAACGAGAAAACTCGCTTTCGTGAAGCGTTCGTCAGAGTTTACACTATTTCACATCTCGTTCGAGTTCGTCTGTGTTTCTCTAACTCGTCAGTTGCAAAAAAGAGTCTATGGACGAAGGTGTGGCGTGTCTTATTAGCGTTTCTTAGGCGTGTCAATTTTAGCGTTTGTTATAGCGCGACGTTTGATCAAAAACAAAATAAAGGAGAAAAAAACAGCGCAGGCTTATAAACTTCATTGGTACCAGAGCCACATTTTTTTAGTTTTTAATTTTCTTTAGCTCTTGGCAATAGTGAGATTGTAATTATTTTATTTTATTTTTGCGGTCATTTCTATTGAAATTTGGTATTTACATGGAAGCCACTATGTTTTCTAGTGCACTTTGTAACATCTCCCTGTTTTTATGTACCACCGAGTCTGACTTCCACAACCATGGGTTTTCTTCATATAGTTCGAAAAACGTAATCATTTGTTCATCAGTCCACTTAAGGGGCGAACACACTCTCGGACGCGTCCGCTACCGCGGCTTATGGGCGCGATCTGTGTAATGAATTTCTATTGAGCCGTGCACATTATCGGACGTCAGTCGCGGACGCGACCTCGAGGCTTCGGACGTCCGATAGAGATCTGGCAAGCCACGTCCCAAACGACTGTGCATACTGTCCATAAGCCGCGGCAGCGGACGCGTCCGAGAGTGTGTTCGCCCCTTCAGTCATGGTTTCGTTAAACAACCAAAACGCTAACGAGACGCCTCTCAAACGCCAACTAATAAACATTCATGAACTCGTTCGCAAGTGAACGACGCTGTGTTTGTGCACGCATGCGAGCTTTCGAAAACCGTCTACACGATACGTGAATGCGTTCGAGAAGCATTTATCGTACGTGAACTCGCATCGTGTCAACCGGGCTTTACGCACTATTATACGACGTCATCAATCATAGCTACACGTCTGGTTGGAACTTTGTCCTTGTTTGGCAATTATTTTAGTCAGGAAGATCGTTATTTAAGGAACTCGCGTCTTTGTTTCGTTCTCGGTGTTACCACAATAGATTCCCATTATTTCAGAATTCGATTAGTACTCGTATATTCTCAGGGAAAAAATGTGAGGTTATCCCTGAAAAACCTCTAATCTCACACTCCAATCGTTCACTCCAGACAGTTCTGTTGCTGATTCCAAATTTGGGGCACCCACCCATTCTTCCCCGACCCCAGGGTTATCGTCGCAATTCGGTTCAAACACAGCGGTTATCACTGGAATCGTATCTCCTGCTTATATTTATTTCACTGTTATGGTGATTGAGAATTTTGCAATTGGGACACTTACATACATACACGTGTCACAGATAATGAATAGAGTGGTTTTTTCATATACAGATTTGAATAGGTGTCTCAAAGCACCTAACAACACTTTAAACAATATCAGTGTTCTTGGATTCAGTTCCTGGGATCTTCTTCTAGATTAGATTTCATAAGATCGTACTACCCCAGCCAGGAGTCGTCCCTGACCCGGTTCTCCAGTCTACCGGCAGAAACAACATGGGTGTGGGTTAAGACCACTCCCCAGCACCTCATGTGCCAGTGTGGCCCGCTGATGCGTAAAAGATACACCCACTTGGGTGGTCATTACCTCCAACCTGAGGAGGTAAAACAATCTGGCGCCAAAAGCCTGCTGCGGTTCTTAAATGACACGAGGCATAGCGCAGAACTATAGTAGGTGGCGAACACAATAGATTAGCAATGGTCGCAGTGTTACATGGCTCATAAAGACCTTAGAAAAGCCTCACTCAACAAATAAAAATTTAAAAAAAATAAGACCACCTACTCCATGAAGGGTAAGGATGTAAGAATCATCAACCGTCATTAAAAAACCTAAAGCTAAATTTGAAAATACAAGTGAGTTAGGAATTAGGGTAGAAAAATGGTTTCCTATTCCTTAGTTTTAGAGTAGGCACACAGCTGAAGGTGTGTTTTATGTTTGAATCGCTTTTTGCGCAGCGTCACATCCATCAAGGACAACTTTCCTCCATTATCAGATGTCTATGTCCTACTTCGGTTCGTTTTGTTTGCCAGTACTCATTCCTTTTTTATGATTTATAGGTAACGGGATACCTTAACGTATATCGACAATAATCTTTCAGGCGGCCGGCTTTTATAACATCACGTGACAGTACTCAAGTGGCCACTTATCCAAGTACTGACCATGCCCGACGCTGCTTAACTTCGATGATCTGACGGGAACAAATGTTTCAACGCGGCTACGGACGTTATCTTCCGTTACATCCATGGTAACATTGTAGTTTTCCGTCTTTTATAAGTTGATGTACACTTAAATACCTACGTCATATTACATAGCTCCTATGCATTACATTTCCAGCTGAGAAACTGATTAGGTATGGTGCTCTCAATTAGGTATGGTGTGTTATATTTTCCTTTCTGATGCCTTCAAACTGTACATCATCATTCCCACTGTGGTTATAATAACTGGTGTTGCCAATCCGATTTTGTGGTTGCAATGCTCATGTTGCAATGTGTTTCCAAAAACTTATTTTTTAAACAAGATTGCAGAACTTTGCATTTAATTAATTTCGTAATATGTATTTGAGTAAAAGTTTAGGTACAGCATCTATAAAAGTAGATAACTATTGATTATATTCTTTTGTAAAAATATTTTTGTCACTTTTAAATATTTATCATTACTTGTTTTTTTATTAGTGTCGCAATTATTGATGTTTTTTAAATGTTTTGACAGTTTATATAATCTGATTCTAATACTTTACGATCATTTTTACACGACTGATAAAAAAAGGAGTGTTACTACACGACTGCCCAACAAAAATGAGTGTAATGTGTTTATTATTTTTTATAATTTATTTATTTTGTTTATTTGCTTATTACTTATCAACATTACAGTAAAACCAAGGCATTAAGAAGTAAAATAAATAATAGTTAAAAAAAACCTCTGAAAACACGCTTTTGGGCTATGATACGATATTCACATACACACGGCTATGATACGATATTCCATCATGAAATTCCAGTGCCTATCTTCCGGCTTCATTATCAGACCTTGAAACCTAATCATGGTCAAAGTTCATTCCAAGACTTTTCTAACCAGTCCAAACACAGCTATGATACGATGTTCCATCATGAAGTTCCAGTTCATATCTTCCGACTCCATCATCAGATCAGTTCGACAGTACCATATTATTGTATTGTCATCAGAACTACATAAAGCTGCCGATTTTCATGACGCTACGATCCTTAGAAGATGGTTAAATTAGTTACCTTAGATTCCATTACATAGTTACATACAGGTCGACCTAATAAAAGCGTGTTAATTAATAAAGATATCACCTTAACTATACACAAATAGAATGACACTTAAAATACTAGCTATAATATAAGAATAAATAATTAATGGCGTGCAATTTAAACGAGTGAGGATTGGCGATAAAATTATCGAAATCTGGTGCCATCGAGTGAATTTCATTTAAGCGCCGCAAAGCACGCGCCAACAAGTTCCACCTCGTAAGGTTAGTGCGCGAGAACGGCTCCGCGTAAAGAAGGTGCGATCGAGCACGAAGATAATTATTTGGTCTGAAAAGATCCACCTTTAAGCTAGGGTTATCTATCAGTTTTACCACGAATTAGATTGAAAACATAGGACTTGGTCAGCATTTCTCTTCTGAGACAGAGAGAATTATAGCCAACCATGCCTGTGATAAATGCAGTTTGGATACAAAAATGGATAATATCCGTACTGCTTGAAGTACAAAAATCTCAAAAAACATTTCTGTACCTTTTCCAGCACGATGAGGGTATATTCATCTATGTAAGTTTTCCGTTTCTTTATTCCACCATAGCTTCTAAACGGAACTTATTAAGATGTATGTGGTGTTGTTAGAATCGTTATGACATTCCGAGTATCATAACTGTCCAAATATCAAAGAATAGTTGTATAAATGTTCAAATCTACAAATGACAATAAATTAACATAAACATAATATGGTGTTTCGTATCAAATGAAAGGCCTGATTGAGTAGATTTTGATAATATTTATGTACCTAAATGGATAAATACATAAACCACAAATATTTCATTAAAAAAATAATTAAAAAAATATATCAGTACAATAATTATTGTATTGTCGACAGCACCATATTTTTTATTTTTTATTTTATTTTTTTTTTCTTAAAAACATACAGCATAAAAAATACGTATAAGCATAATATATACACCAGTAACAAAGCCAATGATGTTTTAAATTATTTGCTATATAAGGATTACAAAATATGCTAAACAATACAAAATAAATAATACCAAAAAGAATTTAAAAGTAACAGTTAAAATCGCTAGGTGCGAGTGTATGGATGTTAGTGTGTGTTTGTGTGATGGAGAGCGTGTATGTGTGAGTGTGTGTATGTGTGTGTTTGTATGTGTGTGTGCGTGTATGTATGTGTGTGTGGGTGTGTGTATCTGTAGTGCGAATGTGCTTGTGAGTGCTTGTGCATGCTAATTCAATCCGATCTGATAATCAGCTTTTCACGTACCTCCTTAACAAAGGATCGACTATTCTGATGGTTAAATATGTCAATATCGTTAAAGCATACATTGTATGCATGCATAACGCGCGGCAATAACGAATTGGAACCATAGTTAGTGTTGAACCTTGGTACGTAAAAAGTTGAGTGAGCACGTGCGAGTCGGGAAGGCGCTCGTATGCTCACCCTACTCAGGAGGTATGAACTGTCCAACCCAGTATGAACAATTTTATGTAGAAACGACATATCTGACACTACTCGCCGGTCCTCTAATGTCTCTAAACCGTAGCGTTGCAGACTTTCAGCGTACGACAAGCCGTTGGAAAATAAGCGGTAATTTAGATGACGTATAAATCGTTTTTGAATACGCTCAATCCTCAGCTTGTATGTAGCATACTGTGGAGACCAAATATTAGAAGCAAATTCAAGCAGGCTGCGTACGTATGCAACATAAACCGTTGTCAAAGAATGAGTGTTTTTAAGAGGTCTACAAACTCTCATAATAAAACCGAGGGTGCTGTAAGCCCTGTTGACGACTGAATCAATGTGCTTATCCATTAAAAGTTTGCGATCTAAGATGACTCCTAGATCACGCACTCGATCTACTTCCAGAATTACATCATTGCCAATTGTATATTTAAAGTTAATAATATTGACATTTCGCGAAAATGAGATTTTATAGCACTTATATTATTGTATTGTCATCAGAACTACATACAGCTGCCAATTTTCATGACGCTACGATCCTTGAAAGATGGTTAAATTAGTTACCTTAGATTCCATTACATAGTTACATACAGGTCGACCTAATAAAAGCGTGTTAAAAAAAGGAGTGTAATTTGTTGAGAGTTCATCTACGTATGTTTTCCGTTTCTTTATGCCACTATAACTTCTAAACGTTCGAACTGATTTAAAAGTATATGATGTTATGTGATCCCGAGTGTCATATGGTACCTTAACTGTCCAAATATCAAGTAGGTAAATAGTTTTGTAGATGTCAAAATGACCAAATGTCAATAAATTAACATAAATATATTGTGGTTTGGTGTCAAATGAAAGGTCTGATTTAGTACATCCGAAAATATGTCTCTATCTATATGGATAAATAGATAAACCACGAACATTTCGAACTGATTAACAAGTATGTGGTATTGTTAGATTCGTTATGTCATCCCTAGAGTCCTAGAGTAACTTAACTATCCAAATATCAAGTAAATATTTGCCTAAATGCCAAAAACTCTAAACGTCAATAAATTGACATAAATATATCATGTTTAGTGTCAAATGAATGGCTTGATTAGATACATTCCGAAATATATATGTAAGTACCTATAATAAAATAAATTATAAATACAGTAGTACAGTTTTTATAAAGGCAGTCGTGTTTTTATTTCTTTTAATATATTTTTTTCAGTTATGATTCTGAATCCGTTAGATTTTTCTATTTGTTTTTAAAATAGGTAAGGTACTTAAACTAAAATCATGCAAGAGGCTTGTAATAACTACCTGTCACTTACAAGTTATAATAGCAAGTATATCACTAGCTATAGTGTATTGTGACATGTCTGAAAGCTGTAACTTCGCGGTAACAAAAGCGGTATAATGTAATGAACTGTGCGTAAAGTGAGTATACTCGTATACATAGGCAACTCTTCTTCATCCGTAATTGATCAATTTGTTCCACCAACCCAAATCTCAATTAATATAAGTAAACGGCCCCAATCTCGAAATAGCTTTGTTTTCAATCACGCCGAATCGCTTTTCTAATAATATTGGGAAACGGCCAGTAATGTGGTGAAGGCAAACTGAGCACCGAAAAGCATTATTAAATTTAACCCGTAACTAGCCTTGCTAATAGAAATGACATGGGCCAATATTTTTCAAACTCCCCGTAAAATTACGGTTTAATTATCAAATGTGTGTGACCATAAGTTTCTAGTTATTTATTGCATCCACTGTACCGCTGAATTTTCACCATTTTCACAACACTTCGGGGGTACTAATTAAAATTGTCCCGGAATCTGGACTGTTGACTGTACCTCGGCATTATATGGCCAAAATACTGTTGTTTGATCTGAAAGTATCAGCTTTTCAAAAACTCTTGCAGTTTTGTCGGTGGCTCCCAAATATCAGGGATCTAAATCGTCCTTTTTATTTTCTTTCTTTTCTGAAATAATTTCTTAATAGCGGCATAATTTCCCTTCGAATAGCGGCATAATTTCAGGCAGACCGCGGCATTTTATTAGAATTTCTTTCAATACCGCCGTACTCGACAAAAAGTACTATAACTATGGAAATATTGAAGCAATCTTTAAAAAAATAACTGTCCAATGATCGCATTAAAATTTCGTATATAGAATATTGAAATCTCATTTTGTAAAACAATTATGTAATTATGAAGAAATATGAGAAATTCCAAAAAAGTGAAAAAAACTCGGCATTTCTAACTTGTACTTGTACGGAAAAATACGAAACCCTATTTAGAAATTATAAATACTATATTTATCTTTATAAGATTCTCTATCAACGGTAACATTTAGTTTTGATTATTTACATACAACAATATTTAGATATAAGCACGTAAAAACCAACAAAAATTTTGATTATTTCTCGAAAGACGATCGAAATTATTCTAGCGGCCGTCTATGTATCTATGGTAATAATGAGATATTTGGTAAGGAATTTGGGATGCGTTCGAATTAGAAAATAATCTTATTGTGCGCTCCGGGAGCAAGCCGCCAATATTGGTCGTTACGTAGTCAACGGTGTTCTGATGTGCAACCAAAATTGGTCGTTATGTAGCCGAAGGGTATAATTTCGTTGCAAGCATTAGGATGATTATGTTGTTCTGTGCGAATAGACCTGATGGGACTAGGTTCCCCTTTGGCCGAGATACTGCTTTTAACTATCAATTGTATTCAATTGTTCCTTTGAGCACAGTTATTCAAGAGTATGGTTAAGACAAGTATGCCTCACATAAGCATATGTATAAAGTTGAAGAGCATGCTAGTTTTAAGTGTAGTCAAAAGTGTGTATAGAATCGACAAACTGTTTCTAAGTCTTAGATGTAGGTGTATGTTTGTATATAGTTTTGCAGACATACCAGTGAGAAGGGTTACCTATAGCTCTCCTTAATTCCTTACCCACTGAGACATCTTTTGCAGCTAAAACCCTGCTATCTTATGTTTATCAAAATCTTTGTAATACTTACTTTTATATTTATTTTTTTATGTGAACATTAGTTTACTTATGTTAGTAAGTTGCACTCTAGATTCTTGATAGTATACTTAGATACTAGATACTATACTTACTCTAGATTCTAGATAGTATACTTACACTCTAGATTTAATATTCAAGGGTGAATTGGATTCGTCTGTAATACCCCTGAATAATATTTAAAATAAATAAGTAAATGAATTGTAAATGTAAGATAATGTAAGATAAATGTAAGATATTTCACTCTGTATTGCTGATCCGACCAGGTCACTCTGCTTATAAAGCAAGTTTTTAAATAATCTACACAGGTTTGCAGCCTTTATCTTTAGGCTAAAGAAAATTAAATTCCATTTTAATATCCATGTTGCTAAAAAGCATATACAGGTGAGTTTTAATTAACCGGCATCCTTCAATGAGGTAAATCAGTACGAACAACTAAGCAAGTTTTGATTAAAAAAATTGGTAAATAAAAAAAACACATATTTTTATTTTTTTTTTAGTTTGAAAATTCAAAGAACTTGACTATCTTAGCGATATTTTTACTTGCCGCTAGATAGTGCAGCGTGATCAAAGCTTTTTATAATATTAAAAAAAATTTTTTTTTTTCAAATTTACTAAAAAAAATAAAAATATATTTTTGCCTAATTCTTTATCAAAATTTGATTTTCCCGTACTAATTCACCCCATTCAAGGATGCCGCCTGTATAAACTTACCTATTTAGTGTCGTGGGTCCACTGGATCCATTGGGGTTCCAAAAATGTATTTTAGGTTTCGGTCCGTGGTCGTCTATAGCATCAGTACTCCGGCGCTTTTACAACTCGTTGGCAGAAAGGTACATAGATGCTAGCAAAAATGCGCTGCACAGAGACAGACGAAGAAAGACTCAACATGGGTGCCAAAGACCCACGACATTAGTTTTGAGGGTTAAGCAGGAAAACATCTCCCAGTCAGTTTTGGAATGTCTGAACAATAAATATTGACTGGCGTTTATACGTTAGGCCAGCGGCATTTGCCGAGTAAACGAATTGGTGCAATGTTGTTTTGAATTTTTAAGTTAGGTCGTTATGGTTTCGCACCTATGTAAATACAGACTGAAACAGAGAAGACCAGGTGGGTGAATCATGGTCAAATATTATCGAGGAAGATTCCTAAAATCAACAGGACTGAGTTATGTCGATAGGTAGGAAAGTATCTATGATGATGGTGATGACTTAGAGGGAGGGGGAGGGGGCTAGAAGGGAGAAGGAGGGGGGCTACCCTATTTATAGCTTCCACCTATAAAGAGGAAGACTCCTATACTACCGTCGTAAATGAAAACACAGTAACTTGAAAAAACACGTTTTGAGAAAAACGCGCTCAAAGTTCAATTGTTAAATATTTGTTTTCATGAACAAAGTAATCAATATACATTATTTCTTTTAAAGTTTAATGTTAAAAAATAGTTAGAACTTCAATTTTGCATAAAAAATATATATTAAATTATAGTCGTTTAATTAATTAAATTAGATATTGTGTTTTAAATTAGGAAAATAATTTGATAAATTTAATATTTTTAGGCTATAACACCGTAACTGAGTGGTTACTGTGTTATAGGTAAATTTTACCCATTACTGTGTTCTAATCATGTTTTTTTTTTAATAAATAAAAAACTGCAGGCACCTTAAACACAGTAATTGAGATAGTGTGATTAATTCGTGTATAATAAATTAACTTAATTAAAAAAAATTTACCTAAAACCACAGTCTATGAAGAAGCCGTGTTGTAACCAAACAAAAATATTTCTTAAATGCTTATAAGTATTAAAAAAATATACATACTGTGGTTTTTATTAAAAATATTCTGTTTTGTTCAAATACTCTGTTTTTATCAAAGGTATCTCGGTTACTATCCATCGACAGACAAACCGAAAAATATGCCTTATTGTACTCCAACTCGTGATTTTAAAGAACCAAACTTAAATAAACACAGTAGGTAAATGAAGTTACTGTGTTTTCATTTACGACGGCAGCATAGTGCAGTCTCCACAACGATTCCTCCTAGCATGAGAACAAAGACATACATATTTTATTTTTGTTTTTATTCGGCTGCCCAACAAAAAAAGGAGTGTAATGTCTTATTTATTTATTTATTTATTTGTTTGCAGCTGTTATAAAAAACATATACAAAAAAACAAGAACACACAAATTAAAAATTAAAACTATAAATATACAAAGACTATGAAATAAAGCTACAAACGCTGCAAATTAGGGGTATCCTCAGGATATCTCTTATCCTGGTTTTCAGGACACACCTATTAATTATTGGTACATATATGATTTTTAAAATAAAATAACCAAATCAAATAAATCTTAAAGTAAAAAATCCAAATAATCATAATCAAATAAATACACAAATCGAAATAATCAAAATCAAGATATTTAACATCAAATGATATTAAAAGAAAATAACGTAATTACATAAATTTAATAATCTACATATAATAAATCAAAAAAATTCAAAATCAAAATATTCAACATCAAATAATCACGTTACAAATTAATAAATAAACATAAATAATAATAAATAACCTTCAGGGTTCATCATCTATGTACTTTATGTTTTCCGTTTCTTTATTCCACCATAACTTCTAAACGCTTGAACTGATTTAGAAGTGTGTAGTATTGTTGGAATCATTATGTTATCCCGAGTGTCATAGCGAAAATTAACTGTCTAAATATTTAGTCAGTAGGTGTCTAAATGTTCAAATATCCAAATATCAATAAATTAACATTAATAAATCGTGTTTGGTGTCAAATGGAAGATCTGATTGAGTACGTTCCGGAAATATATATGTACCTATTTGGATACATAAGCCACGAATATTTCTTTAAAAAACCGTAATAAAAATATTTTTAAATACAATACTTTACTTTCTGTAGCGGCAGTTGTGTTTTTATTCTTTTTAAGATAGGTATTTATTTGTTTATTTTGTTTTATTCTGGAATCAAACAGAAATAAATTGAATACATTACAATATATGTTTAAAAGATACAAACATCCAATTATATGATTCCGAATATTAAATATTAACATAATGAACCAAACATGATATTTTATACTTTCCGTTTGAGAACGGTGGGGGGTGAGGGGGGGGGGGGGGGGGGAGGTTGTCAGGATGAGAATGAAATGAAAGAAAGAGACAAAATACATAAAATGTATCGCAATAAACACCTTCGATGCAATCGTATACGCAAATATACTGAAAGGCGAAAATGCAATGTGGTTTTGGCTCAATCGGCAACTGTGTACCGAATTTCAAGTTTTAAGTTCAATATTTTGAGATTTAAAGATGACTAGTGCGCCCTCTGGTGGACCTATTTGAACTACAACCTTTTCAACTGTTGCCATAACCACATGATGCCTGCATGCCAAACGTCAGCTCAATCGGAAAAATCGTTTGGGTGCTATCGTGACACACAGACACACAGATAGACACACACAAACTTTCATCTGGAAATAGTCTCAATCGTCTCAGCGGGGCTCAAATGGATATTTCCGATTCATCTCGAAAAAAATGCGCATTCACAATACTTTCCATCCTTGTTTGTCAACTCAACGTGCTAAATCCACGACATATCGATACAAATAGTAACCTTGTGCTGATGACTAATTTAAACAAATGCTTCATGCTGGTCTGTAGATGAAATGTGTCGTGAATCGCTAATCTATACTTCTATACTATTATAAAGAAGTAATGTTTGTAAGTGTGTATGTTTGTAAGTCTGTATGTGGGGGTAATCTCCGAAACTACTCATCCGATTTCAAAAATTCTTTCACTAATGGAAAGCTCTATTATCGATGAGTGCTCTATTTTATTGTGATAAATATTGGTTTTTAATACGAATTTATTATATGAGTTGCTTTATCAGCGTGGGCTGATGAAAGTGTTTAATATATGTGAAAACAATATAAAACAAACTCAGAGAGATATATAAAAAAGTCAGCGACAGCATATGTTCAACTTTTATATTTAGGCTACAATAACTGTTTTTATGTCGTAAAAAATAAGAAAAATACGTAGGCAGTGTTTGTTGAAGAAATTAGCAATACAATAAGAATCCTTATCAAAATAATATAATCCATGATCTAAACCACAAGAGTGGTTAATAAAGATTCTTAATTGCATTGTAAATGGCTTTGATGGTATGCTTCTAAGTAAATCACAATTTAAGCAACTCGCCTCTGCAAAAATAACGGTCTAAAAAAACCAAACTGAAACTAAAATAAAATACTTAAGGTATTAGAAGTTGTAACAATGTAGGTAAATTTATAATAAGTAGAAAACGCTTTTAGATTTACATCAAACAACTCAATGTAATATTATCTCTAGTTCGTAAGACTGATGTAAATCCTATTGTTTTTTTTAATAATGAGAAAAAAAGATAAAATTAGCCGCCGATTGTAAGATTTTAGGTGGTATAGTTATAGAGATATAATGAAATGAGTAAGGCGTGAATGCTCCCCAAAATACCTAGCAGGCGGCGACGGCGGCGGCGGCTGCTGACCCAGCAAGATGAGCGTTCAGCGGAAGGCAGCGCTGGTGGCAAGGAACAAGACGCGTACATCTACGTTATAGGTAGAGTACATCTGAGAAGGGACGTCTTTTACTATATATCTAAAGGTAGGTAGCGTCTAAAAGGGCAAATAAACGCCACCCTACTTAAATTAACAGATCGATTTGAAATTTTACGCGAAGCGAAGCCGCGGGCAACAGCTAGTACTATATAAAGCAAAACTCGCATTTCTTACAATAATTTATAGTAACTCATACATTATTCATGGCGGAGTATTGCTCGCTAAATGTGAAATACCTTTAACAAATACCGCACCACTTGGAATATATCCTCGACTTTGGAATTTGGAAGGAAGGTACCTTAGTCACGCAATGCTTGTTAGATATTTTCCACTTCCAAGGACGCGGCCCACTGCTGTAGCGAATGAATAAACGTACAGTAGATTTTTTTCCTTTATCAACACCATAATATACATAATCTGTCTCAATCGGTTTGAATGTTGTCATAATTGGTTTCAGTTATATTTGAAAAAGATAAATAATCGACCAAACCATAATAAAATAACATCAGTAGGACATCTCGAGCCCGTTTTCGAAATAAGTACCTACGCTTCGCCGTGCCATAACAAATACACAATAGACAAGTTGTGATCCCATTAAAGCGAAAATGCAATTCTTTATAATTATTATGTACGTTTATGTATTTTTGGTTTATAGATCAAGAGTCGGATCACAAAATTGTACTGTAACAGAATATATGAGTTAGTTCTGTCTTTGTGTGACAGCATTCATCACTTGTTGCATGTGTTCAAAATACCTACATTTTAGTAGGTATTTTGAAGTAGGTACTTAACAAAAACGTAGGTACCTACCTACCTACGCACTTACATACCTATGCACCTACTTACCTAGACACATGCTTACCTACGCAAATGAACAATAAACTTTACCTCGTAAATGTAATTTCGTAACGTAAATGTAAAAACTTGTAAATGTAATTTCTGATAGGTTGCATTACAGCCTGTACAGAAAACATTCCACTTTTGTATAATTAGCTGTCGCGCGACAGCCCTGACTGGCTAGCAGCGAGGCGCCCGAGAATCTATGTAGTGGTAGCGTACGGACAACGGTCACTTGTATGAGTGCGAAATCGGTGCGTACTATGGAGATATTATACTGTTCTTATTTTACTGGGGGCTAACGGGCCCATGATGAGTTGGCCATGATGACCCATGTGTTCAGGGTCGGTCACACTCACGGGTCAACACCCATCCGACGGCCTCCCCGCATGGGGTGCGAATCCTGGGTAGGACACTGGGTCAACCAATCTCCCCTGGGAATCATACCTCTGGCGCCCCTGGACGGTCTGCACACCGTGCGGCGCAAGCCAATCGATTGTGCTCTCCGACTAACAGTCGGGGGAGTCTGGGAACTGTATTGTTTCCTATAGAGCGGGGGTGGTTGCGTACCTTATGGCAACTGCTCTTGAATTGACCATTGGCCATCCGATCCCGTGTAAGAGGCGGGCAAAGGACGCCTTGGTCCGCGATAGATTCGGTGCACTCCGTTTCACCGCTTCATAAGGGAGAGGACCGCGCAAGCGACCTCGAACTCGGGACCAATCGAAAGACCGGAGAAATCTGGTCACAATTGGTAGTGAGGGCGCGAGTATCTCGAGCCCGCCGGGTTTATTCCTGGCTAACTCGCGGTAAGGCGTTGGACTCTCACGGGTTGTGACGTAGCTGGACGTAGGATTGTACTGTCCAAAGTCTTCTACGTTCACTGCAGGGCGACAGAACGACTAATCGTTAAAACGTCCTGTGGTGACGGGCTCGCCCGTTGTAGTCGACACCGCAAGATGTTCTTATTTTACTATGACCAAACGTTAAAACGGGTTTATTAAGATTTATTACACGACTGCCATTCAACAAGGAGTGTAATGTGTTCAGAGTGCATCTATGTATGTTTTCCGTTTCTTTATTCCACCATAACTTCTAAACGCTTGAACCGATTTAGAAGTGTGTGGTATTGTTAGAATTGTTATGTGATCCCGAGTGTAATATGGTACCTTAACTGTCCAAATATTAAGTAGGTAAATAGTTTTGTAAATGTCCAAATGACCAAATGTCAATAAATTAACAGAAATATATTGTGGTTTGGTGTCCAATGAAAGGTCTGATTTAGTACATTCCGAAAATATGTCTGTATCTATATGGAAATAGATAAACCACAAACATTTCGTAAAAAAGCCATAATAAAAATTATTATAAATAGGGTAGTTCACTTTTTAACCGACTTTAAAAAAAGGAGGAGGTTATCAATTCGGTTGTATCTTTTTTTAAATATTTATTACCTCAGAACTATTCCATTTATTAAGCGATTTCGGACATTCTTTTTTTATTTGAAACTTACAGATTGGACCAATTTTTAACAAAATCCTGTTCTGATGATGGGATCCAAGAGGAATTGAGGGAACTCCTCAAATATTATCGTATGAATTTGAAAATTTACATTTTGGATCAATTCCGTTGACAATGCATTTTTTTGAAATGGTACGTATGACCTGATTCTACACCCTGGGTTGGCTCTCGACGTGGGGACTCCTCAACGGTTAACAGCACAGACGCGAACTTTTGTATACTCATTCAATTATAATAGACCGTTCTAAGTTTCACCCTGACATGGCTGATGCAACCAGTGTTGGCTCCCGACGAGGGTACTCCTCAACGATCAACAGCATATACAAGATTTTTTATATGCATTCAATTATGACAGTCGTGTCAAATTTCACCAAGACAGGACTGCGGCATCCAGGGTTAGCTTCCAACGAGGGAACTACTAAACGGTCAACAGCACAGACACAAAATTTTGTATATGCATTCAATTATGATAGCCCGTTCTAAGTATTACCATGTCAGGGCTGCTGCACTTACAAAAAAAAATAATTGTTTTTTTTTTCTTTAAAATGTTGTCATATGGTGTCTTTAAATGGTGTCTTTAAATATATTTACTTACTAGTGTTCCTTATCAACACGATATACAAAACCTGTCTCAATCTGTTTGAAGTTTGTTATAATTGTTAGAATAATTAGAAAGAGATAAAGAATCGACCAAACGTTGAAACGGGTCTATTAAGATTCATATTATCGTTTCTATCTCTATGTATGTCGGTCACGTCTTCTATACCTTAGGAAGGGGTTTTGGGAACTATTTAATCTCAGATCCATGGAAATAATTATATTGCGTTTATTATATTGCGCGGCACATTAGACCGATGCGTAATAGTTACCGACAAATACGTACCGACGTATTTGCAGGGACTTCAGTTTTGTGACATGTATGGAGTAATACTGACGTCACGCATTATGCTGTTAAGCAGTTTGGCCATTTGTTTTGAGATCTTTATTGCATCCACTGTCCCTAGACGATCAAGCATGCTTGACAAGCATCGCGTCGCGGGCTGGGATAGGATCGTAAACCGCAGGAAAAATGCAAATAATTTTCAAAAATATTTACCAAAAATGCCTAATTTTGTAGTTTATACCAGGGATTAACATTAATTAGACGTAATTGATTGATGGATGACTGGACTCCCTAGTATAAAGTACAAAATTAGAAATTTTTGGTAAATATTTTTGAAAATTATTTGCATTTTTCCTGCGGTTTACGATCTCCTCCCAGTCCGCGACGCGATGCTTTTCAAGCATGCTTGATCGTCTAGGGAGCCCTTTATAATGAATTTTCAGCTTTTCCAAAATACTTTGTGGGTACTAATTAAAATTAGGCCGGCGCCAGGTGTCCCGGAATCTGGCCTGCTGACTCTACCCCGGCATTGTATGGTCAAAATACTGTCTGACCTGAAAGTATCAGCTTTTACAAAACTGTTGCGCTTTTTGGTCGCTGGCTCCCCAACTATTTGTTATTAAAACTGCGTCAAAACTCGGCATAATAATTACATAAGCAATGTCGAAAAATGTGGACTAACGGGCAAGGTCCCGTGAATAATCTAATTATCACACAATAAGTCATTCGGGATTCAAAAAATAGTCCTTGTGCCGCGCCATTTGGCCCGTGAATGCCGGAATAACACGTGTTTTGCATGAAAGGATATTCAATTGCGCTGTACTATTTAAATCCAAGTAACAGCTGACTGGCGAATATTCAAAATTAATAGACGGTCTCAAATATACCCCAGATTCGCAGTAAGGGGTTGGAGTGACTAATCAATTAATAGATTATTTGAGAGAAGAAGTGGTGATCGACCTGTTCTGGATTGCTTTGGGAGCTAATGGGCCCTGTTACAGTTAGGCCACTAAGACCCATGCGTTTAGTGTCGGCTAAGCTCACGGGTCAACACTTATCCGGTGGCCTCCACGCAGAAGTGCGAGTCTGGGTAGGACTCTGGCCTGCGGGCCAGTTTCCCCTAGGAAACAACCTTCGGGCGCTCCTGGGCTGTTTGCGCACTATTTGGGAGTTAATGGGCCCTTGCTGAGTTGGCCACGAAGACCCATTCTGTTCAGGGTTGGTAACACTCACGGGTCAACACCTATCCGACGGCCTCCACGCATGAAGTGCGAGCCTGGGTAGGACTCTGGCCTTATAGTTAGTTTCCCCTGGGAATCAACCTTCTGGCGCTCCTGGACGGTCTGCGCACCGTGCGGCATAAGCCAATCGATTGCGCACTCTGACCAACAGTCGGTGGAGTCTGGAAGTAGTACTGTTTCCTATGGAGCGGGGGTGGTTGCGGACCTTACGGCGACTCCTCTTGAAACGACCATCGGCTACCCGATCCTGGGTGAACAGCCGGGCAAAGGATGCTGTGGTCCGTGATAGATTCGGTATACACCGTTTCAGCGCTTTGTAAGGGAGCGGACCGCGCAAGCGATCTCGAACTCGTAACCAATCGAGAGACTGGAGTAATCTGGTCGCAATTGGAAGTAAGGGCGTGAGTGTAAGCCCGCTGAGTGATACTCCTGGCTATCTTGCGGTTAAGGCGTTGGCATCTTACAGGTGGCGGAGCTTGTCGGTGGACTGTTTTGTCCAAGTCTTCTGCGCTCATTCCTGGAAGATACTTCCTGAGGTGACGGGCTCACCCGCTGTAGTCGACAACCCTAGTTGTTTGCGCACCGTGTGGCGTCAGCCAGTCGATTGTGCATTCCGACTGACAGTCGGGGAGTCTGGAAACAGTGTTGTTTCCTATAGAGCGGGGGCGGTTGTTCACGTAGTGGCAGCCGCTCTTGAAACGACCATTCAGCTACCCGATACCGGGTGAAAGCCGGCGAAAGATGCCAGCGATAGATTCGGTATGCAACGTTTCTATCTTGGTATCCTGATGGTTAATTCCAGACGAAGATATTCATCCAAAACTGGTAACCAGGGGGCCAGACTGCCTGCTGGGTACCTTTCCCGGTGCCTCGCCTTAAGGCGTTGGCCTCTGACGGGCACGTTGGCATAGCTAGACAGTAGATTTGTATTGTCTCTAAGTCTTCTACGATCATCCCACGGCTGAAAGAACGATTACATATTGTTATACGAGGTCACATCATAACCATATTTACAACTTATTTAATTATTATTTTTCTTACCCTTATATTATTATTAGCTTTATTATTTCTTTTCTCTACTATCAACGTGTTCATGTTATTTCTGTTAATTTGTAATGCAAGCATTGCAGACTTCATAGGATAGTAAATTAGTTTCGTTTGAATATGTTTTTAAAATACTAGTTTCATATATTTACTATCTGTAAGTTTGCTATAAAATAAAATAAAATAAATAAATAAATATCGACGACGTAGTAAAGTATTGGGAACGCGCAATTTTTTTTCGGGTTGAAGACGGATATATACATTGTGCCCCCCCCCCCCCCGACGATGCGACGACGATAAGGACTATTTCCAGACTGATGTCTGTCTGTGTGCCTGTGTGTTTATCTACCTGCCTGTGTGTATTCCTCAAGGATAGCGCCCAAACGCTTCATCACATTGAGCTGAAAGTTGGCATCATTCGGTCATGGCAAGAGTTGATAAGATTGTGGTTAAAATCGGTTCACCAGAGGGCGCGATAGTCATACTTCAATCTCAAAATATTGGACTTAGAGACTTGAAGTTCAATACAACAGATGCCTTGTTGGTCCGAAATCACGTTGCAGTTACATATTATGTTTATATTCAGCAATTACATATTACATATGTCACCAAACAGACCGGCATTGAAATCATGAGACACATTACAGAGTTCAAGCAACATACCCCAGTATTTCCCCTCCATATACTGCTGACAAAGTCGATCATTCTTAGGCATATATAGTTTGTACTCAAACAGCGTGTATACTATATCGTTTCGAGTAACGAACACCACTCTACCTCCTTTTATATTAAGCCTACCTTAGTACAAGCGAGGCCTAGTTAGGATGGCTTTGAATTTAAAAATATAGGTAATATTATTGATTAATTAAAAAATTTGAATTTGAATTCTCTTTTCACCTGACCAACTCCTGGCAAGCGCCACATACCATGACCTCACCCAATGCAATAAACCGTCGCCCACTTTATTTTCCAAAGTCTAGGAAAACTACTTACAACGTTTTTCGCCATTTCCCGGGTGATAGATAAGCGGTCGTATGTTGTTCCCGATGACGATAAGCGCGGCGCTCTCGAATAAAAACATTATACACTACGGTCAATCGCATTCTGTTCCACGCTAACTTGTTTTTCGACCTTGATAAAAATAATATAATTGTACTGCTCGCAGGCGTGAAGCAAATAGTCTGAAAAAAAATATACGTATTTATATTTTCACGAGTTATGCGATCGAAAACATCACGCCACGTTGTTGCAGTAATAATAATATTATTTATTTATTTATTTATTTATTTTATTTAACAATTCATTTACAAGTGCACAAGTATCACTAATAATCATATCAATAAAAAAAATATATATAATTAAAATTAAAATTAAAACTAAACACGGCCGATATGAGCATTAGCATTTAAGTACTGCTGCTGCCCAACTAAGTGCCAGGACTTGTTCCAGGGCAGCTAGCTCTCTAGATATTATAATCACCTAATTAATCGATTATAATATGAAATTGTAATTATATTGTTATAAAGATAGGATATGCAGCGGATAATGTAAAGTACATTAATAATCTAGATTCGAAAGTATTTCTGTATGTGTACTTGATAATGATGATGATTCTTGAGTTTGGAGCTGTTTCTGTATACTGAGTACTGTGAGTGATCCTACGTGGGAAAATTATCTGAAGGATAAAATGTCATGTTTGTTTGGAAATAACTAGCACGTTGCATCTTATTACTAGCATAGATTATATATTAGAATAGCATCTGATTGATTATATAGGTGGTGGACGGGTTCGTGCAGATTGGGCCACAAGATCCACTTCGTTCTCGGATCGGCCCAACTCACGACTCAGCTCCTATTCAGAAGCCTCCTCGCGTGGAAGTCTACCTCGGGTAAGACTCTCGTGTCTCAGGCCTCAAAGCTGGTGGACCGGTTTCTTCCGGCGGGATTGCATCCCGGCGCCACTGGAGGGTTTGCGCACCGTGCGGCGAATCCTATCGGTTGTGCATTCTGACTAATTGCTGAAGGAGTCTGGAGACTATGGAAATACGCGGTCTCCTAAGCAGCGAGGGTGGATGTTGACCTGTTATCATGCCACTCTTGAAATGACCTTGGGCCACTCGATCCCGTGTGGCACCACGGGTAAAGAACGTCCAGGTCTGCGATAAATTCTAATTCAATTACCGCTATAATATAACAGGTAGAGGTCGCGTAAACGGCTTCGGACACTTAACCAGTCGGGAGCATGGAGGTATCCTGAAGGGTAACTCCAGGCGGAGATATTTTACCAAAACTGGTAGTTATAGGGCGAGGCTGACCGCTGGGTAACTCTAGGAATCAACCTTCTGGCGCTCCTGGACGGTCTGCGCACCGTGCGGCATGAGACAATCGATTGCGCACTATACACCGTTTCACCGCTTCGTAAGGGAGAGGACCGCGCAAGCGACCTCGAACTCGTAACCAGTCGAGAGACTGGAGTAATCTGGTCGCAATTGGAAGTAAGGGCGTGAGTGTAAGCCCGCTTGGTAACACTCCTGGCTATCTCGCGGTTAAGACGTTGGCCTCTTACGGGTGTGCGGGTGTGTAGCGGAGCTTGACGGTGGACTGTTTGGTCCAAGCCTTCTGCGCTCACTCCAGGGAGATAGAACGACTAATCGTTAAAACTTCCTGAGGTGACGAGCTCGCCCGCTGTAGTCGACAACTCTAGTTGCACTAATACCCACTACAAAAAAACGAGGGTTTACAACATGCCGTCGTGAGTTTCAATTTCATGGCTAGCTTTCTAAGGGTTACAGACCATGGGACATATGTGTCCCATAAAATCACAATCATTTTATAAATTATCGAATACAAATATGTTTTTATCCAATGTTATTGAGACGACAGAATCTTAACCAATGGACCTATGGACCAACTAGCCAAGATGACAGGAAGCGCTAGCGGGAGACAGTTTTTAGTACCACTGGTGAGAACCTCATTCGCGCAACGATACTTCTACTACTTAGCTCCAAGGCTTTATAATAATATAGGCATTGCGATTCAAAATCAATTTACCATGGTAGCATTTAAGAGATCAATAAAAACGCGCTTGTTTGATAAAGGACCACTCTATGCCAAAACCGAACTCATCATAATCTTTGATTAGGTAAATCAAAAAAATACAATAATAATAACAATAAAAGTTTCCATTATACATGAAAGTACCTATATTATCCCCTCAAATGTGAGGCGTCCCTTAAGGGATGCCTTGGCAAAATGTATACAAAATGTATATAAATTTATATAAATATAAATATAAATGTAAATGTGCGCCGCTTTATAGTAATCCGCTCTATAGTAATACTATAGCTCTATAGTAAACCCCGCTCTATGTAAATGTAAATGTAAATGTAAATATAAATTTATATACATTTTGCCGTAGGCAACCCGAGCTAATCGCCATTCATTTGAGGGGTTATATAGTGATATGCCAAAGTAAACTTTCCATTATACATGATGAACATGGTCTGAAGATGCAGCCGAGAGATTGCCACTGGAACTTCCTGGTGGAACGTAAAGCTTCCAATTCCAAAAAAATAAATTTTTACTTTCATCTGAGTCGTTGCAAGAACAATTAAGGAAGAAGATTCCCGCCAGCTTATTTCGTCCCAAACGGTCGCGTCAACTGCTCCTAATTTCCTACGATTTTTTTCGTATCCTCACCAAATGCCATAAATAATCATTAACCAAATCCCTATTCAGTGTTCATAAATTCCTACGATTTTTTTCTATCCCATAAACTATCCAGCAAAAGTTTCGAGGAATTTCGGTGTTTCAATTCAAGTGAAGTGTGTTTTTGTGTGGTCATCACAAGGCAAGCCATCGGCGAAAGTGTTTCGGTGCCATTATTTTTTTGTTGTTGTGCTCGCGCGACCCGAAACTTGACACCTACAGCCGGGGCCTACAACAAGTGTTAATCTGTCATCTTTTTGTTTCGCCGCTAGATACTGAACCAGTGAAACTCACTAAGGTACCTTGTTAAATGAATACTTGTTCTCGACCACACTCACTAACTTTCAATTTTATATAAAATCGCAAAACCGACATGTCTAATAAACGCGCGTGTGACAAGTGCAAAAAATTTCTCTCCACAAAAACGGAAGAATTCCTACAGTGTAGTGAGTGTGGATTATCATATCACTTTAAGTGTGGGCCTGGCGACGAAGCCGAACTCCGTGGATTAAGAAGCCACTGGTCATGTGGAAGCTGCAGCTCAAAAGTCACTATCAGGGATGCAGCTTTTGAGGAACAAGACCTGGAACGTCTCTCAGTAAAGGAGTTACTGATTCTGTTCAATAAGCGGTCTGAACTGATATATGACCTCCAGCGCGAAATCCACGAATTAACCAAGAGCAAGGATCATTTTAAGGAGAAATACGAGTCAATCGAAGCCGAGCTCGTAATCTGTCAAGAACAGCTGGCTGGGCATGATAAAAATATAAAAGAAAATCGGGAGGAGATCGACGACCTCAAACTACGTGTCGTCCAAATGGAGCAAAAAGGACTTAACTACGAAGTGGAAATAGTTGGAGTAGCACCAGGACTAGGAGACAACGGAACATCTACTCGAATATCCGAATCGGAGGTGATAGCCGCAATCGGAAGAAAGCTGGACTTGGACCTGGAGGACGACGTAGACACGGCATATTGGAAGCAGCATCGTAACGCGAAGAAGAAATCCAGCCTCATTGTAAGATTTCGCTCCATCAAGGGACGAAATAAATTGCTTTCAAAGAAAAAAATTACACTAACGAACCAAATATTGTCTGCCAGCAACGATCAACGCATCTACATCAACGAACATCTTTCCCACTACTTCAAAGACTTACTGTGGAAAGCGAAATCAGCAGGAAAACATACCTTCAAATACATCTGGTATAAAAACAATAAAATATATGCTAAAAAAAACGAAGACGACAAAAACATAATTCAAATAGTTAGTGAAAGTGACCTGGAGAAACTTCTATAAACAACTGCTATCTGCTGAACTTACTCTGAAATTCTGCTGCCGATATGGACTTTGATATTTTATCTACACCAACGTATCATAATAGTGAACATAATTCATTCGGAAAATGGCATGATACGCTGCCGAAGACTAATAAAAATTTATGTGTATTGCACCTCAACTTACAGAGGAGTAAATCTAACTTTGACCAGTTACTGGTGTGCCTTCATAGCGACATTCACAAATTAGATATTATTTTAATTAGCGAGCCTTGGACTGATCCACAAATAGCTAATCTATACGTCATTAATGGGTTTCACAAAATAATTTGCGCAAGAGATCGAGGTACGGGTGGAGGTTTGGTTTTATTTATAAAAAAACACATACAATTTGAGCAAAAAGACATAAAATATGACGAAATGGAAATTATCATTTGTAACTTAAAATGGAACAAAAAAAATACTTCAATATTTGCTGTTTATCGACCTCCAAATTCAAACGATAGCACTTGCTTACAAAAAATTGAAACACAATTCTCGTCATTACCTAAGGGCGATGATATTATATTTTTTGGTGATATAAACTGGAACATACATTTAGAAAATAAACCGCACGTGTCAAAATATTTAGACATAATGGCAAATTATGGTTTGCAATGCTATATAAATACATTCACGCGGGAAGTCATCGTACAAGGATTGCTAAAACGTTCCTGTATCGACCATATCTTTATAAGAAATGAACGTGACAATATTAACTCGGCAACAATTAAATATAAAATTAGTGATCATTATGCCATAGCGGTCAACATTGGTACTGATCATGGGGGCGACATGACCGGCGGGGAGCGGAAGATACGCGTATTTGACAACGGACTAATAAATAGCCGCTTACAATCAATAGACTGGGCAAGCGTGATGTTGGGAACAAATGATCCTAATAAAATGATAACTAATATTGCCGACATATTCACTCAAATATACAGTGAATGTACTAAAGAATCATCATTTAAAAATAAGAGAAACCCATTTTTTAATGGGTGGATCGACTCTAATATTATAAAACTAATGAAAGAAAGAGACAAAGCTTATCATAGGTGGAAAAATAATCAGAATAATGAATTAAATCGTAAAAATTATGTTAGTCTAAGGAATAAAGCCACGAACGAAATAAAAAATGCAAAAAGATGCTTCTACAAAAAAGATTTTGAAAATTCTAAAGGAAATATAAAAATGACTAAATAATTTAATTGGGAAACAAAAGCAGTCTTTAGATGAACCAATAATAAAATACTTAGGAGAAAATAAAAGTCACGGAAATATTGCAAATGAATTTGTAGAAAATTTTCAAAACAACGTTAAAGCCATACTCCATAAATGCGACAAAAAAACATTAGATTTAAATTCAACTAAGCCAATAGACAGAACTATGTACATTCCGAAAAGTAAGTCAGAAGATATTCAGAAAATTATAGCTGGTTTAGATGCCAATAAATCACCTGGATTAGATCAAATTAGAGTAAGAGATCTCAAATTAATTAACAAAAAGATTAGTCCTATTATTAGTAAAATTCTTAATCTGTGCTTAGATACAGGATTATATCCAAATTTTTTAAAGATAGCTTTAATAAGACCTGTATATAAAGGCGGTAATCACAAGGATTACAACAATTATAGACCCATCAGCATTTTGTCAAGTATTAACAAAATCTTTGAAAAATATATCGCAGGCAAGGTGCAGACATACCTAACGACTAATAATATTATCAATGAAAGCCAATACGGGTTCCAAAAAAATAAGAATACCGATCAACTCCTATCTAATTTTACAAACCACGTAAATAAGTGCCTGAATGACAAAAAACACGTCATAATTGTCCTTGTGGATTTTAGCAAGGCATTCGACACAATTAATCATGATCGACTCATAAGGACCCTTGACGATGTAGGTATAAGAGGCAGATACAAAGAGTTACTGCGCAGTTACCTAAGTGATAGAGAAATGGCGGTAAAAATAGGGGACTCGATTGGTAAAAGTGTTAGGATAACAGAGGGTACACCACAGGGCTCCGTATTGGGACCTATGTTTTATTTGATATATTGCAACACTATATCGAATATATTTTTTAAATCAAAAGTGTACCAATTCGCTGATGACACAGCGATAGTGGTTGAGCACGATGACGTAAATACTGCAAACACAATCATGAACCAACAATTCCTACAACTGTTGCGCTGGTCCCATGACAACGGCCTCGTTATCAACCATACGAAGACAAAGGTATTGTACGTCACCTCTCCCTATAAAAAAAGGGGCGAGATAGCTATTAAAGCACACTCGTATACGTGCATTCACGATAACGTATCACATCTAAACTGCTCCTGCAATAGTCTAGAGGTTGTGAGTACACATAAATACCTGGGCTTAATACTTGACAAAAACTTTAATTGGGAAAGTCACATACTTCTACTGTGTGGAAAACTCAGGTATTTTTTAAAACTATTCTTTCACCTGAAATCCGTAGTACCTCATAATATTATGAAAATCATATACTTTTCACTTGTAAATTCTATACTAGGATATGGCATTCAGGTATGGGGACTTACATTTCCCACGTACGTTAGGAAAGTGGAAAATATTCAAATTCGAATACTGAAACAAATGGCACCAAAAGGCTCAATACAAATTAAGCAAAATAATTACACAGAACTCTACTCCTCAATTGATGTCTTGCCTATAAGTTTCTTCGTATGGTATAAAATTCTGCTTGACAACAACGAAAACGGTTCGTTACGAATACCTGCCGATCATATACACAGAACTCGGCTACGTGAAAAGGGGTATTTGAAATATAACAAGTAAAACAATTATTACGGCGATAGAACTCTTGAATTCATTGTTCCAAAATTATCCAATCACTTTTCAATAAAATTAGACAACTCAATCAGCAAATACTTACTAAAGAAAACATTGAAACTTATACTACTAAGCAACCTAAATAATGACTTACCCAGGCGAGCTAATTGAAATAATTTAAATATTATGTAATATAAATACTATAACAGAGAAATTAAAAACTATATTAGTGTAAATTAGCATAAATATGTAAAAGAAGTAGCATAACTGTGACAAGTAAAAATTCTATTAGACTAAATTAGCATCAAGTAGAATAATTATGGTAAACCAAGCTAATTAAGATAAGTTAGGTTAGGTTAGGGCATAAGTATAGATATCTAGTATGAATCATTTCATTAGTGTAATCATTTGTTATTGTAATTGTAAACAAAGTAAGTATACCAGGATAATTAGTATAGGTTAGGTTAGATTAGTAAGTAGGCATATCAATTTAGTGGAAAAGCATATATATAAGTGTATATTCAGCTAGTTATGATAGGAGATATAGGTCAGATTAGGTTAGGTTAGGAAGTCAATGCATCTACTTAACGTAGAAAGTTATAATAGTTAATAAAAGTATAATAGGTAATAGATAATATAAGTCAGATATAAACACATTATTGTTAGTTACCCACTGAAAAGGCACTAGCCTTAGTGGGGAACTGTGACATGTAATTTGTATCTTTTTTTATGAATAAAGACTACTACCAAAAAAAAAAAAAAAAGTCATTCATAAACCGTGTGTGTAAGGGTGTGCGACAATCCGTATGCATGAATCGACATATCCGCTGAATCTAACGGATTAAAAAATATATTGAAGAGGGCGATTTTTAATATTAATATATCGTATCACATCGTGCCTAATAACGCTTCATGCGAGGCTAGACAGGCTAATAATACGTTAGAGTGAAATATGAAATGAATGATGCTACTTTTCCATCATAAAACTACCAATCAAACATAAAACTTCATAAAGTAAGCCCGGACGAAATATTTTCAAACTAATTTAGCATATATTATGTGCAGCGGGTAGTTTTTGTGCAGTAAATGATACGATCGTTCATTTTACATTTCGTTCTAACGCATTGCACTGTCTCGTTCGCATGAACTATTTGCCGATAGTGGGCTAGATTGCGTTCCTTCGTGAACTAAAATTGGAAATTAGTCCGTGTGAACGAGACAGCGCAATACGATAGAATGAAGTGGGAGATGACCGGTTATCACTTTTTCGCATTGAAACTGCCCGCCAAGGTCAAATCTTACACTGCACGAAATATGCTCGAATTTATTCGGACGAGTATAAGTTCGGCAGGAAGTATTTATCGACGATCGTTCGTTTCATATTCCGCTCTAACGTATTGCTCTGTCTCGTTCGCTTAGACTAATTTTAGTTTTAGTTCACTAAGAAACGCAACCAGGTCCATTAGCTCGTGAAGAATCGCAATCGAGCCCATTGTTATTCTATATTATATAATTATATTTCAAATCCTATGTATGTTATATAAAATCTCTGTCATATTTCTATATATGAAATGTGGACATGTATACATTTATGAATATGTACATGTATATATTGATGAATCTGTCACATCATACGTATCGTGTAAGTCTATTTAAGTATGTATTATTGTGGATATCTTCTTTTATTCCCTTCATGGTTCTTCCTATTCAATCTTACTTCGGTCCTGCTGCATTTTCTAAATTTAAATTGTTATTATTTAGTGTTTTTTTTTGTGCGGTATAACAGTATATTTAATATGTTTGCCTAGCTATTGTTGTGCACTGTTTTTTCTTGAATAAATATAAATTAATTAAATTGCTAAAAGACCCGGGACAAAAATATCAAGCTATATTTATTAATTATAGACTAGTAATCACCCTTTAATATTTTCGAGTTAAATAATAGTCCTCTTATTGCGCCATAGTATCATTTGAAGGACACATGGTCAAAACAGAAACATTAATGTCAAGAGACAAACGATTGTAGAGTGTTGTAGCTATGCGGAAGTCATAACAAAGTGGCTGAGTTATCGCTATCGCATCTATGTAAACACACAGAAAACGCTGATTATTTTGTGTAGTCGTCGCTATAGCTTTGATATTTTTGTGGTTATTCTAAACAAAACCCTTATGTACAGATACTGTTGCATATGCTGTCGTATATTTGATATGATCGTATCTCAGAATGCATGAAACCAATATCAGTAAGTATAAATAATATAAAAAAATCAGCAAACGCACAAAAAAGTAGCAAACGCACATCAGATGAATTAAAAAAACAAAAAAAACGTAGTGTAGGATGCTTAAAAGTTTCATTTGTACGTTTTCTTTTATTTATAAAATACAATTATACATACACATAAGTTTCTAATCCTTATCATCTTTATATACTTTTATAAAAAATCAGCCTACGGATATAAATGATTTAATATGTAATATTTGCAGCTGACGATAAAAAAAATAAGAAATCACAAAATTACATATGGAAACGTAAAATAGACTAAGACTATGTAATAAAACTACAACTGCTATAAATTAGTGTTATCCTCAGGATATCTCAAACTAGTTTTAGGACACACCTCTATTTACCTCTATAGTACCTCTATTTAATGATATTAAAATAATCAAAATCAGATGAATCAAAACAATTTTTTTTTATAATCACCATCGAATAATCACGATAACAATTTATGAAGAATTAAAAACAATATTAATAATTAAAATTAACATATAGTAATCTTTCTAAGAAAACAACCTAGAAATTCTATTAGCTTCTAAAAATTGTCTTTTATTAAATATATTTTTGTAGTGGTCTTTGAATATTCCAATTAGTATTGATCGCAATGCCATTGCCATCGGATGCTGAGGTCAAATCCATGTAACTGTTTTATTAAATATCAAACCGATTATCAACATAAATAAGTACGTTGTCACTTATTAAGCTTTTTAATTTCCCCATTTTTATTTCCTCAATACACACAACTCTATAGATAGAAATATAGTGCGGTATTTCCATTGAAATTTCAAACTTTTACAATTTCATCATCGAATGATTGACCTGTGGAAATACCGTGATAAATTCGAAGCGCTGACAAACACATGACGCAATGTTTCAGAACATTTGCTATTCGCTGAAATTATATTCATAAAAAAAAAACAAGAACTTGCTTTGCTGAATCGATTTAGTAATGTTATTCAATAAGCTGTTCGAGTTCATTCACGCATATGGTTTTTGGAGGGCCTTCTTTCGGAATTGTTGCTTGGATCCGAAAATTTGCGAAACCACAGGCATTCTTCGATGAGTTGTTATTGCCTCCATGATCTACTCTCTATATCACTACATGATATAGGTACTAATGTTATTGGCGATAACTTCCATCGGTCATACTATAATAGGTGCACGAATGCAGTGTTCCTATTTCCGTATCGATTACAATAACACTGCAATTTATAATTTGAAGAATGACCTCTCACTTTTCTAAATTCAACTTACTTTGCCCATAACCTTAGAACCACATAGCAGATATCATACTCTTACACAAAATTAATGACCCACAACAATGTGAACAATTCGCATTTCATAGAAAGCCTGTTATTTACGTACCATCACGAATGGCTTCTTCTTCCGATGTCATCGCGTCTGTATTAGTTACACCCAAAACTCCATCATATTTCGTCCAAAGCCTACTTAGTCGATTTAATAATATATTTTTAACATAAAGCAAACTAACCTCGTGTTTAATCAATTCATACCTTATACGGCAACAACACATCTGATGATGATCAATGACATTTTTATAACCGACTTCAAAAAAAGGAGGAGGTTATTTATTCTCGGTTTTATCTTTTTTTTCAATGTTTGTTACCTCAGAACTCTGCCATTTATGAACCGATTTTGAAAATTCTGTTTTCATTCGAAAGGATATACTTACAAATTGGTCCCATTTTTATCGAAATCCTGTTCTGATGATGGGATCCATGAGGAACTGAGGGAACTCCACAAATATTATCATATGTAGTTGAACATTTATATGTTTGTTCAATTCCGATGACAATGCATTTTGTTTATGGTAAGCATGACCTGATTCTATACCCTGGGTTGGCGGGTTTTCCTGCGCCTGTTTTCGGAGGGTTAAATCCTAACTACTCCTCCCATTACCCCCCCCCCCACTGGATACGTCCTTGAACACCATTTTTCCCATATTTTTTACATGTTTTGGTCGACGAAATAATATTTCATTAAACACACTTTTTATATAGGCCAGCGCGTACAATACAACGAAACAGACATAAACAAATAAATAACAAAAAAAACTAAAGCCACTTATATATTTCATTCATTTACGCGGAAACCGGTGTATCACTTGGAATCCCGCCCAATTTCTAGAAATAAACAGCAGAAATAAAAAAAACTATATATCTACATTTTGCTGACGCAATAACTGACGCAATGCCGCGAGGGGCCGTACCATTTCATCATATTATTTTGTTTCGGAGAAAATACGTGAAAATCAACGTTTTATCACAAGCGTTATCGACTAGCAAGTGTGGTAGGATTCGTGGGATCTCATAATTGGCCACGAGGTAGCCATAAAAAAGTGCAAGAGTTTTGTAATAGTGAGACTTGAGATTTTGGCAATAGAATGGTGGGGTAGTTAGCAGGCTAGACTCCGGGACACCTGGCGCTGGCGTACTAGGAAAGGCGTAATTTTTATTATTACCCCCAAAGCGTTTTGGAAAAGCTGAACATTCATCAGTAAACGGTGGATGCAATACAGAACTCGAAAAAAATGGCCAGACTGCTTGACAGTAGAATGCGTGGCGTCAGCATTAATCCATATATGTCAAAAAATAAATTCCATTTTATTGCGCGGCCTATTAGACCGATGCGTAATATAAAATCGAAGGCTATCGCGGTTGTTTGACATTATAAATAGGATAGAAAACGAATTTACCGCGTGAAATTTGTAGGACCCGACGTTTCGGTGACGTTGCAGCCGCCGTTGTCTAGGGTAGACTGAAGAGCTGTCAGCGGAAGTAGGATCATTGGATAGCGGAAGTAACCACTGGATGCAGTTTCAAAATCCCATTGTTCTATCCAAGGAACAATTCTACTTTCCTCGCATGATCCGGGAAGCCATTGAAATAAGAAGAACTCCGAACTTCTACGTGGAACCCTCTTCTTAAAATGTTCCCGCCGCCGAACGCCGAACGCAAAGACGTAAAACAGGATACAGTGAGTGTTGTGTGCAAGACGGATTTTAAAAATTCCCGCGCTCCGAGCCCGGCCCCCACCACCGTTATAACCTACGCAGTGGCGGCAGCGGTTTGCGGCTTACCCGCAAAACAACGGACTGACAGCTCTTCAGTCTACCCTAGACAACGGCGGCTGCAACGTCACCGAAACGTCGGGTCCTACAAATTTCACGCGGTAAATTCGTTTTCTATCCTATTTACGATGCGTAATAGTTGCCGACAAATACGTAGCGGCATTTTGCAGCTTCATTTTTGTGACACGTATGTAGTAATGCTGATGCCACGCGAATTATTGTTAAGCAGTCTGACTATTTGTTTCGAGTTTCTTATTACATTCACTGTCTACTGATGAATTTTCAGCTTTTCAAAAACACTTTGGGGATGCTCATTAAAATTACATCTTTCCTGGTACGCCAGCGCCAGGTGTCCCGGAATCCTGCTGATTCTACCCCCGAATTCTATAGTAAAAATACTGTCTGATCTGAAAGTATCAGCTTTTACAAAACTCTAGCACTTTTTTGTCGCTAGGTCCCTAACTATAACTGACGCAATCTCGCGAGGGGCCGTACCATTTTATCACACTCTTGTTTCGGAGAAAATTATGAAAATCAACGTATTATCACAAGCGTTATCAACTAGCAACTGTGGTAGGATTCGGGGGGTCTCATAAATAGACAAATAACTTATAAAATGATCATTTGTAATGTGGTTTAATCCTTGTCAATGTTTGTGAAATAATATCATAAACGGATTAGCTTTAGCAGCGAGATCAATGTCGCATGACCTGTCATAGTGATCTGTTATATGTTTTGACGTAATTCTTATCAGTAATAATTTGCAAATGGATACGTTGAACAAATATGTACCTACCTAACAAATATGTACCAAATATGTACCTAAACTTCTAATGCAATATACTTCAAACAGTAGAATTATTATTACTAACATACTAATTATTTTTAATAAATTTTGAATACTTTTTTTAATACTGATTTTAATTTATTAGATGACATTATAGTTTTCCACGTCTAATTTCATGTATTTATTAATTTTAATATAGTGTTTGCATTTTGATTCTTTTGTGATTCATGAGCATTCTTTTTCAAATGAATATATTATTTTTTCAAAATAATAAATAATAGTAAATTCATTGACGAAAGGATTATATGCCTTATTTACACGACTGGCCGACAAAAAAGGTGTGTAATGTGTTCAGGGTTCATCTATGTATAATATGATTTCCGTTTCTTTATTCCACCATAACTTTTAAACGCTTGAACCGATTTAGAAGCGTGTCGTATTGTTAGATGCGTTTTCTCCTCCCGAGTGTCATAGAGTAAGTGCCGCGACCCCTACATCTCATATAAGAAGAAATCAGAGTCTTTAATATAAATTGTCTTTAATATAACCTTTACTGTCCAAATATTAAGTAAGTAGTTGTCTAAATGTCAAAATGTCAATAAATTAACATAAATATATCGTGTTTAGTGTCAAATGAATGGTCTGATTGAGTACGTTCCGAAAATATACATGTTTTCTACATTTATGGATAAATACATAAACAAATAATACGTCATAATAAAACCGTAACAAAAATAATTATAAATACGATAGTTCACTTTCTATATTTTCTTGTTAATCATTTTTAATACAGCTTTAGAATTTTTATTCCTCTGTTCATAAATAATCAAATGATTATTTAAAATTTTCAATATAATAATAGCATTTTCATTGACCAAAGGATATGTACCTTTTTTAAAATACAGTAATAACAATATAGTACATAACAATCTATGCTTAAAGCCTGTTACCAACAGTTGAATATTATTCAAAGTCTAATAGCCATAGATCAATAAAACAACACATTGCAGTAATTAATACGTCCTAGTTTATTATGTGAAAAACAATGTAGGTAGACATTTTAGAAATTAAAGACTTCCAAGACATTGAAAATATATTTAATATAATACATTTAGTGATATTTACAAAAAGTTACAAATCAAAATGTATCACACGTTGCAACAAAATATTTTTAACATATAGGCAGAATAATTATATTTTAATGCGTCATGACATGCACGTCTGTATGTCTGCATCATCATCTGATCATCATGAGGCACCTGTACCATCGGGCGCCTCAAGACATACCTACCGCCGGGCTCGGAGCCCTGCCACGCCACAACCAGAAAGTCGGGTCAGTGGGTCCGGATCACACGAAGCCCCAGTAAAGGGTGATTGCTCAACGGAAGACGTCACAAGCCTTGAACAAGGATTAACACAGGATGCTCTCAGTCCGTGCGCGACCACTCGTGTGACTAAGGCCGGCAACACAAGTTCGATTTTTTCTATACGTCGGATCCGATAGTCTGATCAGATTATCGGAAGGCGCTCTTGCCATACATTTGTTTGAACATTCAATACACGTCCGATCCGACTATCGGATCGCATCGGATCGGATCAGACTATCGGGTCCGACTATCGTTGAGAAAAATCGGATGTGTATTGCCGGCCTTAGAGGTGTGGCTAATGCACGGTTAATATAGATTGCATAATGTCCTATGCGAATCCTTGAACTCTAGAATACAGGTGAGCCTAATGTCTATCTACCTATCTCAGTTCGCCTTGTCAACAAAACTCTAAAATAATCTGGTTTTTTTCCATAACATCTTTTTTTTACTGCGAAACGTGCAGCACAGAGGGATCTCGCGAGAAGGTAACTTTCCACTGGACAGATCGCTTTCAGTCCCGGAGTCCCGTGTTAGTTTTACCACGCCACCGGGCACACGAATCAATCTTAGAATCGAAATGAATCTTAGTTAAAACGTATATTAGTAACTTACAGTTCAGTGTGTGGATTAGAGGATTAGTTCAGTGTGGATTACTGTGTTAGGATATTCAGACGGAGATATCCTTCCAAAACTGGTAGTCAGGGGGCGAGGCTTTCCGCTGGGTACCTTTCCCGGTGGCCCGCCGTAAGGCGTTGGCCTCTGACGGGCTGTTGGCTTAGCTAGACGGTATGTTTGTATTCGTCTCTAAGTCTTCTACGCTTACATCACGGGAGATAGAACGATCATGATCGTTAAAACTTCCTAAGGTGACGGGTTCGCTCGTTGTAGTTAACACCTCTAAGTGCTGTGTTAAGTCGACAAGCATAGGCCTGGCACACAATAACACAATTCGTCGGTGAGGTATTTGCATTGTATACGTACCTATCTAGATGGTTCCCCCATGCTGCGTTCCTAAAATTGGCAGCTTCAAATTTGGAGCATCCTCCTTTCGTGAAATGACGCAAGTCTGTTTTAGTCGTTTGACAGATATGGAGTCTGCACTGCCTTTCCATTTCAATAAGACTAAGCGTTCTTCTTGTTCATGTTTTTTCCCCTCTTTGAAGGATTGCTCATCACATATATCTCAGTTTTAGGTCATCCTGCGCGGGAAAACGATCAGCCGATTCAGCGCACGCGTATTGTCAGTTTGCTTGATAGGTTGCTGTCAGTGGTCGGCGGCAAAACAGTCGTTTGTGTTTTGCTAATAGCCGTTGTAAATAGTTATTTAGTAATGGATTGGGATCTGCGTGACAGTACTAAAGGATTTGTCACAGTTAGCATTAAACTCTTCTATTAGCTTCTTTCAATCAGCGTCTTTCTGTGTGACGCTCACACAATCTGTTTTTTTATAACCCCTAGAATGTGAGGCGGTTACCTACGGCAAAATGTATATAAATTTATATAAATGTAAATGTGCGCCGCTCTATAGTAATTCGCTCTATAGTAATAGTATAGCTCTATAGTAAACCCCGCTCTATGTAAATGTAAATGTGTGTGTAAATATAAATTTATATACATTTTGCCGGAGGTAACCTGAGCTGGTCGCCTCACATTCTAGGCCGCGGTAGTTCTCCACCAGATTCCAAAAGATGGTCAACTCATCTTTGCCAAAATGAGATACTCGGTCACTGTTGAATATTTGTTCATTAGATTAGATAATTTGCGTGTAATGCGCCAATTATGGCGTATATTTGTGTAATTTGCGGTTCTGGTTTTCCTAGTTTTGAGCCCTGACATCTTTTTCGCAAATTTTCGTAAAGAATCAAATATTTATAGTAATAAAATGCTTTTCCCGCGCGCTCATGAAATCAGCGTAACAGCGGCGGTTGGCGACGCGTACACGAAATGACATTTCGCCCTTTATTGCCAGCGTCGAAAATAAAATAAGGTTAGAATATTGTCGGGAAAATGCTATTTTGTGGAATATGCCGTTTATCATGCTGGAACTCAAATTACTGTCGTAAGATTTTACTATGATAGTTTTGACGTTCAAACAACCGCGTTAGCCTATTTACCGTACTATTTTGAAATACTCTAGATAGTTACTATTGTAAATTGGGAATATTACCTAGGATTAAACAACTGACCCTAAAAAGTAGCCCGTGCCGACAGGGCTATATAACAATAGTTTTGGTTTTCATATAATTTCATATATTTTTATTTTTTTTTAAATTATATAATTTCATATAATTTTTATTTCATATAACGTTTCATTTCATATAATTTCAATAGACATATAACAATAGTTTTGGTTTTCGATTATCTTTGGTATCACACCGCTTACTTCACCCCTCAGAAGTCTTTGTTTCGATTAGTTACCCGTAGAGCACATATCAATATAATAGTTTTGGTATTCGTTTGTTTTTTGTACTTTTTGAACAATTTTTTTATTTTTAAGCTATTTTTTTCGAATAATCCGTTTTTTTTGCTTTATCGAATAAAAAATTCGTGCGCGGCGCTCTATCGGAAGACGTTTAAATTATTCCGAATCATTTGTTAGCGCAGCCGCAAATGATTCGGAATAATTTCAAATTTTCCGATAGATCGCAGTTATCTGATATCAGAAAAAATAAAATAAATAAAATAAATACATAATTATAATTGCATAAGTTGTTAAAAATGCTATACAATAGCTTTACCGCGGCAGTCCCCGAGTGCCACACGTATTTTTTTTTATTTTATTTTTTACTTAGTATGAATTACACCGCTTACCTGACCCCTCAGTGGTTTATGTTTCAAATTTCAAGGTTTAGCCCGTGGTTTCAAGGTTTTGAACTAGTGAACATTCGAATATTTTTGAACACGTTTGAATTTATTGAACTTTTTATGGCGTACACATTTCATCGCGTACACAAAAACTACATTGAGCTCCCTGCGATTTGCTTCTGCCAAACAAAACATCGACTGATGAAACACTCGCCAGACAGGTCGCTGGAAATTTCCTCTAGTATGCTCAGTTAGTCCGCGATTGAAAACCCATTTGAAATAACAAATTATGCTAATTCTGTTTTCCTACCTACACCTTCAACGAATTATTATACTCTCGTAATAATGTAATGGCTTATTTTATGCGTTTTGTGGTCAGATTATGTGATGTGATGTTACATAAGAATTATATTACTTGTGGTCCTTGGATCAAGAATTGAATAATTATGCATTCTACAATACAATCTACAATGCAATGCACCTTAAATAAACCTACTAGAGATGTTATTTACAACGGGCGAAAACGTCACCTCAGGAAGTTTTAACGATATTGATCGTTCAGTCTCCCGTGAGGTGAGCGCAGAAGACTTGGGACTAAAAACAATCCACAGTTTAGCTACGCCACCTGCCCGTCAGAGGCCAACGCTTTACGGCGAGGCACCGGGAAAGGTACACAGTAGGCAGCCTCGCTTCCTGGCTACCAGTTTGGAAGGATATCTCCGTCTGGAATTAACCTTCAGGATACCTTCTGCCTTCTGACTGGTTGCAGGATCGAGGTCGCTAGCGCAGTCCTCTCCCTTATGAAGCGGTAATACGGCGTCTACCGAATCTATCCACGGCATCCTTTGCCCGGTTTATTCACCCCGAATGGCCGTTTCAATAGCCTTCAATAAAAAGCCTTTTAGGTTCTCCAGCGACCACTTATTTAAAGAGTTCCGAGTACTACAGATACGCCAATTATGTATGAAAGTATCAACAATATTTTATTACACCCACACAGAGCGGCATATGATTAAATCTCACACTACCAGAACACTCGCAGTTACAGCCTTGCAACATTATGTCCCCCTTAAGAAAACTAAATTCGCCCAAAGACATTTTTCTTTTCTATCTGTCCGACTACACAATAGAATAAATTCAGAATTAAAAGTGAAGTTAGATACCATACGAGGAAGAAAAATTATGACCCAATGGTTGATTGAGCTAGGAAGGAACGAAACGGATACCTAACTACACAAAATTACTACTTTTATGTATATGTATAGATGTAAACCATAGATTATATGTATAAATGTATATATGTATATATGTAGATGTATATGTATATATGTGTATGTGAATATATGATTATTTATTATTATTATGTAAATTATGTCACTAAAATATATTAAGTATATGTAATATTTGTGTAAATATAGAGCTACTACATAAAGCAATGCTACATTTTGTTACACTTACCAAGTAAAAAAAAAAAAAAACCGAAAAAAGATAACATAAAAGTCTACCTTAGTACGGGCATCACTACAGCAAGGTAGATTTTAATGTTATTAACCCAGTGTTTTAAACATGTGTGAAATATTAATAAATAAATAATAAATAAATAATAAATAGTTGACATAAGGTTAACAACAAGCCCGGCTCTATAGGAAACATTCCTGTTCCCAGACTTCTCCGGCTGTTAGTCGATGCACAATCGATTGGCTGACGCCGCATAGCGCGCAAACCGTCTAGGAGCGCCCGGAAGTTGACTCCTAGGGAAGACTGGGCCGCAGGCCAGCGTCTTACCTCTCAGCGTCCTCTCCCTTCTGCGTGGAGGCCGCCGGATGGGTGTTGACCCGTGAGTATGACCGACCCTGAACGAATTGGGTCTTCGCGGCCAAACTGCAACTATGAACATCGTATCAAACGACTGTTTAATAAAATATCATGTAATAATTTCACTGTTTATAAATTTCTCCACTATCGTCCACAGACAATTTTGTAATTTTCTAATTCCCTCGTTTAATTCCGCGCTAATTACTTGTTAATGCGACAAATTTATGCGTCAATTAATCTAAAATTGAGTTTTATTATAATTACTTTAGGGATTAAAGCGACGCTCCAATTTAGGCTAGGCAGGATTATAGCAGTAAAATTCAACATAAACCTGTTTTTATTGTTTTTATTATGGTTCGTGATAATTAGGGAATTGGTATAGGCACTTTCTAGCGTGTACATTATTCGTGGCATGGTGGGTGGGGGGAGATTAAAATTCGTAGTTTTGTGACTACCGAAATAACAAGGAAATAACAAACATCGAAATAACAAGCGAATATATTAAAATGAATAAAAAACACGACCGCTGTTACATAATTTATATTCATTTTCTTACAGTCATTTTATAAATAAATGTGATCTATGTAAATCTATATGTATATCTATACAGGGTGTTATTACAGCACGGGCTTTTTTTTCTGTGGGTGAATCTGTATAACGTAGTAAGCAATTATTGATAAAAATTTTTGGAAAAAACCAAAAAAAAAATTTTTTTTTTGGAAAAAAAATATTTTTTGTTTTTTTTTTAACTTAAAAATTTGAAGAAGTTGACTGTTAAATAAAGGTTTGAGAAGCGTTTGAGCGTGCTGCGCCATCTAGCGCTAGGTAATAAGTCGTAAATAAACAATATCAGCGCCATTTTACCAACCGCTAGATAGCGCATCGTGATCATAGCTTTTCATAATATTTAAAAATAAAATAAAAAGAACAAATTTTCAAAAAAAAAAAAATCTTTTTCAAAAAAAAAAGTTTATTTTTCAGTTTTTTCCAAAAATTTTTATCAAAAGTTGCTTACTACGTTGTACTGATTCACCCACAGAAAAAAAAGCCCGTGCTGTAATAACTTCCCGTATACATATATATTTGCGGAATGTACTCGATCAGACCTTTCATTTGACACTAAACACGATATATTTACCTATGTTAATTTATTGACATTTGGACATTTTGAAATTCAGACAACTACTTACTTGAAATTTGGATAGTTAAGGTACCCTATGACACTCGGGATGATAATAACGATTCTAACAATACTACACACGTTAAATCCGTTTAAGCGTTTCGAAGTATGGCGGAACAAAGAAACGGAAAACATAAATAGATGAACCCTGAACACATTACACTCCTTTTTTGTTGAACAGTCGTGTAAATCAAGACCACGACATATTAAAAAAAAAATATAATATAAAAAATATTTTTCTTTATTATATAAAGAAACATATACATAATATTATATCATACAGTAGTTACATAAGATCATTTTGGCAAAAAACCTTAATACTAAACGTACCCTCACCTTTAAAATGTTTCCAAATATAATAATAACCTTTGCACTTAATTATATGTATTTAATTACAATAAAATTTAAAAGGAGTTTGCTAAGTTACGGTTAGTCGTAGTATGTATTTGTGTTATGTAATATAAGTAGAAATTCACAAGTAGTTTATCATATAACATATAATATACTAGTGGTATTTACCGGCGTTGCCTGTGTTATATCCGTTCTCAAATACCTATGTATACCGATTTTCATGGCGATCGGTTAAACGGTATAGAAGTTGATATGCTGCAGCCCCATCTAGTGGCGAGTTACAACAAAGCGAATAGCACGAAAACCTTCTCCATGAACCAAAAAAATACATACATATATGTGCCAACTTTCATGGTGAATGGTCAAACGGTGTCGAAGTCTATTAAGCTTAAATATAGGTACAAACATCCAATATAGATTAATAACCTAAAAATAGGTGAACAGCGCTAACAAAGTGGATAGCGCGAAAATATTATCCGTTGTCAAATGTATTTATGTATTTATTATTTAAAAAAATATTTTTATATCAGTTTTACAGAATTATTTTGCGTCACTACTAACTAGGCAGTGCCTGTTCCAAGGAAAACGCCAATTTTATGTGATATTATTATAAATTTTTAAATTTAGTTTTATGAAACGGATGTTAGAAATTGTTATAGATATTTAAAAAAAATAAAAATAAAACAAAATAATCATTAAAAAATCTGAATATTCATTAAATAGTAAAAGTAGTAGAAAATAATTATGAAATAAATTTAAGTACAAAATATTATGTAAAAAATAAACATAAAAATTAAAATTAATAAAAAGCTGAATTCAATGTAAAGCTGAATCAAAATACTTATGTATTCCAGTTTTCATGGCGATCGGTTGAACGATACAGAAGTTGATGTGCTGCAGCGCCATGTAGTAGCGAGTTACATCCAAGCGGATAGCAAGAAAACCTTCTCCATAAAAAAATATATACATATGTGATAACTTGCCTGGTTACTGGTCAAACGGTATCGAAGTCTATTAAGATATAACAACATCCATCTTTATATATATATATACATAGATTACCTTAAAAATATGTGAAAAATACGTCAACTTTCAACAATTTATTACCATACCGTCGAGTCGCCTTACTTGAGACAGATTTTGACTTTGAACAAAAAATAAATGTTCAATGGATTTAACTGCGGCAATAAATTTTAAACCAATTTTTATGTGTAAGTCTATAAGGTGACCATTACAGGAAATATAATATAAAATAAAATTTTCACAAAAATAAAACCTACTGTCTCATGTTAGCTGCCAAAGTTGCCATACTTTAGACAAGGAAGAAAAATACACGAAAGAATCATGTTAGATCCTTTAACTTGACATTTTTAAACTTATAAAGGATCCTTATGATTAAAATACAAAGAAAAAAAAAGCTTTCGTAATATTCTTATTTTGATAAAAAAATCACCGATATATTGAAATGAAATCCTTTATTAATGTTAATTTGTGGTACCGAATCAATGGCATGCATGTTAATCTTTTTAATTCTTACAAAATATACGTTAAAGAACTTAAAATCTACTTTGAAAACCTGAAAAAAAGTTAATATTACCACTAAAACATTCCAAAACCTTACAAAAAAATATATTTTTATTACTGCATTAATGCAAATATTATTGATTTGGTTTTTATTTAGTAGTACTGTCTCTTATAAATATGTCACGATATATGTCGAAGTGTATTTCAATAAAAACAAAGCTTACCTTCGTGACAGTATCAGTAAGGATGGAAAGTTTTTGAAAAGCGGAAATAAAGTCAATCAAATTTAATCGAAGTTTTGTCTCAAGTAAGGATACTCTCTCAAGTAAGTATCTCGGACGATTCGACGGTACGAATTACAATCTTACGTACATACATATGAAGGAAAACGTATGTCTTGACAAAGAGAAGGAGGAATAGTATAGTCTAGCGTGGAGAATGTAGGTCGAGAGAGAACATTAAAATTTATTTGTGCCAATACATCTCTCGCATCATCATTATTTATAAGCTTGTGAAGGAAAGCGAGATAGATACATGTGTTACGATCCTGTAGTGACACCAATTTGTATATTGTGAGGGAGAATGAAAGAAAGGGAGAAAGAGAGTCTGCGAGAAAGAAAACAAAAAGGATATTTGAAAGTTTGGGAAGTGTGTGTACGAAGTTTACGAATAATAATTAATTAAATGTATTAAAAATCGCTAGCTTTGTTTTACAGAATAGCGGTAAATATATCGCACCTCCGATCGAATACAGTAATAACTTGAAAAATTCCAATAAGGGTGTTTCCTTACAAAAAATGATCTCCATTTTTCAATTTACACTCCCAAAAAGAGTCAAAACTATTACTTCACTAGTGCCATTGATGAATTATATGATAACGAAACATTATAACTGGAATTTTTCAAGTTATTACTGTATTTGATCAGAGATATATTTTCGCAAGTAAGTCGTTATATTACAAATGGCCTTAGAGACTTGAAATTCGGTGCCTTGTTGAGCCGAAATCACATCGCGAAAGTAATATTTGTATATCACCATATATTAATTGAATAGTAAAGCCTTTAAAAAGCGTCGACACTTACGATGCGTGGCTCGTTCGAAATTCGAATTCGAAGGCTCACGGCGACCTGCGTTTGCAAATTCTACTTGAAATTGGATGAGACAACGCGCGGGTCACGGCGACCTGCATTCGAAATGTGATTTTAAACCGCCCTACCTTTACGAACGTACGTGATACATCCGCTATATTATAATATAGAAAAAATATATTAAAAGTATGTATATACAAATTTATATAAAACCGGTATTAAAAAAAACGCTTATATAAACCGCTACATATTTTGTCTGGTAGATTTCAAACAAGTATTGTTATTGAGAAATCTAATGAAGAAAATTTAATTACTTTTTCAATAATAACCCAAAGGTAGAACGGCAGTTAAATTGAATGAGATAACGCGCGTTCGAAATTAAAAATTTTATTGCGTTGCGTCACATATATAGAAGGAATTTTAACCAACTGCTCATCGGCTTTATTTATGATATGAATATTCAGATGAAATAAATCCCTGTCTACTTCCCGGGAAAGTCTTGGGGTGACACAGCCGATTTTTTTCTTATTTATTCCGGAAACTTTCATTGTGGTCCTCGTAGGTACATGCTGCGCTGTGCTCTCCGTGGCAAAAACAATAAATATAAATTTAAAAAAAACAGTTGAATATAATCCACTTATTGATTATTACTCAACGCTATCAAATATGAGTGACTATTGCGCCTAAAGAAATACATAAAACAAAAGAATACAGTCTATCGAACTGGTATAAGGCAGTTTACCTTTCTAATCGCCTAGACTAGAAAATGCTTCATGAATCGTCGGCCATAATTAATTGATTGTTTGTTGTATGAGGAAACTGTCATCGTGGCTATAAATAAAGAAAACCTGAGGTCATCGCTATACAGCGCATACAGTAATATATTTGCTGAAGCGCTATTGTCTTCAGGACCATTTTACAGTTGTGAAAAGGTGGTGTTTTTATCGCTGTGATTAATAAATGTCTGTTGGGTAACATCATTGCTATATTTAGCTGCGACTACAGTGTTGAATAATGCTTTGTATGATTTATATATAATATTTTTTAAGGTTAAATACTTTATTTATTTATTTTTTGTACATTTAGCCCCATTGTTATCAATTTTATAAGTAACTCGGAAAAATTGAAATGCAGCTAATGCTCATTGCCCACCTAACTAGGACTAAACTGTCCCGTATCTAGGCGGGTCAGAGTAATTAAAATAATCAATACGTAACAACAGCAACTTACGTAACAACTAGCCTAATTAACGAGAAAAACTTTTTAGTTTTATAATTAATGAATGTACTTAATTAAGATTGAATAATATATAATTATAAATAAATAACACTAAGTATAATACAAATCAAAACACTAAATTTGTAAGAATAATACATCGTAGGCAATATAATACGGCAAATACACATATACGTAAATACAATTTCAATAATTAATAAATGATATATGGCATAAACATATTTATAATTTAATAAAATATATAAATACAATTATAAAAGCAGTGCTAACAACATGAAATAATATAAATAAAAATATGATATAATTTACTATTAATATATGCATAATAATTTATATAAATATACAATATTATTTTTTAATTAACCGTTATACATACGCTTTACAAAACCAAGTTTTCAGATTTAGACCTCCCTAATTCAAATTACCATTAAATTACGTGGTACCAAGAAAAACAATCAGTTGTCATCCCAAAATATTCCCGGTTAGTAAACAAGGACTTATGGTATGGTTATGAGCGTGATGTCTCTTCGGTAAGGAGGTTTGACACAACCGCAATGACGGCAGCGGGAATGCCTAAACTTTTTTTTATTATTTATTTCTTTATTTATTTTCAGGAAAACCAACAGCTACTTATAATTTAACAAAAAGACGGAGTAAGATAACAGAGAGCCAATTAAAGGTTTCACGTTTAAGTAACGTTGTAGAAACATATGTGATCTTTCAATTAAAGCTATCGATTAAAAATGCTTCAAAAAATATTCAACAATTAATGCTAAAGAATTCACTGTTCAGCCGCTGCCTAGCCGAGTTAATACTCGTACAGAATAGATCAAAGTCATGTCATTGAAACGTTTAATCGTGTCATTGAAATTGTCACTTGTTCGCCACAGAAATGCATTTTGCCTATAGTTGGTACCAGCATGAGGAACATGAAGAGCGTGGTTAAATCTATTGAGTTTGGAAGGAACACGGAGATTAATTTTATTTAGTAAGTCAGGACAGTTAATGTTATTGGAGGTGATTTTTAGCAAAAAGGTTAAATCCGCGGTTTCACGCCGCTTAATCAAGGGGAGGATATGACATTTCTTGCATAAATTGAAATAGTTTGATGAGCTGTATGGGATTTTCAGACGGAAGCAGAGATATTTCACGAACTTAATTTAAATGCGCTCGATTCTATTTATATATTTATCATCACAAGGGTTCCATACCTGAGATGCATATTCCAAGATGCTTCTGACAAAAGCATTTTAGGACAGTTCGGCCGTTAGTTAGTTAGTTAACGTGTCCGAGCCAGGTTAGGACATGTCTGTTCAAAAATATGCGGCCTGGATGGTTTTATTGTTCGTCTCTTAATGGTGTGTGATGGGGATTGACAGAGCCGCGGGCAGGATAGGAGGTGGTCTTCATATTGCAGCGTTCCGCAGTCGTATGTTTGATTCCCTGTGTACCCCAGCGGACGAGATTGGCTCGGCTTATGTTACACTGTTTTTCGGCCCAGCGGTAGAAGGATTGACCGGTGAGTTTAGACTCATCGTTTCCAGGGACGCCCAAAAGTTCATGGTCGCAGACTAGACAGTCGCAAATGTGCATAATCTTCGGGGAGACTCCTTCTGTGTCCCATTTACATTATATTACGAATGTATTAAGGAAAATTCAGTATAATGTAATCGCAGACTAAAGGGGCAATCATATTATCGGTCGCGTCCATCAGCTGCGGCTTACGGACGCGACTGAACAGTATGCACAGTCGTTTGGGACGCGGCTTGCAGATCTCTATCGGACGTCCGAAGCCTCAAGGTCACGTCCGCGACTGACGTCCGATAATGTGCACGGCTCAATAGAAATTCATTACACAGATAATCTTTCAGTCGCGCCCATAAGCCGCGGCTTACGGACGCGTCCGATAATATGATTGACCCTTGAGGCGTCGATTACTCTATATGATAAAGGGCATTGATTTAGGACCCTAATACAGTGTAGTGTAATTGTAGTTAGCTATCGATTAGTATATATGATAAATAGGGAACCAAGCTAGGAGCCTAAGTCAGTGTAGTGTAATCGCAGTTTAAACAGTATTCAGAAACCGGTCGCAACATTCTTTATCGAAAATACAGCCACGTCGACAATTTATCGATTAATATGCCATTAAGTTTACATAACGCAACCGACTCCTAATGATTTTATTATCATGTTTTTTTGACACACCCCATATTTACGCATAGTAGGTACCTATAAAATGGTTATCAGGTTTTTTCGTTAGGTATTTGCTATGTTGAATATCAGCATACAATTAAAGTGGAAAGCGGCAACGATAATGGCCTAAAATCGGTCAATATTATTCCGAAAACTATTACTAAAGACAATATAAAAAAAAACAAAGATAGGTACGATTATATATTGTAATTTTCCTTGGTTCACTAGTTCTTGTTTTTCGTGTTAGTCGATAATAAGTCGTTGTGTCGTTCCATCCCAGGTAATACAGGTTAGAGGTTCCTAGAGAGCTCACTCGAGAGGGTTCACGCTCGTAATAGTAGGGATGGACGTCGATGTTCGATATATCGAAAACATTGATGGTCAGAGATTGATGTCCGATGTTTTTGACATCGATGGTGCCTTATCGATATTTTGCCATCATCGATGTTTCTTCTTTTATATATTATAGTGTTTTCTTCTATACATCTATACATTATGTTTTCTTTCATTCTTTATACGAATAATAATATTTTATCGAAGTTAAGTAATATTTCTTAACACTTTAAACGACGAATTTGTTAAATGACTGCCATTTCCTATTTTTAATTCAGATTTAATTACATTTTAGTTGCTTTATTTTTAATACCTTTGTTGAATTAGACATAATATCACCGTGTTCATCACTATCACCGTGTTCTCATCTAGTGATTTTATTACAAGAAAACATATAGAGACTGTCTGTAAAATGACACTAACAAATGATGTTTTATAAAAGAAAATATCGATGTTTAGATGATCTAGCCATTGATGACTAGCTAACGATATTTTTCGACCATCGTGTTTGCATTACGATGTTGGCACCGATGTTTTACCTTCGATATCTATCCCTACTTCCCTATCTAATTAAATGTCATTTATTATTATTATTCCAGTGACCATTCTACATAGTACCGGCAAATGTAAAATTACGCATTCCACAGTATATTCTTTTTGGAATTATTAAAATATGACTATGACTGGAGTGGCTACCCATTAGACGATGTCGGGAATTTCACATACTCGCCCTACTCTTCCGCGTACTACAGTCAAACTGTCCTACTTATTTGTATAATCTCTTCTCTCCGCTATCATCCCATGGTCTCCCATTGCGCTCTCAGGAAAATCTATTACTGGCTATACCTCAGCATTCATCAACTTTCATGTCTAGGTCTTTCGCAGTGCAAGCGGCCCGTCTCTGGAATTCCGTGCCTTTACCGATAAGACAACTTGAAAACCTGAGCGGGTTTAAAAATTCTTTAAAGAGACATTTACTCAACTTATGAATTCCCCCCTCCCCTCCCGTCTCCTTTGCTTGTCCTTATATTTCACTCCTCCCTTCAATACGAGTTGGCATACGTTACTAATCACTGAATTATATTTTATACTATGATGACTTTTTTGTAAGTGTATTTATTTATTACTTGTAAATTTATTTGTCCACATAAACCTTCAGTCACAATAACCCTGGCGGTATGGTCGGTAGATATTGCCACTTGGCAATAGGCCCACCACATTGTATTCTTTTGTGTGTGCAATAAAGCTTTTCAAACAAACAAACAAACTATTATATTTCTTGTCATTTGTACATGTATACATAATAGGCTTATTCAACGTTTTGTCTAATGGTTATATAGGTACATATTATACAAAATATAATTAAAAATGTATACACAAAAGTGTAAAAATACCGGGATCATGTATACAGCGAAAATAAGGAAAAAACAGTTTAAAAACACATCGATATAAATATTACAATTATTAAACCCTGTTATCAAAATTATTGAAATGAGGTTACTTAGCAACATTAACCCGTTGATTTTTCTCTGACCTATTTTACCAATTTGATCAGGTTTAGGTTAAATTTATATATTGGTGATAAAATATAGGTTTAGTTACTGGTATAGTCTGGTTTGGTTTGTGGTGTCATTGGTGAAGGTTTTGGCAACAGTTGGTATCAGGCAAGTGTCAGCCCGACCAGCAATACAAGGCTAACGCGAAGCATCTTGCATTTACCTAAATAACTTCAACAGTGGATTTCAGTCAAAATAATATTTATTCACGTTTTAGAACGTTTAGCAGAAAAAATCTGTGTTTCCGTCCATCCGACTGTATCTGTCTTATTTGTCTATCTGTCTGTCTGTCGGAGTCATCGACATCTCAAAAACGCGTTGTCTGTTTTCGAAAATTCTTTCGTTAGCATTCTTTTATCAATAAGATGAATATATTTTGTTCATATATTCTACACATAAAAAATATAGATATTTCTTTGGACTCATTATTTTAAATTTTTTATGAGGTAGTTTTTGCTTATGAGTTTATTTGAATCAAAACTGAGTCGAAAATCATGTTTAAGTTTTTTGTTTAGGCCTTTGTTACCGAGGAATAATACTGAATTGAACACAAAAAAAGCTTTCCCTCGGTGACAAAGTACTTACTAAATTAAAGAACTTTTGGAATATTTTTCAATATTTTTTTTGTTGTTTATCTAGAAAAAAACAATATATTTCATTAACCAAACATTTTTTAATAAATCTTTTTGTTTGTAATTTATTTGATTACTTTCATGTAAAGAATCAGCTACTGGCCGGATGCTCAGTGATAAAATTAAACCTTGCATAATCTAAAGGGCACGGGAAAGGATTAAAAGATCCTTTCTGATGTCCATGTACCTATGCATATTCATATATGCTTATACATGCATATTTCATATTTGTTATATTTATTTATTTACATAATTGATTCAATAATTACCGTATTTACAAAGCATATTAACTAATTAATATTATCCAGTTATATCTATTATATAATTACACAAAAAAAACTAAACACGGCCGATAACACATTAGCATATAGGACTGCTATCGCCAAACTGTCAGCACTTGTTCCGACGCAGCGAACTCTTTAGTTTTAACCTACCTATGTTCGGCAAGTTAAAAAAACATTTATAATGCTATAGTAGAAATAACTTATAACCAACAATAAATAACTAATAATAACGATTGGACATAATTAGCCTCCTGGGTACGTTTGTACTATACATAGTACGTAAGAAAAAAAAATTCTGAAGTTTGCGCTTAAAATGGCAGCACCGAAGTATGAAAAATTTTATTTTTCGGTGCATGTTTTTTTTAAACTATTTTTCTTATAATAAGTCATTTATTGAGTGTACTGGAAGTTTCTAAAGATATTCCAAAATAAGGGTGTCTGTAACTTGACGTATAAAATTAGGAGTCGGCGAACAAAACGATCTAAATCGCTTTTGGACCCAAAAATGTCTTTGTTAATCGGCGAGCCTTGGGCCGTTCTATCGATTGGTAAAACTCTTTACTACCAAAACGACCTAGAAACCTTAAAAAATGAGACAGAAATCACCAATTTCGTTCCGAACGATCTATCCCTAGTTGAAAATGGTTGATTATTTGGAATTAAAATGAATTTCTTTCAAAATGAACTAAATCTTATACTAAATGTTTTCTTTCAAATCGGCCGTAAAAATGTTTTCTTTCAAAACGGTCTAAATACATTTTTTTTGCAACTTTTCTTGTTTTTGTTGTGGTATCCCTAAATTACATATGGTAATATTCACATAGATAAAGTGAGTTACTGTGCAAATTGGTTTGGTGTAAATAGTGAAAAAAATGTCATCTGGTAGGGTTTCGGCACTCAACGCCGGTTCTAAGAAGACATATTCATATATTTCTAAATAGTATTCATTATTTTGATTAATTATTACATATTCATTAATTAAGGATTTAAGTTATTAAGATTAGCGCTGTAGAAATATAAAAAAGAAAGAAATTGCCTATTTTTTTTATTTTCCTGTTTTTGTACCAACAGTAGCAATCTAAACGGTATAATTTATGAATACAGTTGCGATCAAAACGTTCCAAATATTCCGGTTTCAATCAAAACGGTCTAAAAGAAGAAAGAAAAACTATTATGTCCCATTCTTGCAATGAAAAATTACTTGCGAATGCTAGATCTTATACAAATCAGCCAACGTATCAACTAAAGAAACAAAATATACAAATAAACAAATAATTAACATCCAGGGACATAATTCACCTCCTGGGTACGTTTGTACTATACATAGTTTTAGGTACAGGTACGTTTGTACTATACATAAAAATTAAATAGCATACTTCCATTTGGATGTATGCTATTTAATTTTTTGCCTCTCCTGTAAAATTGACTTCAACGCTTTTAGATCGTTTTGTTCGCCGACTCCTCAAATAGAATACGGAAAACAGATCATTTAAAATTGAATACCTAAATAGATACTCATGTTAAATCGTATAAAATATTTAATAATAATAATAAAAAATAATAATAGGAAATAGTTAAATAACATAAGAATGGTAAGGATAACAATAAGAATAGTCAAGGATTATAATAAGAATAATATAGGATAATATTTAATATTAGAAACTGCCTGGATATATCTTATATGCATGTAAACTTATATTGTATATGCATTCATGCTGTATAATATACTCGTCAACACTTGCAAGTACTGTTATTTTAATAAAGTAAAATAAATATATTCATAATATTTGTTGGCTATCGCCGTATTATCGTACGGGTTCAGGTCAAATTGAGACAAGGCCAGCTAATGAACCGCAATGCCAACCAGTTCGAACCAGTTATGGTGGGGTTGCCGACAACCAATCGACAATTTTACTACCTATTTACTCATATGATGCAACTACTTCTGGGTCTGTTATCAGTTATTCACTGTCTGCCCGCTCGCGATTAAGAATATTATCAATTGTTATTACTTGCTTGAACAATGCGATTTGTAATGAAGTGAGTGATGCAATTTTGGTTCGTATTGGGATCACAGGTTGGGGTTTTGATCTTTTTACACAATTCTATAATAAGCTTCGTCGTCTATTTTATTCTTCTCTAACACACAGTTCTCCCCTTTCTATCCTTCCCCTTCAACTTTATCTCCTCTGGCATTCTTAGTTTTAAATATAGTAGTTTGTATTATATGCAGACAAAGGGCTCGAATCCGTTTCTTCGTGAACTCAAATAGGAACTTAGTTCAACCGAACGAGACAGAGAAATACGTTAGAAAGGAATATTAAATAAACTGTCGTCGATTTTTCCGCACCAAAACTACCTGTCGAACTTATAGACGCCCGAATAAGTTTGAACTCATTTCGTGCGGTGTTAGATTTTGCTGGTTTAGCTTCAGTGGGTAGTTTTAATGCGGAAAAGTCACAACCGTTCATTTCGCATTCCGCTCTGACGTACTGCTCTGTATCGTTCACACGAACTAATTTCCGATTTTAGTTCAAGAGATACGCAATCGAGGCCAATCTTACTAATATTTTATTCCGCCGCGAGCGCGTGTTCCACTGCACTGTGATTATGTTAGCTGTAAGATATTGCCATGTCGAAATACGCTCGCTTTTTTGTGTTCTAAGTTTTAAGTGCAACTTTTAATAATAATAATAATAATGCTTTATTTAAGAGAAATTAGTACAAAAATTATGTCTTAAAAACTACCCAACTAGGTTAATGCCCGTACTAGGGTAGATTCTTTTCTTTTAAATTGAGATGCGCACGTAATTTTATACTGCAATTATAGAACTATGGTGATATTTTACATGTTTATATAATATTAAACATTATACATATATTATTATCATTTATATATAAATATATACATTTACCTACTTGTATTATTTACATACTATTATTATTTACATACATTTGCATTTACATACACGTATTTATTAGTAATATATATTTGTAATATTAAATTAAATTGATAACGTCGTTTTAAACGAGGATATGTGTAATAATTTCAGCTACCTTTTCCCTGCCGGTCTCAAACAGCCACAAAGTAAGTTTTCCCTTTTTCATATGTAAGCTTTTGCATTGTTTTAACTTATCCTGAAAGTAATTGTGGAGTTTAGGAGCTACACAACTAAAGTGCCTTTGCGCAAATTTAGTTTTGGTTTTTTTAATTACATGTTTTTCTGACGCGCAACCTCTAGTTAGAATCTTGTGGTCAGTGATGTTGTGTGTGTGCGGATTGTTGAGATAATAAAGTAGGGTTACTTTTGCAAAAATCTGTCTAACGTCCAAAAGTCTCAGCTCTTTTAGTAGTTCGTTTGTTGGATATCGATGTGGCTTTCTGGACATGACCCTCAGGAGAGCTTTTTGCGCTTTAACAAGCGGATCTAACGCCGAATCTGTAGAACCCCCCCATCCTAATATACCATATGTAATCGTGCTGTGGGCTAGCGCGTAGTAGACTTTAATGAGGCTTCTTAACGGTAGAACATTTCTAAGGGCCTTAAAAGCAAAAATCAGCTTCCTGATTTTACCCGCAGTAATAAGTACGTGAGGATCCCACTTTAGGTTATTGTCAAAGGTTATGCCTAGGTATTTCACCTGGTATTTGTGTTTAATAATTTGGCAGTTACAGCGTGTGCTTGTTAAAGGAGTGTTCTCAAATGATTTGCATATATGACTCTTGATTCCTGTGTGTGCGTAATCCTTTTTGTCAGTGATCGTAAAGGTCATATAATTTGTTTTATCACTATTTAGTGTTAGAAGATTGTTCTTTAGCCAAAGATTTATATTTGCAAGACCCTTTTCAGCATTTTTATATACACTTGGCCATGTGTTATTCCGGAAGATTAATGCAGTATCATCAGCATACAAGATTGCTTTCCCTCCATCTAATGCCACATTTGTTAGATCGTTAATATAGATTATAAATAAAATTGGGCCTAGGACACTCCCTTGAGGTACCCCATATCTGATAATCCTGTCATCGCTAACAATCCCGTTAAGCTTTGTAACTTGCATTCTTTCACAAAGGTAGTCGGTAAACCATTTCAGGGCAATACCACAGACCCCACATTTTTGTAACTTTTTTAGTAATATAGCATGCGATACCGTGTCAAATGCTTTACAAAGGTCTAGAAAAACGACAAGACATTTATCTCCCTCATCAAGAGTCTTCACTATATTCTGGGTCAGAAAAGCAATGGCGTCTTGGGTGGATTTACCCGACCGAAAACCATATTGAGTGGAAGCTAATAAGTTGTGCTTGTTTAAGAAGCTCATTAAACGGGATTTGATCGTAAGTTCGAGTATTTTTGATAGTGTATTTAGCAAACTAATTGGTCTATAGCAATTTACTTCATTAATCTCCCCACCTTTAAAGATAGGGTTAACCACCGCTTTCTTTAGACACTGAGGAAAAACCCCAGTAGATATACTTAGATTTGTAATAAAAGTTAGAGGTAACAATAAAGTCTCGCTGCACTCTTTGAAAATTTTAGAAGAAATTCCGTCATTGCCGGTTGATTTTTTATCTTTTAGGTTTTTTATTATACTTTTTATTTCTTCGGGGTCCGTTGGTTTTAGAAAAAGGGTTTCTGTTGGAGTATTTGCAACACATGCTTCAAGAGAAAGTTTAATTTCAGTCGTATTTAACAATTCTAGAGTTTTTTCTGCCATTTTCGGTCCTATATTGGAGAAGTAATCATTAAAGTAGTCCGCAATATGTTTTTTGTTATGCTTATTTATTGACACTTTTTGTCCATTAATATTGACTTCTTGCAGCTCTGATGGTTTGGACTTTTTCCTATAAGTCAAATCATTTATTAACTGCCATGTTTTTTTTGAGTTACCAGCATTTTCCTCAAATTCCTTTTTGTAGTACATTTCTTTAGTTCTATTTATTATGTTTTTGCAAAGATTTCTATATTTCAGATATTCATGCTTCAATATGCTATTGCCGAGATTTAATTTGACTTTGTTATGAAGTTTGTCTCTGCGTTTAATACTTCTTAGGAGTCCTGGGGTAATCCATGGTTTAAGTTTTCTCTGACAATGGGGCACGAGTTCCTCTTTTGTATTTTTGTTGACCATTTTTTTTATTGTGTTTACGAAAAATTCAGTTGCTTCATTTGAATCAGATATTCTAAATAAAGGATTCCAGTCAATGTCTGTAATATCTGCGTATAAACTGTCATAATTTGTAACTAAAATCTGACTATTAATTATGTTTTGACTTTGAAGATCTGTTTTAGTTACCAAAATAGTCGGAAAGTGGTCAGTTAGCTCACTGAGACATATTATGCCTAATGTATTATTTTTAGTCGAAGTAAAAAAGTGGTCGAGACATGACCGCTGTCGTGTAGGCATGTTAATTAAGGATATCATTCCAAATTCTGCAAGCATACAGAGATATTCATTGACTAGATTATTTTGATCGAGAATATTAATATTTATATCTCCTCCAAGAATATATTCAAGGCCTTTGTAGGTTTCTAGAGCATCCGCAAGGGACGCAATAAATGGTTTTATAGGATTTGTAGGGGATCTATAAATGGCAAATACTGTATTTTTATCATTTAAAGTAGCCTTCAGACAATTTGCTGTGGTTATTTTTATTTCTTCAATTTTAACATTGTTTTTCTTATTCGAAAAAATGACAACGCCGTCGTTTTGATTTTGATTATGTAGAGTGTAATGCATAACATAATTATCAAGTTGTTGAGTGGGAATATTTTTCTTTATCCAGCATTCCGTCAGGATGATTAAATCAAACTCGGTATCAAGCAAAGTTAGTAGTATGATTAGTTTATCAAAATTTTTGTTGATACTTCTAATATTAAGGTTAAGTATTTTAATACCTTGGCCTTGCAGCACCTTTTGGCATTCCCAGGTGGGCAACTGCTGCGTCGCTGGGGAGTAAGGTATTAGATATTCATCGAGGTTAGCCGCGCCTGTAGCAGCAATAAGCGTTGTTAGTTAGAGCGAGTTTTGTCTGTCTTTTGAGACTTTGCAAGACTTTATCCTCAATATTGGTAGCGTATATCATTGTAAAATTATCGGATTTGAAAACAAACAGAGTACAGTACTGGAAAATAATAGTCACTATTACTAAATATAATAAACATACATAGAGGTTATAATAATTGCAAATAATAGTCTGCATTAAAGTTCCTGAATAGGATAAACAAAATAAGAATACAACGAAGTCGCCATTTCGGCTGATAATCGTCAACATTATGTTTACTAAATATACTAAGAATAATAAACATACACATAGTTTGCCATAAGGGCAAAAATTAGTAAACATTAAAATTAATAAATATAATAAACATAATAAACATACAGGTAGGTTACAATATTGGCAAATCATATACAAAATTAAAAAAATTAAATGTAATAAATATACAGACATAATGATTATTAATATAGTTAAAATACCATAATTTATTTTATAATTGTCGTAAAAGTATGATATGTTATTACAAATTAAGCAGATGTAAATACTACCGGAATTATCGCAAATCGCGTTTAAATAAATAGTTTTATAATAATTCAATATTGAAAAGTTTGTAAAATATCCCAATATAAATAAAAATGTGAAAAAGTCTGACATTATAATAAAAATATATATATAAAGGCAGTGTGTAGTTATAATTAAACTTATCACAGTTAAACAGCCTAATAATGTAGCCAAATTAATGGTGACAATTACAGAGAGATGAAACAATATAAATATTTTATAATTGTAATATAAGCTAGCGATACAAAAAGAGTTGATTTTCATGGTGAAGTAATAGCAAATATATAAAAATATGATATTAAAATAATTGATCGTTAAAATTACTTGGTTGCAGTATAGGAAGTTACTAATTAATAATAAAAATAAAAATAAAATTAGTGAACGCCATAGACATATAAGTGTATCAATAGTGGCTAAAAATAAAGAACCATAACTACCTGTAGTACGGGCATACCCCCTTCACAAAATATTTTCAAGAGAAGTTAAATATTTGATCATCAGTACGCGGCTATCTTCGTCTTTCTTTACCATAGTGATTCCATTCTTTAGCCAAATATATTTGTAATTTTTATTTCTACTTAATTTCCTCGCCTGTAGATGTATATAGCGCCGTAGAGGAGTAAGAGCTTCTTGAATGTATATAGGATGCTTAACGGACATACCAATATCGTGGGTGTTTATTTTTTGATCATTTGATCATTTCGCCTTGTTATATTTCTTAGATGCATCTAAAAAATCATTTCTTATACGGGATGACTTGAATGAAGCGATTAGCGTTTGATTTGTTGGATGTGGGCCGCTATTAGTGCCACTCTCTATTCCCGATCCACGGGCCTCCAGCAGTGATGTCGAAATTAAATCGCATTCTTGTATTTCTAATCCGATTTTTGACGCAATTTGCGTTACGATCAAACGATGATTGTGTTGTTGAAGAGCAGGTATTCCTCTAATTTCCACTTTTGTTTCATTTATCTTCTGGTCTTTCTCGTCCATCTTGTATTCGAGGAATTCCAGTTTATGACGTAGATCGGCATTTTGTTTTTCCAGGATTCCTATCTTGGGTGTTAACGATTCACACACCTTGATTCTAGTCCTCATGTCATCATAGTTTTCATTTAGAAATTTAATGCTTTTCATGATTTCTTCGTGGTCGTTATTTACCTGATTGACCTTATTTACAAGGGCGTCCAGTTTTTGCATAACGTCATTATGCGACTTCTGAAACTGTGTGCATAGATCCTTTCGGAGTTGATCCAGAGCCATAATTTGATCATCCGTTGAAGACGAAGACGACGAGTTCTTCTTGGCTTTACAACATTTCCAGGATAGTTTAGTTTCAGAGGCCATTTTTTTGAAATTTTCATGGCTTTTCCCAGCACAAGCGTAGTGATATTCTTTCTTGCAAGATGAGCATATTAATGCTTCCTCTCTGTCTAGCTCCTCATTGCAGGCCTTACAGATGATCGCCATTTTAAAATTACCCTTTATTAAGTATGAAGGTTGGCAGATACGATAGTTTGTTTATTTATCGATGGCGCTTCTTAGATAATCGTACAGTGAATTACCCTAGCTGTCAGTGATACGGCCGATTTGCGTCATCCAATCAAATGACCGCTGACAGTGGCCGCTCCTGATCGTTCGGCGGTAGCGGTCGGGAGTGACCGTTTTTGTGGATATGCGTAAATGAATAATTGAATTAGCAGTTTCTGAATTTTTTGAATCAAAATATCTCACCAATCCCTCAATCAATTTTGAAAATTTTTCACAGTGTTGTCCTCCACAAGTTTATATCGAATTTGGTAAGTCGACGAAGAAATGTCACTGGCTATTATATATTAATATACAGTTGTTTACAAGAGCTGTCAAAATTACGTGCACACAGTTAGATGGGTAAGCGATGGGTCCAACTAAAGAGTTTATTAATACTATTACTTTTATTATTATCACACACACAGCCGCAGTTCCAGCTCCAAACAAAATTGTTGCCAGGACAGTAAAAATGTTGCTGTGGGCTTTGGTACGTGACTCATAGGAAACTAAAATATTGTTGATGTGGGTTAAGGATAAAAAAAAGTATTTTAGATTCTTGAAGTAGGTCATAATTGCAAAACCAAAGTTATGCTTAATACCTATATTGACCGACACCGATGACCGGCAGAAATGCGTCCTGACAAAGTTGTGGAGGAATATGTATAGTGGTTATGGGAGTTGTAGAGGAATAAAAAAAGAAATGCCGTGAAGTGATTTTAAACGAAAGAGCCAACGTGTTTTATAAAAGGTGTAGCCAAAGCAATTGGTCTAAACATAGCTCAGAATATAAGCAAGTTAAAATGGCAGTAAGTCGGTGATAAATTCCGAAGAACCGACAACCATTGGGGACGAAAGTTTTTAATTGGAGACCACGCACCGGAAAACGCAGTGTAGGATTCCCTGTAGCCCAGTGTTCTGAGGACTTAAGAAAGATACCTGGAAGCTAGGCTTAAATTCAGCGGCGGAGAAACACAGGCATCTCAAGCCAATTAGGTTGGTTTTTGATTTATCAAAAACCAACCTAATTGGCTTGAGATGCTTGGCAATTTTCTCCATAGACTAAGTATGCCTTTGCTCTTATCTTTGATAACAAAAGTAATGACGTCATAAGGATATGACGTCGTCCTTCAAATTTTGCTTCATTCTGGTGATGGATAAGGTGGATTAACAATGTAGAATAAAAAAATTGATTTTTGTTTAAGAAAACCTAGTATTTACCGGGAACGAAATGGTTAATATCAATTACCTGCAACGTATAGGTGCAATATTATTAAAACTAAGAGTTACGTCATAATATGTAACAGTAACTTAACATTTCTATATTTTTTACAATGGTACTTATTTATAGTCTTATCTGGGATATGCTATTTTATTTTATTTTCATGTAGATATATTAAGACTCGATCAATTGGCCTTTGTTAAAGCTGCTGTTTTCAAGCCTTGTGTAAGCCACCTTGATTTAATTAATAGATTATATCAGATAAGACTATATGGTAACACTACATTCACAAAGCACCCTGACCAGGTTCACTAGAACATTATAATGTGTAGCATAGAAACACCTGGTAGATATATTCTTAACAAAGAAATCGAGGTGCAGATATTCTTTTTTTTAGAACTACGTATGCAAATTTTACATAATTTTACAAATTTTACACCAGCAGAAATGCACTCCTATTAGAAATGCACACCTACTATCATCTAAAGATTACTCATAGTAGGAAAACCGACGCAATACTAATATGTAAGTCAACGTCACATTTAGAAAATACCGTGATGACAAATGATTCTGCCTTTCAGAAGCGATGAAAGTTGTGAGAGGATATATTAAAATGCTTCGTTCCCACTGTGAGTGACTCCACGTAGCCGGGAGGAAATTCTAATTTGTGGGTAAGTGTGTCGACGCTCGGGTAATTACCATCGAATGCAGGTGTGTGGGTAAGCGCCGAAATTACCTTTCGCAGGGAACGCTACATTTGTCGCGAAGGAAATTGCCCGGCGCGGCGCTTCGACACGACGCGCCTCGATGCCGACTTATCTACCATTTCGGAAGTTTGATGGGACGGAGCGATAGCTGCCTTCCCTGTCCCGCCGGCTTCCGGGAGGGCTGCCTGCCTCGTGGATTTACAGGGTAGGATTACTATATTGGAGAAAGAAGGCAGGCGTAATTCATTCCAGGCAGAACGACAGTCAGAATGCGCTTTCGATATCACTTATGGATTCTGAAGCCGCTTACAGATATCCGCTAAACAACATGCAAAGCAACAAAGGTTAATATTTCCATAGTCTAGACACAGTATAGCGAGTTAGAACAGTAAGGGCACTCTCGTATGGCGAGGCGTTGCGGGGTTAGAGTGCGAGGGAAGTGAGCAACTTGGGTTGTCGACTACAGCGGGCAAGCCCGTCACCTCAGGAAGTTTTAACGATTAGTAGTTCTATCTCCCTGCAGTGAACGCAGAAGACTTGGGGACAAAACAGTCCACCGTTCAGCTCCGCCACAAGCCCGTAAGAGGCCAACGCCTTAACCGCGAGATAGCCATCAATGTTACCCGGCGGGCCGACACTCACGCCCTTACTTCCAATTGTGACCAGATTACTCCGGTCTCTCGATTGGTTACGAGTTCGAGGTCGCTTGCGCGGTCCTCTCCCTTACGAAGCGGTGAAACGGTGATTACCGAATCTATCGCGGACCACGGCGTCCTTTGCCCGGCTGTTCACCCAGGATCGGGTAGCCGATGGTCATTTCAAGAGCAGTCGACTTAAGGTCCGTAACCACCCCCGCTCTATAGGAAACAGTTCTGCTTCCAGACTCCCCCGACTGTTAGTCAAAGTGCACAGTCGATTGGCTTACGCCGCACGGTGAGCAGACCGTCAAGGAGCGCCAGAAGGTTGATTCCTAGGGGAAACTGACCATAAGGATAGAGTCCTACCCAGGCTCGCACTTCATGCGTGGAGGCCGTCGGATAGGTGTTGACCCGTGAATGTGACCAACCCTGAACAGAATGGGTCTTCGTGGCCAACTCAGCAAGGGCCCATTAACTCCCGAGGGAAGTGAGCAGAGGGGAACATTACGGTAAACACCTGAGGTTGGCGTTAAGCCGATAGGGGCTCTCCAATTGCTCGCACGTTTGAATATCTACAAGCGGCGGAGTCGATGCCATATTACGACGCGCTTGCCGGCTTGCTTCTGCGAATTTTTTTAAACGCCACCATAGTCGGCGCGAACGATAGCTGTGGAACAATGTCTAGTAATCGTGTTACGATTTTTGGTAGCCCTTAGGCCTCGTGAAGTCGTTCGTTCGATTTCAATGTTGTTCTAAGAAAAGTAACTTTATTTACGAGTATGCTGTGGTCTAGACGTCTCCGCGCGCACGAATTGCGCACACTATGAGCACATTGTACAGTCAGGCTCAGATACAACTAGAGCTGTCAACTACAACGGGTGAACCCGTCACCTCACGAAGTTTTAACGATAATGTTCGTTCTGCCTTTCGTGAGGTGAGCGCAGAAGACTTGGTACGAGAAACAATCCACAGACTGGCTACGCCACCTGCCCGTCAGAGGCCATCGCCTTACGGCGAGGCACCGGGAAAGGTACCCAGCGGGCAGGGCACTCGCCTCCTGACTACCAGTTTGGAAGGATATCTCCGTCTGGAATTAACCTTCACGATACCTCCTACTTACTGACTGGTTACAGGATCGAGGTCGCTTGTGAAGACCTCTCCCTTATAAAGCGGTGATACAGTGTCAACCGAATCTATCGCGGACCACGGCATCCTTTGCCCGGCTTATTCACCCGCGATCGGGTGGCCAAATGGTCGTTTCAAGAGCAGTTTCCATAAGGTTAACAACCACCCCCGCTCTATAGGAAACATTGCTGTTTTCAGACTCCCCCGGCTGTTAGTCAGAGTGCACAATCGGTTGGCTGACGGCGCACGGTGCGCGAACCGTCCATGAGTACCCGAAGGTTAATTACTAGGAGAGACTGGCTCGCAGGCCAGCATCCTTCCCTGACTCTCACTTTTGTATGGAGGCCGCCGGTTAAGTGTTGACCCGTGAGTGTGACCGACCCTGAACGAATAGGTCTTCGTGGCCAACTCCAACAACCGTTAGCTCCCGGTTAGTTTCAGATACAGTAAGGTTGTACAGAACCAAACCGTACACCCATACATTAAATAAATAAATACATATTTAAACAAAACTACTTTCTTATTGGGCCACACTAGAAATATACAAACGAGTGGTTTCCGAAGGAGGGTCGTCAATGCCCGAGGAGGGTCGTCAAACTACCACAGCGCAGTCAACTATTAACGCGGCGGAAATGGGAGGTGGAATAGCAGCTTTTTAGGGTTGTTACATTAGACTCTGACTTAAGAATGCTTCTGTAAAATGCCTAAACGGTTGCTAGCAAATACCTAAAAGCAAAAAACAAGATCGAGGATTCACTTGAAGCTTCAGTTGGCATCCCCGTTTGAGTTTCCTCCCCGGTTGATAGAGGAAAGTCGCCGAGAGTCGCCCGTTGATAAACTCGCTCCGAGTGAAGATTAAATAATCTTATTCGCGTCGGAATTACTTTCGGCAAATTTAATTCGGAACGAGAAACTCTCCGCGGGACTCTTGAAGGTAACAGGACCACCTTCTCCCGCTGACGAATACTCGGCGTCTTCGCCGTCGTCGCAGCGGTGATGGAGAGAGAGGGAGAGAGAGAGGATACTTCATCGCGTCGAGTGTTTCATTAAGTAATTTCACTGGATTTATTTCGCGTCATGTAGGATGAGGTTTGCGTCTAATTTCCTATCGGCATATTTTATTTTATTTTTATTATTTAAAAAAAAAAACACTTCATTTCTTAAAATTGCATAAAAATATGCACATCTAGAGACGGGCCAAATTATCGCCTAGTTAGATGTGCTATTGGCAGTAAAGGTCATGTAAGATGTGTTAAACCTCCCTATATTAATTATTAAATAATTTATATAATTATTATAAGATTACATGACCTATGAATGAACTGTATACCTAAACCTATGTACCTAAATAAATAAATAAATAAATTTATTTTATTATATTGGGAATATTACAGCGTTTCAAAATAATGTAATTAACAAAATACATTCACTGAACACATTTTACTCCTTTTTTTTTGGGCAAACGTGTAAAAATACAAAAGAAGGAGAGGGATAGTTGGGATTTTTACTAGCAAATTCAAGTTTGTCGGTTGTACAGTGGGGTACCTCGTGCCTGGTACCTGGTGAGGGTACCTCGATGACCCTCCGGTTGAAGCTAATGAGGCGCTGTGATGGAAAAAAATGATCAAGGCCAATGACTTTTACGTGTTTTCGTTTTTTTTCGGAGGTATAATTCAAGTAAAACGTATATTTGTTAGAAACTCAAATATTCATATGATTATGCTATTCTTATATTATAGTTTTCGCTTTTTTTCTAAGGTGTAATTTAGGTAAATTGTGTTTTTTTTTTGTTTACAGTCAACACATATTTTTATCTAACTCAAACTCTTGCTAAAATATGTATTTTTTAATTTATTAAATTTTAAAAATGGATTTACCACAATTTGAAATAGTTGACATTGATCGTTTTTGCATGTAAAGCTGCAATTGTATTTGCCAATTCTTTCTATTCTTCAGTTGTTCAGTAGTCACTACTCTTTATTGTGAAATTTATTTCACATGCAATTCCCTTATTTGTGTCCCAATGGAAAATGGTGATCCAGCCGGGAATCGAACCCGAAACCATACAATTTAAGATCAGGTGAGCTAGCTACTATGCCACCCATATTTAATTTTTAATAGGTTTTAAACTGTTCGATGTTCTGTCGCCTGTGGCTTCCTTATCACTGCTATGAATAGGTGTGGTGATATTTTTCTTTTATTACTTTATTAATAGCATAGGTAATTGACCGAACTTAACGAGGTCATTGTTTTGAATTGACCGTTTGGCTCTTCCTTTGTTTGTAAACGCAGTTACGACAAAGGTGTTGTTCAATTTTAAATTTTAACTAAGAACAACCGAATCAATGCTCCACGTACAATGCAAGCCCTTTGTGTTTGTCCGAAGATCTGGTAATCCACGGTTCGTAGCGAGCACAAAGCATTGTATAGGTACACTGAAAATAGGACTAAAAATACACTAAAATATTCTATAAATACACTAAAATGAATACAATAAAAATACAATAAATAATTAAAAATACACTAAAAAGGTAAAATACACTAAAAAGTGAAAAAATCCAATAAAAATGTATACTATAAAAATAGGTAAACCTTGCAATAGGTCAATTAGTTCTATTTCTATGTGGTTATAGCCTATGCCAAGAGTAGAGAGACCATGTTTGGAGCTTCTAAAGACCTGCGCGAGCTGCTCATGTCCAAAAAGTTTTATTTTAAGTAGATAAAATTTTCTACAATTATAGCTAATTCGAAACGCCGTACTTCCAGAACTTTCCAAGATACTAACTTTTTAAAAACTAGCAATATTTTCCAAAAGCAAAAAAAATCTGAACAAACGAAAAACCAATTCTTTGGAAATTTTAATTTTTATTTTTTAAACAAATTTTAAATTGTATGATTAGGTACTCGTATTACTCTTTTTAAACTATTATGATTATTTGAATACTATCTAATTGTACATCAGTTTTATTTATTATGGTGTCAGGGAGCGAGGCTGCCCACTGGGTACCTTTCCCGGTGCCTCGCCGTAAGGTGTTGGCCTCTGATGGGCTTGTTGGCGGAGCTAGACAGTAGATTGTATTGTTTCTAAGTCTTCTACGTTCATCCCACTGTTCAAAGAACGACCACGTATCATTATAGGTACCAGCCTGGCGTGACGGGTTCGCCCGCTGTAGTCGACAGCAACCTACTGGCTATTAGCCGGGCGGGCAGCAGTTCTAGCAAACCGAACAATGCACCAACCGACTAGTGTCGGCACGAGGTACTCCACCGATTCAGCGGTCTTTTGATTCCAACTGCAACCGACTGCAGCAGGATTACAGCAGTGGCAGCAGCTCACAGCGGCCCTTACCGGGTAATCCCCTCTACGAGGAGGCTACCAGATAATAGTTGAACCGTGAGTTATGCAGGCCAGACGACATAGGCCAACACCTCCCAAGCATTTGGCCAACACCACCCAAGCTGCACGGAACGATTAGGAATCAGAAGCAGACGCAGTTGGTTTTGTGGGGACCTCATGAGCCAGGCCTATTGGCCCGGCTTGCTGGATAACATCGCAGGACTGAGCGCAGTACCTTCTTGCGGAGACGTGTAGATTATGAAAACCTGTTGCAACATTTGTTGCATTTCATGTTGTGCTGCGAATCTCGAGTCTATATGAAGATAACACACCCAAAAAAAAATATATCATAATTTCTAAAGTGCGGCTGTGTTAATACAAGAAGTAATTTTTATATTTGGGCTTTCAATATTTCAACCTGCTGCCATCAGAAAATTTATAAACTTCAAGGGGTTGTATTTAAGAAATGCATAAAGAGAAGAACCTAGTTATGCATGATCTGTTTAATTTGGATGAATTTAACAAGGCTATTTTAGATTTCAAAAGATAGTTTTACCATTTATTAAATCTATTTGTTTATTCTCGATTAAAATTAATGTTGTTGTGTATGTTGCTTCATTGGCGTTGTCTCTGGTGTTGATAGTTCTTGAAAAACTTAATGATTATTAAAACATTTTTGATTGATTATTTAAAAAAAAATACCTATTGATTATTATTGATATTTTTGTTTATTTGAGTCTGTTTAATTTTTGTAACTGAACAGAACGTTCCTTGCCTTTACATAAAAAAAAGTATATGTACATGTAATGAAGTTGTGAATAACTTCGAGCCGATGTAAAATGACGCATTTCACAGTCTGTAACTTTATGTAATTAAAAAGCTATAACAATGAGTATCTGTACGCAGCTATATACCTTGAGTATTTAATTACTGACATTCGTGAGTGGGTGAACCATTACGAGCAAGTAGGCAGCTTCTGACCAAAAAAATGGGGTGTGTCATGGACACGGTCTTATGTTGTACGTGAATACGTGTACGTAACGGGTAATATTTTCTATATAAAATAAAAAATGCGCTATTTTATATTTGTTTTGGTGCTTGCAACAGTGCCGAAATATCGGAGACTCATCGGACACAATTCGCATGGTAAATATCCGTTATTATGCCCATTGTGTCTTCATAATCGACGATCGTACACAATCGATGCCTACACAGTCCGGCGTCGATATAGAAGCGATTTCATCATCCACTTGCATGATTTCAACCGCCCCAGCTGCAGATGTACTAACACCGTTGTACATCTGCAGTTGATCCGCTCGGCCACATTTATTCTTTTATGTTTCCGGCACTACGTCACTCGGTCATATGGTGTCTTATTGGTATCATTTGATTGATTTTGAGAAGCCCTTTCCAAGCGTATACGATCTTTGTATTTGGCTTTTTGACGAATAGGCCGACATCATATATTTTTGATTATTTTTAATTTATTTTGACACCATATATATTCACTATAATTATTTTACACTAACGTTTTATATTTACAATAGATAGATATTGGTGATAGCTGACGATTGAAAGCTAAACGAACGTCGTAGCTTCTCCGAGTCAACAATTATACTAAATGGAAGTTATACTTCCCCCTCCACCGCGCGCGATGCGTTACAGTCCTCACCTTTGATCCTTTAGCTATCCATTGGTGTAATTAAATTTTGGATGGAAATGATAGATATGTAGCTGCAACATTAAACTGTATCCCCCGATTTTGTTATCATTCGTTTTTTGAATAGCCCCCACTATGGAAGCAATTTTAAAGACGTATTCACGACAAAAAAGGAAAAAATATAAATGTGAACAACTTGATTGGTAAATAAAATTCTGACAAGCCTTGAGCGCGCTGTGCCATCTAGTGATAGGTAAAATATCGCGAATATTGTTCATATGTGATATTTTACCTGCCGCTAGATAACGTAACTTGCTCAAAGTTTTTTTTTTTAATATAAAAAGCTTTCGATTTAAAAAAATATATATTTTTCTAGAATAATTTTACCCAAAAAAAAAGTCAAGAGTTACTTAACTTCTCTTACTGATTTACCGACTACAAAGAAGTCAATAATAAATAGAAACTTACCCTGCATAATTCTCCGCTGCTCCATGTTTTATTTATTCTTGCCGTTTGCAGGCAAGAGCTATAGCTACAGCGCCGCGCTTGCCGCATGGAAAATATTCAGGTTTTATGTAAATTTAACGTCCGGATGTGACCGGAAAGAGGAGATAATGGCAACACTCGAACAATTCTCGCTTAGTAAATAAGTACAGCGCTTGTTTACGCGTCGGATAACCCAACTCTGCTCTAATTGCGCCCTATAAAAGGCAGACGTGCCTACAGACACCTCAACAACTCCGCGCTCGAGCATAATCTTTATCTTCTGCTGTCTTCTATAGCGCTAATGCTCTATTGGGATAAAATCAGATAATTCTGTGGCGTGTCTAAAGATGCATCGCTTAGTATAGCTACAGTACTACCTGACTATATTAGGCCCACCCGTACATTTCGGTATGTAATAATCTTTGAACAGTGCTTACGTTCAAAGTGTCCAATTACGTCGTGTCCAATTGGCGGCCAAAAACCGCTCTTGGACGTGTCAAAATATTTGTGTTTTAAGTAGTAAGTCTCATTACTACTTTAATCTTTACTTAACATACATATGTTATTATAAAAAATATGTAGCATCTAAGAAAATTTGGAACCTACTAAAAGTTATTCGTCATAGAATCTTATTACAAAACAAATTAGGCTTATTTAATAAAATAGTCAATAATTCTAATGGCTACCTACTAAACATACAATAATTAAAATAGTCAGTTAAAAAGTTGAATAATCAAAGCAGAAGCCTAACAATTGAATTAGTCAATAAGTCGAATATATACGTACTAAAACCTGTACATAGTAACATCCAAAGTAGTAAGTAAATTGTTAAATAATCAAACTAAAGCTAAATCTTACGTTTAAATACTATAATATAAGTACACATATAATTATCATTCAAATTGGTACAATATTTGCAAAGTCATGGCCCTCGAATTCGGTCAGATTATAGAAATACTGGCCTATCAGCATCTCTTTAATGTTTTCTTTAAAAAAAAATCCTCCAGTTGTTTGATAGTGGTAGGGAGTAAATTGTAGAATTTAATGCTAAGGTATAAGTAGCTCTTCTGTACTTTTGCCAGTCTTATTCGGGGCACTCATAAAAGGGAATTACGAATGTGTTCAAACACATAATTATTACTAATTTAGTTCATGCAGTAGGACGGTGTCGATTACAACGGGCGAACCCGTTACACCAGGCTGGTATAACAATATGTGATCATTATTTCAGCCGTGGGATGAACATAGATGACTTAGAGACAAGACAATCTACTGTCTAACTCCGCCAACAAGCCCGTCAGAGGCCAACGACTCACGGCGAGACCCCGGGAAAAGTACCAAGCGTGCAGCCTAGCCCCCTGATTCCAGTTGGAAGGATATCTCTGTCTGGAATTAACATTCAGGATACGTCCTGCCTCCGGACTGGTTACAGGATCGAGATCACTTGCGAAGTCCTCTCTCTGATGAAGCGGTGATACGGTGTACACCGAATCTATCGAGGACCACGGCATCCTTTGCCCGGCTTATTCACCCGGGATCGGGTGGCCGAATAGAATGGTCGTTTCAAGAGCAGTTGCCATAAGGTTGACAGCCACCCCCGCTCTATAGGAAATATTACTGTTCCCAGACTCCCCCGGCCGTTAGTCGGAATGCACAATCGATTGGCTGATGCCGCACGGTGCGCAAACCGACCAGGGCGCCCGAAGATTGACTCCTAGGGGAAACTAGTCCAGGGTCCTACCCGGGCTCGCACTTCATGCGTGGAGAGTTGACTTGTGAGTGTGACCAACCCTGAACAAATGGGTCTTCGTGGCCAACTCAGCAAGAATAGTAAAAAATAGTAAAACAAAAAGTTGTAATATTTTAAGACAGTGTTTTATTTCTTTTGATTTTTTTCCTTTCTCTCGGCTAAAATTCACTTTTTAGTACTTCGGTTTTTTTCGAAATGACCGATTCAATAGTTTATATCATAATGATGCATAGAGATATACACTGTGCTGTAGATAGGTATTCTTCAAGCAGTTTAATAATACTTGTCTGATACATCGTGCAGGCTCCTCGGGGAGACTGGCCCGCAGGCCAGCGTCCTACCTTTTCTTTCCCTTCTGCTCGGAGGCCGCCGGATGGGTGTTGACCCGTGCGTTTGACCGACCCTATACAATTGGGTCTTAGTAGCCAAACTGCAACAGGGACCATCAGCTCTCATTTAGTTCATGCAGTATTAATTAGTTTTATATGTTTCGATATGAAATGGCAATATATTGGGTGGCCTTACCTATGTAATTGCTGTTTTTTTATCACACTGGCTATATTGAACTTGGATAACTTGAGTTTGAGTTGGAATTTCAAATTCAAATAAATTTTAATTTAAGGCCATGCTATTTTCTTTTAAGAATCACCTGTTTATTTGTTTTTCCGTCATTTGCTTTTGCGCAAATATTTTCGTTTGTGCAACCATGGTAAAGTTGAAACTTTGCATTATTTTCAAATCTGAGATCCTGTTGCCGGTGTTTTCTATTACAACTTCTTGCAGTCTGGCTATACAGATATCGTAAATGTGTACTGTTAATATCAACAAATAATGATGGAGAAGCTCGCGATTAAATTACCGAGCCTGGTCAATCGCTCATCGCCACTGCTTCTGCATGACAACGTAGAACTACAGATTGCAAACAGTCGCAAAGTTGCACCGTACTTGTAGGTAAACCGTTCTCCTATAGAGGTTAATTTTTTTCAATGGGAAAAAAACTTTAAAGAGTCGATGAAAAACGCCTTCTAAGCATTCATTGTTTCCTGTCCACGAGAGTTTTACAGCAAAGGAATAAACTCACATTAAAATGACAAATCTGCATAGATAATAGGGGTCAATATTTCTATTAATTAAATATATATTTTTCATATAAAGATATTGGCCCTTAATTTCCTTTTTAGAAATTTATCTTCATAGGTAAGGACCCAATATATAATTTAATTCTGACAAAAAGTTGAGTATTTTATTATTTAATTAATGCGGTAAGATTCTGTTGTTATAAATATAGTGGAAGAAATATATTTTTTTCTTACACAAAAAAAACAATTCCATCAATAACCATTAACACAACAAAATATAATTTAAATTTAACAATATTCTTCTTATTTTTCAGGTGTCCTCTCTTCTGTGAAGTTGGCGACCACTGGCTATTTGCATCTTGTTGCAGACTACTGTTCTCGTAATAGCAGATTTACACTACAAATAGAGTGGCTTCCCATTAGACGATGTCGGGAATTTCACATACACGTCCTACTCTTCCGAGTACTACAGTCAAACTGTCCTACTTATTTGTATAATCTCTCCGCTTTCATCCCATGGCCTTCCATTGCGCTCGCAGGAAAATCTATTACTGGCTATACCTCAGCATTCATCAACTTTGTGCATGCGACCCGACTCTGGAATTCCGTGCCTTTACCGATAAGACAAGTTGAAAACCTGAGCGGGTTTAAAAAATTGTTAAAGAGACATTTACTCAACTCTTGAATACGCCCTCCCCCTCCCGTCTCCTTTGCTTGTCCTTATATTCCACTCACCCCTTCAATATCGAGTTGGCATACGTTACTAATCACTGTTTTATATTCTATATATATTATTATATTATACATATATTCTACATAGCCCCAAAATTATACAATTCCCTTAGTGAAGACATGAAAAATTATCCTAACATAAAAATATTTAAAGCAAACCCCCCAATTAGTATCACTTATCTATTTTTCTTAATTAAATTTTATTAAATTGCAACTATAAATGTATATATTTATTACATAGCTATATTTTTTATAAAATTGGTATATTTATGTGTATATACAGGTGGTGGGTCCAAATAATTTATTTTAAAAAAAACACTTCATTTCTTAAAATTGCATAAAAATATGCACATCTAGAGACGGGCCAAATTATCGCCTAGTTAGATGTGCTATTGGCAGTAAAGGTCATGTAAGATGTGTTAAACCTCCCTATATTAATTATTAAATTATTTATATAATTATTATAAGATTACATGACATATGAATGAACTGTATACCTAATCCTATGTACCTAAATAAATAAATAAATAAATAAATAAATATTTTATCCTATGATGACTATTATGTAAGTGTTTATTACTTGTGAATCAATTTGCCCACATAAACCTTTAGTCACAATAACCCTGGCGGTATGGCCGTAAGATATTGCCACTTGGCAATAGGCCCACCACATTGTACTCTTATGTGTGTGCAAAAAAGCTTTTCAAACAAACAAACAAACACTCTCGCCTCGCGCCTCGTGCCTGTGTCTCGCCTCGCGCATCGAGTGATCGAAGGAAAATGGGTTTCTGTTTACACTCTCGTTGTGCGTGAGAGCTAGTATAGAATGTCAGTCTAACTAACCTGGACAACGGCGGTTTCAACATCGACGAAACGTCGGGTACTACAAACTTCTCGCCTTAAAATTGCTTTATCCTATTTAAAATGTCAAACAACCGCGACAGTCATCGATTTCATATCTGCAACGGATCTTTAACATGCTGTCCATTTCTCATTCATACAACTTCCAAGGAATTTATATTTCTCTGCTCGCTGTATAAGTTCTCCATTAATAAAGATAGACTGTTGATACTCATTGCAACCAGTTATCACATAAACTTAGTCTTGCTTTTATTGATGCGCAGCTGTAATTTTCACGTTCATCATAACATGAATATTGAACAGTGTAAATCGGTACTCAGATGCAGCATGCACCTAATAATATGGCTATGTACTGTAGATTATTATATACAAATCAACTACATTAATAGAGCACGTGAAAATGAGCCAAAAATAGAAATGAAACTGCACTTAACTGCAGATAGGCGCCGTTTGCCACTTTTGTTTTTTTTTCACGAATGCCCAACAAAGAAGGAGTGTAATATATTCAGGGTTTATCTATCTATGTTTTCCGTTTCTTTATTCCGAAAAAACTTCTAAAGTGTGTAGTTTTGTTAAAATCGTTATGTTGTCCCGATTGTCATAGGGTATCTTCACTTTCCAAATATCAAGTAAGTATTTGTCTAAATGTCCAAATGTCTGAATGTCAATAAATCAACATACATAAACATATCGTATTTAGTATAAAATGCAAGGTCTGATTGAGTACATTCCGGAAATGTACATTTGTTTATATGGATAAATACTTACCAAAATATTTCATAAAAAAACCATAATGAAAATAATTTTAAATACAGTAGTTCACTCTCTGTAACGGCATTCGATTTTTTTATTCTTTTTAATATATTTACTTGCTAATTGCACTTTTTTTTCATATTACACAGGATTACTGCGAATCCAAATCGGTTTGATATCGAAATCTCTGATTTTTCAATTGCAACTGGGCCACTATACCATGGAAATGTATCGATTTTATAAAATCGCAACATTTTTGCAGAAATCACGGAAGCACCTTCTGCTATTTCAATGGACATCCGTATGATAAGGCATCAAAAGTGATAATAAATAAAAAGTTGGTAAAAACACATAATTCTTTAATTTTCTACAGGGTTTACGGGACTAACTATAAGGTTTACGTGACCTAATGAGGCCTGTTGCAGTTTGGCCACTAAGACCCAGTTGTATAAGGTCGGTCAAAAGCACGGGTCAACATCCATCCGGCGGCCTCCCCTCAGAAGTGCGAGCTTGGTTAGGCCTCTGTGCCTGCAAGCCAGTTCCCCTGAGAATCGTTCTTCGGGAGCCCCTGGACGGTTTGCACACTGTGAGGCCTCAGTCAATCGACTGTACATTCTAACTGATAACCGGGGTAGTCTGGAAACGGCTTTGTTTCCTATAGAGTGAGGGTGGTTGTTAACCTTACGGCAAATACTCTTGAAACGACCCGTCGGCTATCCAATACCGGGTGAACAGCCGGACATAGGACGCCGTGGTCCGAGATTGATTCGGTAGACACTGAATCACCGCTACATAAGGGATATTAACGCGTAAGCATAGTAAATATAATATATTTACTGGGCTTCAGTAAATATAATATAATTACTGTGCTTCATAATCATATTATGATATATTTACTGTGGCGTAAGCGACCGAACCCATAACCAGTCGGGAGGCCGGAGAAATCTAGCCATAACTGGTAGCGAGGGCGCTTAATCTTCACGATGGGTTAACGACTCAAAGCCTTGAGCAAAGTAGGGCTTGATCTCATGCGGGCTACTTGGCGAAACTATGTAGTGTATTGTTATTGTCTAAGTGCTCTACGCTCATTCCGCGGCTGAAAGAACGATCATATATCGTTTTAACAGACTGAGGTGTTAGGTTCGCCCGTTGCAGACGACAGCTCCAAATTTCTCACTTCCCTAGCACCCTATCTATTGGGAGTTAATGGGCCCTTGCTGAGTTGGCCACGAAGACCCATTCTGTTCAGGGTTGGTCACACTCACGGGTCAACACCTATCCGACGGCCTCCACGCACGAAGTGTGAGCCTGGGTAGGACTCTGGCCTTATGGTTAGTTTCCCCTGGGAATCAACCTTCTGGCGCTCCTGGACGGTCTACACACCGTGCGGCATAAACCAATCGATTGCGCACACTGATTTACAGTCAGGGGAGTCTGGAAGCAGTACTGTTCCTATAGAGCGGGGGTGGCTGCGGACCTTACGGCGACTGCTCTTGAAACGACCATCGGCTATCCGATTCTGGGTGAACAGCCGGTCAAAGGACGCTGTGATCCGCGATTGATTCGGTATACAGCGTTTCACCGCTTCGTAAGGGAGAGGACCGCGCAAGCGACCTCGAACTCGTAACCAATCGAGAGACTGGAGTAATCTGGTCACAATTGGAAGTAAGGGCGTGAGTGTTAACCTGCCGGGTAACACTCCTGGCTATCTCGCGGTTAAGGCTTTGGCCTCTTACGGATTTGTGGTGGAGCTAGACGGTGGACTGTTTTGTCCAAGTCTTCTGCGCTCACTTCAGGGAGATAGAACAACTAATCGTTAAAACTTCCTTAGGTGACGGGCTCGCCCGCTGTAGTCGACAACCCTAGCACCCTATCTATACATCTCCTGTTCTCTCGCTACACTGTGCATCGGCGGCCGTTGAAAAGTAGCGTCTTCGTGGCGCAAGCTACACGAAAAGAGTGCAGTGTCGCTCGCCCGCCTAATAATTACTTCCGATGCGATTGCCCCGTCGAATCGCCCAAACGCTTTTCGCGCCGCCCTGGCCGCCGTTCGGCCATTTGAATAATGTCGGAAGGCGAGAGCTTTTAAGGCGTTTAACGAATTTGCATAATGAATGATGACGGCTCACAGGGCGGCAAAGGCGGCTGATCGAAGGGCGGATTCGCGGGGCGGCGATCGCTTAGAGCCGGCGCCAGCGATATCCGAGTTAACAATATTGGCGGATCTATATGTGAGACCTCGTACCCGCAAAAAAATTAATTCGTGTTTTGTATTGGTATTGGTTTAAAATCACGCTGCGGATCGTTCTGTTCATGTCCACGGGGGTCAAATTGCTTAATTTTCATGTAATTCTCATTGCAGTAGCATCTTATGGCATTCATGGAATCATATTTATTGATTCCTTGATTTGAATAAAAGATTCAATTATATTCATATATATTCATGATTCAGTCTCCTAATGCTTAAGATTTAACTAACTGCCATCCTACTATACTCTATTATATGACCTTTTAAGCTATTGCATAGCTTTTATCGCGGGCCTGCCAGCGCGGCGACCGAATGAAGAAATTTCTTAACGAAAATTAATGATTTTAAACTGATAATTACGTCTAAACGAGTACTGCTTACGATTCGAAAAAAATATATGTTAAACAAGAACATTTTCCTAATATTCTCAGCTTTGAATATTTTAGATTTTGTTTATATTACATAGTGTAATTAATTTGTGAAATTAGGTCTAACCGAACACAAAAACGACTACTACGCAAAGACTATCTGGCGTATTATTATGAAACCTGCACCATTTTAAAGATAATTTAATTATCTATCTTTTTATCTACGATTTTTTTCGAATAATCTGTTTTTTTTTCTTTATCGAATAAAAAATTCGTGCGCGGTGCTCTATCGGAAGACGTTTAAATTATTCCGAATCATTTGCTTCCGCAGCCGCAAATGATTCGGAATAATTTCAACGTTTTCCGATAGAGCGCAGTTATCTGATATCAGAAAAAATAAAATAAATATATAAATATAACTGCATAAGTTGTTAAAAATGCTGTGCAATAGCTTTACCGCGGCAGTCCCCGAGTGCCACGCGTATTTTTTTTATATTATACCATACCCTTATAATATATTAGGTCATACTATATATTATAAATATTAATATCCAATTATTTGGTCCACATGTAATATTGGGTCTTTACCTATGTATTTGCTGTTTTTTCACACTAGCCATTTTGAACTTGGATAACTTGGGTTCGAGTTGAAATTTCAAATTTACATAAATTATAATTCAAGGCAGTGTTATTCTTTTTAACACGCTTTTATTAGGTCAACCTGTATGTAACTAACTATGTAATGGAATCTACGGTAACTAATTTAACCATCTTCCAAGGATCGTAGCATCATAAAAATTGGCAGCTGTATGTAGTTCTGATGACAATACAATAATATGGTAGTGTCGAACTGATCTGATGATGGAGTCGGAACATATGAACTGGAACTTCATGATGGAACATCGTATCATAGCTGTGTTTGGACTTGTTAGAAACGTCTTCGAATGAACTTTGACCACGATTAGGTTTCAAGGTCTGGTGATGAAGCCGGAAGATAGGCACTGGCATTCCATGATGGAATATCGTATCATAGCCGTGTGTATTTGAATATCGTATCATAGCCCAAAAGCGTGTTTCAAGTGTTTTTTTTTAAACTATTAATTTATTTAAGTACCACCTGTTTATTCGTCTTTTCGTCGTTTGTTTTTGCTCAAATATTTTCGTTTGTGCAACCATGGTAATGTTGAAAATTTTGCATTATTTTCACATATGAGATCCATTGCCGGTATTTTCTATTACAGCTTCTTGCAGTCTGGCTATACAGTTACCGTAAATGTGTACTGTTAAGAACTGCACACTACGATGGAGAAGCTCGTGATTAACTAACCGAGCCTGGTCAGTCGCTCATCGCCACTGCTTCTGCATGACAACGTATAAACACAGATTTCACTGCAAACAGTCGCAAAGTTGCAGGAGCTGCGGCGGGAGTTTATTGGTCACCCGCCGTTTTTGCCAGACCTTGCTCCAATAGAGTTTCATTTTTTTAACAGAATTTAGATAATTTTTACAAGGGGAAAAAACAACTTTGAAGAGTCGTTGAAAAACGCCTTCAAAGCATCGATTAGTCCCTGTCCATGAGAGTTGTTCAGCAGAGGAATTAGGCAACTCCTATTAAAATGATAAATCTGCCTAGATAATTGGGTTCAATGGTTCTATTGATTAAATATATATTTTATACAAAGTTTTTGGCCTTAAATTTCCTTTACAGAACAGCAACTTTATAGGTAAGTACCCAATATAACACCCATCCACGCAATAAAAAATACTACTCAAATGAAATTCCTACCTCCAAAACAAATATTTCGCTCAATGCGAAACTCTCCTCTTAGGGGCTCTCTAGACGATCAAGCATGCTTGACAAACTTCGCGTTGCGGGCAGGGAGGGGATCGTAAACCGCAGGAAGTATGCATTTTTTTTTTGCAATATTTACCAAAAATGCCTAATTTTGTAGTTTATACCAGGGAGCCACTTAATTAGACGTAATTGATTGATAAATGACGTGACTCCCTGGTATAAAACTACAAAATTAGGCATTTTTCGTAAATATAAAAAAAATGCATATTTCCTGCGGATTACGATCCCCTCTCAGCCCGCTACGCGATGCTTGACAAGCATGCTTGATCGTCTAGAGAGCCCCTTAAAATGATAGTTTCTCTTGGTCGATGTTTGAAATAACAGTGTCAAAATCTGTTATAATATTATAATTCTGAGTTAATAATAAAATCTTTTCGACCACATATTTTTATTTTTTTTTAGTAATCTACCTACCTATAATTGATTTCGTTTATCTACGTCTAAAAAATGCCCTTCATTGGACCCTCCCCGATTATGTTTGTCATATAACGCACATCACATAACAGTAAACATTATATTTGCGTATTCGCCGATAGCACAATCAAATATTATTGTAAACTAATAGTAATGTTTAAACTTTTCGCACGTGTAAGATATGATATAAGTATTAGCAATAACTCAAGAAAAAAATACTTACGATATCTCAATATGTCCCCCCGTCCTTGATCCGAAAACAGCTGCATTTGCTTCAATTTTAATCTATTGACCCTGTTTATCATGTTATTTGTAGAAGTGATCTTGTTATGTATGTAGGTAAACGAGATTATGATTTTTTTTTGATCGGAGAGTGGAAAAAAGCGAGAAATATTTAGGCAAATTCTGGCGAATTAGTAGGTAACTTAATCATTTACTAAAAATAACATTTAATTATGTATATTATAATTTTATGGAGAAATAATACAAAGAGCATACAAGTCATAGTCAAGTCAAGTTAGTCAAGTCAAGTTAGTATACAAGTCATATTTTTTTGTATTAAAACTTGTTTCATTTTATGGAAAAGCGTAGTGCTTTGTGAGGGACCACCCCTCACAAGACTCCGAATTAAGATGTGAGGTGGTGGTGTCAACTTACGAGTTATCTCCGTATTTAAAGGCGGTTTTGATGAAGCAGAAGATATTTATTGATTGAATCGATTGAATATTGCCAATTATAACGCTTGCCGAATTAACGAGTGCCCGGATTACTTTATCGAGACGCGAGGGTTGCGCGACGGCGGTTATGTAGGAGAGTGGATGAGGATTGTATGTGTGCTCCTAGTATCTTGTACTGGGCACGGTTCGAGTCTGTGGGATTACAGACTGATGCTTCGAGACTCGGGGAAAATGAGAAAAGGAAACCAAGGAGCCGGATCCGTTGAGCGACCTCGTAAAGGGGTACCGGATATGCCGTCGCAGCCTTGGGGGAAGGTGATCAATCGGGGACTGATAATTTGGTTGCTTTTTGGCCGGTTTATACAGGCCGTGCAATTTGAAATATTCTGAGTAAAAGTATTGTTTCATCGTGCTGATTCATAGCTGCACGAGTCAAAATAATAGCAGAATTGTGTCAGTGGATTTCACTCGAAATCGATGCATTTGTAGATCGTATGTAGTGGACTTAAGGTCCGTTACAGCTTCAATTAAATATCATCAGTTTTAATACTCTCAATTTTTATTTCCAGAATACTAATATTTAGTGCTTACATTTTTACTAGATATTATTTACCTTGCAATGTATTACTTTTTTAGGTCAAATCTTGCAAGCTGAAGTGGAACCACTTCCTCTTGTCCTATGAAGTTGAAATTGTACACGTTGGTTGAGTTCCGATGACAATGCATTTCTATGGTGAGCGTGACCTAATTCTACAACCAGGCTCGGCTCCCGACGAGACTACTCTTTCACGGTCAACAGCACAGACACACAATTTTGTATACGCATTCAATTATAATACCCCGTTCTAAGTTTCATCGTGTCAGAGCTGCTGCAACCAGGGTTGGCTTCCAACGAGGGGACTCCTCAAAGGCCAACAGCACAGAAACGAAATTTTGTATACGCATTCAATTATGACAGTCCGTTTTAAGTTCCACCGCGGCAGGGCTGCTGCACCCAGGGTGGGCTTCCAACGAGGGTATTCCTCAACGGTCAACATCACAAACACGAAATTCTGTATAGCATTCAATCATGATAGCTACTATGACATACATGGATGCTGCACCTAGGGTTGTCTCAGAACAGAGCATTGTCATTAAAACTTGTTTTTAAAAATCTTTTTAATTCAGATACAATACTTCCCACATTTTTCGTATAAAACCTTTTTCTTTTACTCGAAGAATTAAAACCTTTTAACTATTACTCCTTTATTTCTCCGTCGTATGCCGAAATTTTAAAGTTCCACAATAAAAATTTACATTATTTGATATTTTCGTCTTGGTGCCCTAATCTCTATTACCCAGAGTATAAACCCAATGATAATAATATATCCATTAAAATTGCATCACAAAAGGGGCTATTCTGAGCATAGTAACACGACTCGCTTCCTGTTTTTGTTGAAGCAGCTCTGTGTGGCTTTCTGAGCAATTTGAGCATTATACATAACCGCAAATCATGAGTTAAAAAGGAAACGATTCATTAAGAACCTGTTTAAGTGTGAAAATAATCTGATTATCAATTTACATTGTCATTTCCCTGATTAAAGCAACGCTTCGAATGACTACTACAGCAATAATAAATTAATGGTCTCATATTGAGTTTATAAAATATGTAGAGTCCGGATAGAGAGATGATAAGCACTATAATAATAATGGCTTACGGGAAAGTTTGTCCGAAAGTTATGGAAATTATGTCTGCAAAGTTTTAGAGCGTCGTATGCACTTTACGTGCTACATAAATAATGATATCCTGTATAATAAACAGGGTGACTGTCTCCTTTCGGCACGTAAAACTCGATTTTTTAGGTACATGATTCGAAACAAAAGTTTATTATACAAGAGAGTTATATTTTTTACAAGGAAAGGTCACAAGTGTAATTCATTAATGTGTCCATGCACAATTAATTAGTTTATCGCACTTATTTCTTTGGTTATATATCATGATATCCGTTTGTACTATTCTGGGGAGAGAAATACAATAAAATACAATTACATTATATTCCAGTAGGTAGGCATCCTTACAATTGGATGCGTCATTGCGTATAATATTATGTAGGTACTATCGTGGTAATTGTGGGCATATAAATTAATTAAAATAATTTATTATCCGTTATTATTATTTCCTAGTTATTCAACGCGTTGTAAGAAATTCCACATTCTCCCACTATCCAAAAGAAGGAGCATAGCGGACCTATACTATCTTCTAAACATTGCAAATGGAAAGGTTGACTGTCCCGAGTTGCTTGGACGCTTGGGCTTACGTACTCCTGCTTCGCGTCTCAAGAATCCCAACCTGCTTTACGTGCCCACTAAAAAACGAATTATAAGAATAATTATGTCATACGTTTAGATGCGAGTAGAGTAGTGGCGCGAGAAGTTGATATTGACATATTCAATACCTCTTCTCGAAAATTGAAACTTATACACTATAAAATCAATGCTTATACTAAACAATATGCTCTTTTCTTCTTGGCAATATTAGCAACTATTTACAGTTATATTTGTTTGTTTATTCACTTATTGTATCTTTTTATTATGTGTGAAGATTTTTAATTGGCCTTCAAAACTTATTTCTCAATGTGTACCTATACAATGTTTAATTAGCTGTAAGTTTTCCTAAGAAATGACAATAAAATAAAATAAATGAAAATCAACGATTATTAGAAAAGAATGTAATAATGAAAATTTCTGATTAAAAGTAAAGAAAGACAACAATGTATATATCCTTAAATACCATTGAAATAATATTATAGTCAGGAAAATAGATTATCTAACACTAAACATGTAAAAGTTATAAAATTCAGCAATAAAGCTTTGGCCCATAAAAATAAAATTTATGCACTGTGGCAAATGTCAATTATCAGGATATTTCCTTTATTTTACAGCATTATACCTACTCTTAAAATATAAATTCCGCAATATCTTATGTCATATATTAGAGTTTTGACTAAGCTATAGACTCTTATTTTTTTGAAGTTATTATCTACAAACCTTTTTTCTCAGGGATCTTATTATAAGGCAAAGGCTTTGGTGAAGGTAGCTGTTACGCAATTTGCTAAGCCGGTGCCGATTAAGGTATGATCCAAGTTTATTTCTCGTATTGTGTTGATGATAGTCACCGTTCGCCGATAACTCCGATATATGTTTACTAACTTACATTATTCTTGGTAGATGTAGCACGAGTATATCGTCATGATTACCGACTCGATAAAAAACGAGTTATATGAAATTCTTGGAAAAGCTCTGATAAGAGTTCTTAAGGAGAAGGAAAGAGATAAAGACAGTTTCCCATTTGGTTGCGACGTTAATGTGCGTCTATTTCTCACTTTTTTTCAGAGAAAATTTTAGTAACGTCGTCGACATTCTTAAATTACTTAAAATGTGTATACAGACAGTTGCGAAAATACCTCGATTGACAACACCGTCAAAAAATTTATCGTTTTTTTTTCTGTCTCGCGTAGGCAAGAAAGATACTTCATTTTGAAAGAATTGTTTTTAGTATGGGTTCTCTAATAGTATTTCTTGCTTGCCTCACGGTTGATCTACTCCAATTTTGTTTTATCCGTCCCTTGGTTCTAAGGCAATCCTTGTATATCCCTTCCCTGTACTGTGTATTGTATCTTCTCCTAGCCACTGGTATTTTCTTAATATCATGTTATAGAGCCATGTTAGAGACCACGTTATAGAGCTATTGACGTACACCGGTTTCACAGACATTTCAAAAATACTTATTAAAACAGATTAATTTTTATATTATTACTTATTATTACAGGTACAGGTACAGGCGCATACCTGTTGGGGTGATGTGATACTGACGAAGTAATGCCCTATGGCGACTTTTCTTTTATGTGTTAATCAAAGTTTAAAACGAAATGTAACGAAAAGTATATTGTCTTTATTTATAAATAGGATAAAGTATAAAATTTAAAAAAAAATAGCCAACCTAATTTTGGGATGGTAGAAAACAAATGAAGCCTGAAAGCCAAAGCCAAGAATAACATACGAGTATAAGTTATATAGCGAATGTGATAATAATGCGACATATATCATTTTTATTTACCTAAAATATGTAATTAAATAGAAAATAATTAGACAAGTCATTAAAAAAAAACGATATCTAGTGTATTTCATTGGAACTACTTCAACTGGAAATCAGAAAAATAAAACCAGTAAGAAAATATAATATTCGCGAAAATTCTACCAATACCACACACTTCCAAATCGGTTTGAGTTTTTAGAAGTTATAGTGGAGTAAAGAAACGGAAAACAAACATAGATGAACTCTGTACATATTACACTCCTTTTTAGTTGGGCAGTTGTGTAAATAACCACTAACCATAAAACATAGTTCAAAAATTTGTACATAAGAAAAAAAATAAAATTTACCTAATTTAAAATTTAAAACTCATAATTTTCGCTTTTAATATCTTAATTTAAAATCCTTCTTTTAATTGTTAGTAAAAAAGACGTGTAGGAATATTATAATTGTCATTATCATTATAAATTAGCCAATATCAATTGAAAGTTAATTAATTTTCTTCCCATGTTATTCCCATACATCTTGCTGAATCTCATAAATTGTTTATTCCACCATTAAAAACCCCGTAATTCGCGGAACTCATAATCACTCATTAAAAAATCAGGCTAATAAATACAAACGGAGCTGCCATGGAATTCACCGACCGGAGTCGGGCCCATCATAATACTATTTTTTACACTTCTGGGGGTGAGCAGTGGATTCCGGACTTACGAACCGGCTGTGGTAGGTTTAGGACAGCTGTCTTGCCACATGTGAGCGTTCACCTTACCACCCATTCACTCCCCCTTCGAAGCCATATAATTTCAGATGCGCAAATCGCGGTTTTAGATAATTTTTCTAGGAAAGAGTTGATTGTTTTTCTGGAAAGGCCGAGATCTTTAAAGAGGTGAAATAGAGATTTAGCTGGCAGGCCACGAGCGCCAACTTCCACCGCGTGAAGGTGAACAGTGAAGCCGTTCCGGGTTACGGCATTTGCAAGATCATGGTATTTATGTAATTTGTACTCGTGGTCTTTTGGGATATTTGATTCCCATGGAACAGTTAATTCTACAATAAGAGCCACCTTCCGAGATAGAGAGTAAAGAGTTATTTATATCTGGACGGAGGGCTGTGCGTGCATCCGAGACTTTCAGGGAATTTATACTGCTTAGAGACCGAATCAACCTCCAGAATCCAATCTGTAGCTTTCTCGATTATTGAGAAAGGTTTTGTAGTTAAATGTTTTTTGCCTTTAGAGCCATCCCGCACAAACTGTATTGGGGGTTTGGAGGATACTGTCAAACCCTTGTTGGCACGAGCCACTGAGAGACTAATTACCTCGCGAATAACAGCGAGAACTTTGTCATGGCGGTAAGTGTACCGTCCTTGATCTAAGGCCACCTTGCAGCCAGCTAGAATGTGTCTAGCTGTGCAAGGGGTATTGCTACAGAGGGGACAAGAACTATCCTCGGCAAAGCTCCAACGAGCGAGGTTACTGGGGTCTGGATGTGTATGCTGAAAGGCATTCAAATAAAATTTCAGCATCTCTGGCGTCCAGTCATAGAGCATTACCTTCCAGTGCATTGGAGGCGGAATGCAAAAGTCCCCAATTGTTGTCCAATCATTCTGGCATTGAAGGCCAATAGCATGAGCCATACTCTTGCTGTCGTAATCTCCCCGCAAAAGAGACTTCTTCAAGTCCACGTCGCTCGTGGTTGTACTGCCATACCCCAGACCAATGCCATTCTGGCTGATTCCAGTAAGGAACTTTTTGTGGAAGTCTACGCGGGCTTGTAGATCATCGCGTCGAGTTGAGCCCGCGTGAATTTACCACGATTCCAGCGTTAGGAAATCGAAATCTGCGTTGATTGATTTTAAAATTAGCCGTCAATCACGCTGACGTAAATTTTGATTGAAAGTGACTAAAGCGAGTATATTGCCTCATTAAGCGCCTCAATTAAATCAATCACTATCGCGCGCGGTATTAATTTCATACGCAATATTGGACTAATTATCAGCGTTATTACCATTAAATACTAATGATTACTAAACAATGATTGTTTCATCAATGATTGTTAGAAGAAATACTTAAATTGCTTAACCAATAACGAAATACTGCCGAATAAAGTATTATAAACAGCTTTTCCTAATTTTTGGTACTTATATCTGAATATTTGTCGCTAGAATACTAGGAACCTAATAGCTCGGTAAAAGTTAGTATTACAAGTAAGTTAACACTGGTATTTAATTGAACTGAGGTCGTTTTTAATTGAGCTAAAGTCAGACGATCTAACTAGGCAGAATCAACTTCGACTAGGAGGTCTATCGACGAATCTAACTGGATGGGCATCGTTCAGGAAACAACGCCATATCTTCTCGTCACAAATACCGCAGAAACTTAAGATGAAAGTCTATAATCAGTGCGTGTTGCCAGTGATGACATACGGCACTAAGAAGTGGTCGTTAACTACAGGCCTGATACACAAGTTCAGAATCCCGCAACGAACCATGGAGAGAGCTACGCTTGGAGTTTCACTGCGTGAAAGGATCCGAAATGAGGAAATCCGCAGAAAACCAAGGTCACTGACAAAGCTCGTAAAATTACCAAAGTAGAAATGGCAATGGGCAGGCCTTATAGCTCGCAAAACCGACAACCGTTGGGGATAAAAGATGGACACAAGATGGACCCATGACATTGCCGCGGTCGCAGGAGTTAGGTGGATGGAGGCGGCTCAAGATCGCTCGTCATGGCATTCTATGGGGGTGGTCTATGCCCAACAGTGGACTTCTACCGGCTGCTGATGATGAAGGTCGTTTACAGAAACGAAAAAAAATGGTATAGTTAGGCAGTAATCACAGTTAGGATTTGACGTCCATAGAGAAAGGGGAACTAATAAAAGAAGAAAAAAAACCGCTCCATAATATACCACAACTATTAAAGATCTCAGGAATACAATATTCGCTCAGTATGTATGTATTTCTATGGTGAAGCACCTACACTCCTGAATTGAGTCGCGAACCTATTAGCATTTATTTAATATGAAAGGGAAGAAGTCGTGATGCAGCCGCATACCGCGCATTTTAAATGGAAAAAAAATATAAAAAAAGTGAAATTTTTCGTTTTTACTTTATTAAATTATTTACTGTCGATAATTATTTTTGACTATTTAAATGTTTTTCCTGTAAATTTGTTTTTTTTAGATACTTTTGTGACTATGATTATTTTGTTATTCATTTATGACATTTTCTTAATACGTCCTAATTCATCGTTTTTACTTTTGTAAATTAATTACTGTCGATAATTATTTTTGACTATTTTAATGTTTTCCCTGTAAATTTGTTTTTTTTTTCAATTATTTATGTGACTATGATTATTTTGTTTTTCATTTATGACTGTTTCCTTAATTGGCCTTAATTCATTTATGACTGTTTTCTTATACTTAATATAACATAGAATCTACACTAAAGTAACTACTACTGTTATTCAGATTAGGTAATAAAAAAATAATTGTTTAAATCTTAGTAATAAATAAAAGAAAAGTATTGTTATTATTTTGTTATTTTTGAAGAAATTGAATAATGCGAGCTAATCCTGTATGTATCAAAAATAATCCATCCTATAGAATTTTTTTTGCTATTTTCCAGCGCAGCTGACGTATATTACAAACAGCTCCAACGTTGTTGATGACCAATGGATTTAAAAAAAATCAAAAATTAAAATTTGTCGTTTTTACTTTAGGTAATTATTTACTGTCGTTTATTATATTTGACTATTTTAATGTTTTTCATGTACATATATTTGTTTTTTTTTTATATTATTGTGACTATGATTATTTTGTTATTCATTTATGACTGTTTTCTTAATACGCATCTAACAAAGAAATAGCACTTAAATAGCTACTACTGTTATTCAGATTATTTTCAGTAACTGAATTGTTTAACTTTTAGTAATAAATAAAAGTAAAGTATTATCATTATTTTATTATTTTTGAACAAATTGAGTAATGCTCCATAATCATGTATGTATAAAAAATAATTCTACCCTTTAGAAACTGCTTGCCTGTTTACCAGCGCAGCAAACGTATGTCATCACAAACAGCTCCAACGTTGTTTATTGCCTCATTTGTTCTTGCCACCTCATTGCCACGGCTGTTGCATGATTTAACTGTTTCATGGATAATGGTAAAATGTGGGGTATAAATATTCACCAGCGGACAAAAGTGGCGCGGGAAACATTTGGTAAGGACGTTCCGATCCGGCTTGCGGGGTGACGACGATGGGAGGTCCTCGTAAAATGCAATAGCGCGTAATAAATGTTGCGCGGCCCTGGCTTCCAGCGCACTTCTTTGCTTCTACCAATGGGTAGAGCTAGAATCTGCAACAGAAGAAACGAAGAGGTAGAAAATGAAACAGATATTTGAGTTACGTCCAGTACTAAAACCACCATGATGTGTTCTTCAAATTGTAATTCAAAATCAATATCATTGAATTAATACTACTGGAACGCCAAAAAGAGAAATATGTTAACTTTTATAATACATTTTTGTTAATCAGATTAAAATCCCCTCTAGTTTAATTAAGCATTAAAGTAAAAATTATAATGCTTTAGTTGCAAAATTAAGGTTAGAAGAAGTATCTGGAATTGTCAGACTTTCAGTGTTACAAATAAGCAATGCAATAATCAAATCTTTGGAATATTTTTAATATTACCACTGTAACAGCGGAGCACGTACTCAGTACGTGATACAAAATATTCTGTAACTCGCGACTCACGAGGGCAACTCACGACTACTGAGGGCGTGATTGACTTTCATACAGTTTGATTAAAAATCGCGTACGCGGTTCGTTATTCGCGTCATAACAGCGAGTAGCTTAGTCTTTTATCTATTACATACATATGAGATTCATTAGCATGAATTCAAAGCGTGAACAAATAATAGCGTAAACAAAAAAAACGAAGGTGTCGAGAGTCTACAAAGTTTGCGCAGACATTGGAAAGAAGCAAACTGGCAAACGAAGACACGAGGAGACAGTCTACTAATGCTCAGATAGCAATGTACCAATATGCTACTATCCATGTTTCAAAAATTTCCTCACAAAAAAGAATTATTGACGATTACGTATGATTACTTCATGGACAGGTTTTTTTCTCACAAAAATGCCATTTTTTAAATAAATAATCTAATAAGTTATCATAATATTCTTTCATTTTTACTTTTTATCCGGAAGATGTAAAACTCAAATAGAGTTGTCAACTACGACGGGCAAACCCATCACCTCAGGAAGTTTTAACGATATTTGATCGTTCTGTCTCCCTTGTGGTGAGCGTAGAAGACTTGGGACAAAAAAACACTTAACTGTCTAAACAGCCAAAGCCTTACCGCGAGAAACCGTGTTTTCACCCAGCGGGCCGATACTCGCGCCTTTACTTCCAGTTACAGCCAGATTTCTCCGGCCTCGGGTGGCCAGTCGGGCACTGTTTACGGGTTCTAGGTCGCGCGGTCCTCTCCCTTGTGTAGCGGTGATTCGGTGTCTACCGAATCTATCGCGGACCACTTCGTCCTTTGCACGGCTGTTCACCCGGTATTGGGTAGCCGGATAGTCGTTTCCAGAGCGGCTTCCACAAGGTAAACAACCGCCCCCGCTCTATAGGAAACGAAGCCATTTCCTACCCGGGCTCGGACTTCTGCTTGGAGGCTGCCGGATGTGTGTCGACCTGTAAGTTTGGCCGACCCTAATACATATGTCGTAATAGCTCAACTGCACTAGCTTTCTCAGGCCCATTAGCTCCCGAAGTCACATTGAATTTTCGCCGGTCAGTATATTTCCGTAAATGATTGAATCGAACGTGTTTAATGCGTTGCATATCCACTTTCTGCGCTCGTCGCCGACTATCACCTTTTCCGACCGGGCATCACACTCAAAATCCTTCCATAAGTCCTTGTATACTTACCGGGAAAATTTGGAGGTGACACAATAGTTTTCTTCTTAGTTCTTATTTAGCAACGTTACTGAGTTATATACTAAGGCCTAGGAGAAGTCAAGAAAATCCTCGACGGGCGACGCTACACCGGTTATCGGCCCCGGTTCTAGCGGCCCATCCATTGTTTACGAAATAATGATACGATAAAGAACGCCCACGGCTGCGCGAAAGTTTATTCTCATCTCGGTGAAGAATAATAGACATAACTTTGTATTTTTCCATGTTAACGACGGCCTCTGAGAACTTTTCCTCGCCCTGTTCGCGGAGCGGGAGGGGCTTCTTGCCACCCCTTATCGGGGGCGAAAGGGGAGGGGGGGGGGGGTCTGTTTCGCCTGAATAGAAGCCGGCAACCCTGAGCAAAATTGAAATTGAAATTTCACGCCGGTAGGTAATTTCACGAGGACTTTTTACGCCACAGTAGCGGTGGATGGTTTGGATGTAATGTAATTTATTTATTGGCTTTTTTACCTTCGAAAGTAAATGCTACTATAGGATTTTCAATCCCCCCCCCCCTCTGTAAAGCTTGAAAACGGGCTGCACTGCTAACAAATCTCTTCTCAGCCGAAGGGAGTTGTAGCCGATCATTCCAAGAATGATTATTGCCGGATACTAACAATAAAGGATTATACCCATATTGTCTTATATACAACAATATATATCTAAGAAATCTTTCCAGCATTATTATAGTGCTTTAAAGTACACCAGTCCATACTGCGATAATTTTGACATTTATTTCTAATATCCTTGGAACGACGGCCTCGTAAAGAAGTCGGGGAATAGTAAATAGTAATAAAGTTTTGACCTGCTTATCTTCGCTTTTTTCGATCGGTGTTTCATCCTTATTAGAAATTATCAAGATAGGTCGATTAGTTCGTCTTATGAAATAATGACCAAACAAAATCGTGAGCGGTTACACACTAACCAATAAAAAAAGCCGTAAATTTACTAACCTTGGATGGGTAGGAAGGACAGGGTGGTCAAGGTCGAAGGATGGGGCTTCGATGCTCCAGCGAGAATTGATTAACTTCTTCTCTATTCATCATTGTTATCGTTTATTTGTCCCATAGAAAGTATTTTAAAACACAAGAAACACGCCATTACAGTTCATAAATACAGACTCAAAACAGACAAGACATGATAATCCGGATGCCAGTACGCCAAAGGAGAAATGTTTATATATTTGCTTCATACTCTTCCAATCAAAACTATCATAACTCTTAGAGCTTTTCGAACCTTGAGTTCCTTCGGTCAGTCTCTGACAATTTACTCAACATTCCTTGCCATTCATACTGATTTCTGATCAAGTGTTCATATATAGCGCTCAGTGAAAAACCACCATTTCTCCTTTGGTGTGCTGACAACATTGTCAGCACACCAAAGGAGAAATATTCATATACTTGCTCTCCTTTATTGTAGACTATCACAATCAGCACCATCCCATCTACGATAGATTTTCGGAACATTAAGCTCCTAAGGCCTCGTAATTTGGCCAGCTTCTGAAAATTTACTCAAAAATCCTTGTCATAATACCGCTCCTACTCTTGCCAATGGTGCTAGACTTTGGAACGATCTCCCAGCAAATACACGAAACTCGCCATCGTTAGAATCATTTAAGACTCACCTCAAAGGTATCAGTTTTTTAAGAAGTAACCAGTTCTACCCTCTCTCTCTCTCTCTCTCTCTCTCTCTCTCGTATCTCTCATAACATCACCGTCTTCTAGAAAATGATACATGGTCAAGCAATTCAAATATTTCAGAATAGAACCAAATAAACCAAAATAAACCAATAAGTGAAGATATTTGGAAAAAATAGTCAAATACTCAAAACATATTAATGATATCGTCGGTTTCGCTTCAAAACAACAAATTTTCAAATATACACTTCAGAGATAATCGCATCTAAAAATTTACGTCCACGAAAATTTCGTTCAGGTTTCAACTACAGCGAAGATAATAATTTATTATGGTATTAGGGTACTCGTACTTTAAAGACCAGTCGACAGTATCATTTGGCACGATGCCATTTAGATTTATTTAAATTTTTTACATGAAGCCCAAATTACCAATGTGGAACATTAGCTATTTTAGTCAGAAAATTATACAATTATAATTATGTGCGAAAATAACTAATGTGCCTTTATTAATATTTATTACCTAGTCATTATTCTCGTTGTTAATTGTCAATATATTAAATGTCAATATGTTACTTTTTTAATTGTCAATATTATTGTGTAAACATAATCTACTTTTAAGCTGTTTGATACTCGTATAGGTTTTCTAGGAATCAACGAATCAACGAAATCAGTCGACAGGCCATTTAGAACGGCCTGTGACGTCTACCACTAGGCCTTTTGCCTTTTCGTGGGGCTTCTCTTGAATCGGGCCCATAGGCCCGGCTTTCATGAGTATGGCGTCTCAGGGCTATTCACCCTGAGGCAGACTTAAATAGGTATGCTTCTCTCGAGGCACGAGGCAGGTCTGTTTGGAGGACCATATTCAGCAGCCTGGTGTTCTCCTCCTTCGTGCCGATTTGGCACGCGCGAACGAGTTCCAGGAGCTGAATTACGTTCAACAAGACCAGCTCGTCGCTCTCGAGGGTGCGCATCTCGTCCAGATATTCTTCTGGATATTCTGGCATTTCTGGCTGAGGTTGTGGGGGTGGTGTAATCGCACTTTCTTCGTCCGTTTGCGTGCTTGCGGACACTGTGGTTGCTGTGGGCGTTTGGGAGCTGGTGGACTGGGCGGTCGCCTCGACCTCCATCCCCTCCTCCTGCTGCGGATGGGGCCCTGTTGACTGCTGCTGCAGTGGCTTCGAGCGGCGTCGCCGGTTCTTCCTCTCCACAGCTGGCTGCTGTGGAGTGGCCGGCGGCGCCGGCTTTTTCCTCCACGACAAGGGCTCCGTAGGGGCGGCGGCAGGCTGAGACTGCGCCTGCGTCTTCCTCGGCGCTGGGCGTGGAGGAGGCGACGAGGGCGCGGCGGTGGTCGAGGCGCCCGGTGAGGCGCTTCGCGGTGTGGCTCGCGGAGGAGCGGTGGCTGCTGCACGCGGAGCACCCTGCTGCTTCCGCGTCGTTTGGCGGATTTCCGCTAGGAAACTGGGGCAGCGCCGGTTGTTGGCGGGGTGCTCCTGCCCGCAGTTTCCACAGGTTGCTCGGGCGGTCTTTGGCCGAGGGCAGTTTTTAGCAGCGTGCTCCTCGCCGCAGCAAACGCAAACCTGCGGCCGGTGGGGCTGCTGTGCCGGAACTTTTGACAGCGGTGGCACTGCTTGGGCCCGTTCCGGCCTCTCCAGCTCTCGATGGTGACGGGCAGGTACCAGATGTCCGGGAGACTGAATACCTTGCGCCAGCCCTCGTTCTTTCGAATGACAACGAAGAACAGCGCGCGCCGCCCTCCATGGATCAGGCGCGCGTACGTCGCTTCGATGTCTTTAGCCGCCAGCCCTTCGATGACCTCCTGCTGGGTGGTGTTAGCCGGGAGGCCCCGAATGGCTATATTGCCGTCCTTTTCTATCGGCGGCGTGTAGGTGTGCCACGCCGCCGAGTTGCCAAGGGTGTGAAGGTAGGCCTGGACGACGCGGTACTCTGCCTCGTCGGCCGGGCGGAATCTGAGGCCGCCGCCGCGTCCGAGCGGTGCGACGTTCGGCGCGCGCCCCAACTTCGCGCGGAGAGCCTTCAGGTGGTCGGGCCACCTATCGAGCTTGTCCACGACAATGGGTCGGGGGCGCGGCGCCTGCTTCGGCAGAAGCGGCGCGGGCGGCAATGGTGCTGGGGCCGCATCGCTGCGGCACGGCGTCGGGCTTTTCCTCGCCGCTAGTTGGGCGTAGGTAGGCTCGTCTTCGGTGTCCGAGGGTACCGGCGAGCCGAAGATCTGTTGATGATCGACGAAGGCGTCAGGGGAGTCGGCTCGGCGGCGCTGCGACTCCCTCTGCCGCTCATCTTCTGGAGACGCGGGGTCTCTCACGCGTTTCCTCGGTGTCGCGATCGGAATGAGCGGCATGTCTAGGCCCCTAGTCACTGGTGGGCTGTGCGGGGCGGCAGCAGCTTCGGCGGAGTTGGCAGCAGACTGCATTTCGAACCGGAGATACTCGACGGCACGAACTTCACGGCGAGGACCGGAGACGGCGCTCGACGGTCGACTCGCGGCGGCAATATTCAGCGCGGGCGGCGGAGCGGAGCAGGCGACCGTTCGAGACGGACGCCGGGCACTGAATGAATGTTTCTAGGATCGGTTACTTAGGATTATCGTATACATTTAGCCAAACTGGCATTGCCAAATTATTCAATAGGCCAAGTAGTCCCTAGCCTATGGGCCGCACGTCTTTCAGGGGCCCCGCGAAAATGGATCATGACAATCATAATTCTCCAAATTGTTTCTCATAGAAATAAAAACATCATTGACTTGAAATTCAAAGGCGATACTGTTTAACTCTAGATACTGTTAGACTCTTAGATCTTACTAGTTGTAAGAATGTATGTATGGATGTTTGTTATATATATATATAAACATATAGTGTGAATTATCCAAAATATAACGATAAGTGTCAAGTAAGTAGGAAAAAAATCTGCCATCTGCGTGCTATTCTGGCGTGCGCTGCAAAAACGTATACCTATAATGTACTAGCTGCGCCCCGCGGTTTCACCCGCGTGGTGATGGAAAATTGTGATAATGATGATAGAAAACTATATATCTTTATAAATTATAGCCTATGTATTAATCTGATGTGTACGCTTTATTATTATAAAGTTTCATCAAAATCCATTCAGTAGTTTTTGCGTGAAAGAGTAACAAACATCCATACATACATTCTTACAAACTTTCGCGTTTATAATAGTAGTAGGATAATGGAAATGTTTATCTTAAATAGTCCTACAAAAAAGCCCGCGACAGCATATATCTATATTTTATGTGCAAGCCATTTTCGCCAAAATAGTCAACCATGATTTTCATGATTTTTAATTTGTTGGATTTGTCTCCGTCCCGAATAGCAGAATAATATAAAAACATTGAAAAATTGGCGAAAATATAAAATACTTTCTATCATCATTATCACAATTTTCCATCACCACACGGCTGAAACCACGGGGCGCAGCTAGTATACATAGTATAATTATTATAAATGATCAACAGTTGGCCGCTGTGCGAACGTATTTCGTGTATGTACATATATACGCGTTGAATTCCTCGTTGAATTCCCATCAAAGACAGACGTTGACATTATAGATGCTGATCAATGATTTGCAGAAAATTATTCCGAACACATCGAGTTAGAGTTTGCAGATGGTTCACTTCATGTATATCATATCACAAGTAGAAAGTTCTGATAATATAGTGAAAGCATCGCAATAGTACGAGATAATTTTCGAAAATTTGGCGCAATCAACGTTCCCAAATCTGACAGCGTTGAAAATTTATACAGGGTGAGTTCTAACTAACCGGCACCCTTCAAGGGGGTGAAACAGTACGAGCACATAAGAAACTTCTGATAAAAAAATGGAAAAAACACAAAAAAATGTTTTTCAAATATTTTATTTGTTTTTTTTTTTTATTTAAAAACGTAAGTACTTGACTGATAAATAAAAGGTTGAGTACTATACTATATTGGCGATATTTTACTTACCGATAGAGAGCGCATCTATTTTTAAAAATTCATAAAATCCATTCAGTAGTTTTTGCGTGAAAGAGTAACAAACATCCATACATACATTCTTACAAACTTTCGCGTTTATAATAGTAGTAGGATAATGGAAATGTTTATCTTAAATAGTCCTACAAAAAAGCCCGCGACAGCATATATCTATATTTTATGTGCAAGCCATTTTCGCCAAAATAGTCAACCATGATTTTCATGATTTTTAATTTGTTGGATTTGTCTCCGTCCCGAATAGCAGAATAATATAAAAACATTGAAAAATTGGCGAAAATATAAAATACTTTCTATCATCATTATCACAATTTTCCATCACCACACGGCTAAAACCACGGGGCGCAGCTAGTATACATAGTATAATTATTATAAATGATCAACAGTTGGCCGCTGTGCGAACGTATTTCGTGTATGTACATATATACGCGTTGAATTCCTCGTTGAATTCCCATCAAAGACAGACGTTGACATTATAGATGCTGATCAATGATTTGCAGAAAATTATTCCGAACACATCGAGTTAGAGTTTGCAGATGGTTCACTTCATGTATATCATATCACAAGTAGAAAGTTCTGATAATATAGTGAAAGCATCGCAATAGTACGAGATAATTTTCGAAAATTTGGCGCAATCAACGTTCCCAAATCTGACAGCGTTGAAAATTTATACAGGGTGAGTTCTAACTAACCGGCACCCTTCAAGGGGGTGAAACAGTACGAGCACATAAGAAACTTCTGATAAAAAAATGGAAAAAACACAAAAAAATGTTTTTCAAATATTTTATTTGTTTTTTTTTTATTTAAAAACGTAAGTACTTGACTGATAAATAAAAGGTTGAGTACTATACTATATTGGCGATATTTTACTTACCGATAGAGAGCGCATCTATTTTTCAGGAAAAAAAAAATAACCCAAAAAGTTTAATTATAAAATCGTACTGATTTACCCCTTTCAAGGATGCGGTTAATTCAAAGTCAACCTGTAGATGTGTCATGATTAGGTGAACGATTGTCAAAGTGTTCAAAAAGTGTCACCGATTATCGATGACACAAGAATGACTGAATTGTCATTACTGAAAATGACTCATTGAAAACGTGAATTTCAAATATGTACTAAAAGAGTTTAGATAAAAAATAAGGACTGTTTAAATTTATTGGCTTATACAGTTTTATATTGTAATATATTTTTAATCAAAGTTAACTTTTATAAATAGGATAGGACCGAATTTACCGCGTGAATTTTGCAGCACCCGACTTTTCGGTGACGTTGCACCGTTGTCCAGGGTAGAATGTCTACCCTGGACAACGGTGGCTGCAACGTCACCGAAACGTCGGGTGCTACAAATTTCACGCGGTAAATTCATTTCTATCCTATTTATAACGTCAAACAACCGCGATAGTGTTCGAAAGTTTGCTTTGTTTAATAAAATTGATTGATCAAGATTTTTTTGTCTAAAACGTATTAGGATATAATTTGCGAAACGCAAAGTCTTTGCAAACCTCGGGCCCCCCTTTGCAGCAAAGGGGGCCCCGAGACATCTACGGCCTAAAGGCCTCTATATGGCCATAGTATACCAGACATACCAGACAAACAGACATAATGTTTGGTATACTGTGACATGGGTTAATCCGGCACTGCAAACTGGCTAATATTGGTAAGTACCAATATTACCCAGTTTGGCTATATTTACCATTTTGCCTAAATTACACACAAAAAAGACTTCCGTCTTTGTGGGGAATGTAATATATAAGATTAATCCGGAATTCGGTGAAATAAATAAAATTACGAAGCTCGCCCTAATTAAATTTGAATGATGTTTAAATAGTCAAAGATTACGCGCTGACGCAAAGATTTTCGCTGGGGAAATTTTATTTTTTCCGATTCCGAATTTAGAAAGCCTTCGGCGAAGGAAAATTGGGGGGTGGACGCCCCTGACCTTCCCCCCCACTCATCGCACGACGAGAGCTCCTCTGACCCGCTCAAAGAAATATTCCTCCGAGGACCCAACCCAACATGGAGAGGAGATTATTTGAAACATTCCGAGGAGCACTTTAATAGGGCGAGCTCCGCTGGCCGCGGACAAAAAGGGCGAAATTTGCTGATCCCCGGGCCGAGATTAAAAATAGAAGGGAGAACGAGAGTAAGAATGAGCAAGGACATTGAAATTCAAAAGGAGCGGGGTCATTATAAAAAATATACCACGACTTTAATAATTCATAACGCCTGGTATGCGATATCGGGTCAAGTATTGCGCTACATAATTTTCCATAATCCCGAGGGGCAGAAATCGCCCCACCCTACCCTACTTATCGAGCGCATTTGGTATAGGCCGCGCCAAATTTCTCGGTCGCTCGTACACATGCCCCCCCCGTATTGCATTTATTAAACACCAATGCACTGAATCCAAAAAGGGATTGAAATCCTATAAAGGATTAGGATTTCTATCCCTTTTTGGTGTCAGTGCACTGGTATTCAATAAATACAATACGTGCGATCTAAGCATGCCGGCGAGAGACCAAGTTATCTGGCGCGGCCTGTACATGCCGATGTATGTATCTTGAGCCACTTGAATGTATTAGTAAAGTCTACGAAATATTATTTGACAAAAGTGTCGTTAAAATGTCATAAAATAAACAGTGATTTCTAACAATTTGTAACCGTTTATTTTACTATGGAGATCGATTCTACCTGCTTGGAACACTTTAACAAACGCTTTAAAGACACAAACCGACCGCTGCACCGGGTTCAATCATAACATCTTTAACTTTATACCATCAACGATCAAAGTAAATATTGCAGTATAGGTACCTAACAATGATTGTAAAATGTGTAGTTCAAACAGATATATTAAAATACGCACTAAATACTGATGATTTCGAAATCGAACTAATACTGTTACACTAATTTAGTCTTAACCTTTGGAGTAAATGGGTATTTTCATGGATGCATCTGTCTCTTTTGCAGGATTTTCGGCGACATCGACTTAAAGTACTATAACTACGAAACTACTACACCAATCATAAAAAGAACAACTGCACAATGATTGCATTGAAATTTCGAATATAGAATATTGAATTATCATTTTGTAAAACAATTAGATAATTATGAATAAATATGAGAACGTCAAAGAAGTGAAAAAAACGCGGAACCAGATCTGATCGTATCATACTCAACGGATAATTGTTTCAGAACCAGATTTGGTCGTATCATACTCAACGGGTTAATACTTACCGGTTAGCTACTTACCATGTTAAATTCGTTGATTATCGATTTCGATTTTACAATTATAACAATAATTATAAAATGTGTAGGTACTTCATACAGATATATTAAAATACACACTAATTACTAATGATTTCGAAATCGAACTGATAGGGTTTCCCTAATTAATAGTCCTAATCGTTTAGCTTTTTAGCCTAGCGTTCTAATAATTTTGTTACTTTTTACTACAATAAAAAAAAATCCTAATTTAATTGTATTGCTTATTCAGCTGTCATTGAAAGATTCGGAAGAAAATATTATTATTAGTGTTTTGCTTGAAAATTGATAAGTATAAATAATTGATATTATTAAGCGATCAAGGCGATTTAGTCTAACCATATCAAGCCATTGGACATTCGACGATAGGTGTGAAAAAGGTCTCGATCGTTGTGAAAAAGGTACCAATGTGCTAACGACACTTTTGTCAAATAGTATTTCATCGACTATACTCACAAATTGAATTCTTTTTTTTTAATATAAAATTATCCAATACAAAAAAAAAGATTTTGGCAAAAACAAAAGTATAGAAATAATACAATTTACAACCTTTTTTTGCGAAGTAGATAAGATGAGATTCGTGTGGTTTTTGTCACCCTACTAGATTTGTATATCTGTTTTAGAGTGATTGTATTTAGGACATAGTGACTTTACTTTATGAAGTTTTCTATTTCATTCATTTCGATCGCTCATTTTCATTCTTAAAAGTTAAAGTTAAATAAATAAATATATAATTAAGTGACCAATATTGATTATATACATAACAAAAAAAAATATATATAAGTATATAAATAAATACATTTATAAATAAATAAACAAATGATTTGACCTATAAATTAAGTAGTATAAAAAGGTACCTTATTATGCACATTTGAAATTGTGGGAGGTTATATGCCTATTGTTGAATTATCTATAGTTGTTGTTGTACCCATCTGTTTGTTGTAAGAATGCAAAGTCAACACTTACTACTTCTTCGGTCTTATTCTACGTTAAAATGTTTTTTTTTTTGACGAAGTAATGTTTTTTAATACTTCTATCATGTTACGCTCAATTATTCTCAATCACAGAGTGTGGCCATCACATTAGGACCACCATGCCATTTTAGTACTAATTGGCACAATTCAATATTCCTAGGCATTTAAACTGTATAATTTTCTGGTATCCATATTATTATTTTAATAAAAATGTAAATATATATTTTTTCTCTAATTTAACATTCAGTGCGATGCCCTATAATTAGTGGGGGGGGGGGGGGGGGAGGGCATATTATAACGACTGATAACGAATGATGAGTCACGTTACTATTCAAGTGAATATTTGTTAATGTAATGAAATTTATATATTTATATTAAAATAGGTATCTACCTACTTGTACCAATATAATACTCGTACATAAGAAGGTACATATGCTCTTTTGATTCAAATTGTTTCTTGAACTTTATCAAATATATTAAAGATTATCCTTATGCTGTGCTGATTATCCTTCATGTACCTTATGCTGGTACCAACTATAGGCATAATTCATTTCTGTGGCGGACAAGTGACAATTTCAATGATTTGATTAAACGATTTGACTTTGATCTATTCTGTACGAGTATTAACTCAGCTAGGCAGCGGCTGAACAGTGATTTCTTTAGCACTAATTTTTGAATATTTGTTGATGTATTTTTAACCGATAGCTTTAATTGAAAGGTCACATATGTTTCTACAACGTTACTTAAACGTGAAAACCTTTAATTGGCTCTCTGTTATACTACTCCATCTTTTTGTTAAATTATAATTATCTGTTGGTTTTCCTAAAAATAAATAAATAAATAAATTATCAAAATATATTATTTTGTAGTAAATATTCACTGGAGTGAATGGCCCAAACTTCACAAGGCCCACACTAATTATATAGGACATTACAATGAATGTTAAATTAGAGAAAAAGTTAAATCTGATACATCGACGCTTGGTAGAATGCCTTCAACCAAACGTCATATATACCAGATGACACTGGGCAACTTTTCTGGCTCCCAAACTTAAGTTAGGACCGAAGGTATACCACTATTCGCCTCGTTCGAGACATCATCCTTATCTAATTAAAAATATTCGACATCGATCCTTATCTAATTAGATACACGACATCATTTAGTTAGGCTATTGTGCTCTCCTCTGCAGTATTTTCATTTTTTAATGGATCCGGCTAAAATCGAAAAGGAAATGTTAATTGGCAATTAGCCTTTGATCCGATGCAAGGTGGCTCAGAGGCCCCGGATTACTGTTCATTAATTTGCTGGAAAGCTTTTCGTAAACAAACTAATTAGCTCGAATGTGACATATGGGCCGTTTAATGAAGATTTATTCACGCAAAAGGAATAGGTTTTTGTCTTAGAGTATTTGCGTGAGCGTATAACGCTGTATTGCTCGATGTGGGTGTTTAATTTCAACGAAGGCCGTTCGAGAAGTTGTTATTATGTTTTGAATATGTAATTTTATTTGAAGGTTTATTTTTTGAGATACAAAAACCGTAATGTGGTAGCAAAACCAATTTCATTTCAATTATTTTTTTTTAATATTATTTCCTCGCCCGCGCAACCACCGAGGAGGGAAAGTATTGTTAACAAGCTAAATTTTAATTTCGAAATGAAGACGAAAATATCCTTTTGACCCCCCCCCCCCCCCCCCGAGACAATTAAAACTATTTCCAGATGGAAGTCTGTTTGAGTGTCTGTCTGTGTGTTTGTGTGTATTCCTCCACGACAGCGCCCATACGCTTCATCCGATTTAGCTGAAATTTGACAAGCAGGCACCATATGGTCATGGCAAGAGTTGAAAAGGTTGTGCCACCAGGGGCGATCCACCAGGGGCCGCGCTAGTTTATCCTCGAAATATTGGACTCAGATATTTGAAATTTGGTACACAGATGCCTTCAAAAACAGCTCAATACTTAAATAAAGGTTAATCCATGAAATTAAAAGTAATATTACATAATTAAATAATTCTATATAAATGTAACAGCGATAATTGTTTGTGTAGAAGATCAATCAATGTGTCAGTTAACATGTTAATAAATGTACCTATCTACATTTTTGGAGCTGTACCAACTGAATATATCAACCTCCCAATCAAGCTCCATGTGCCTATGTCAGTTCGGCAGATCGTGTGGTATCATTTCCGACCAACAGAGTGAATGATAAATATCTTTCATAGTTTTTCGCCCAGGATACGACAAAAGTCGTTAAAAATGTGTATTATTCATGTATTTTTTGTTGATAAGGAGGTTATGTGTTCGTCCTTTCTGAGCTAGTATTTTTTCTGTATGCCAAGCTGTTTGCGAGATTGATTATTTTAAGCGGTTTTCAATTAGATGGAGCTGGTATTTATTTCCATTGTGGGTAGCAACGGCCCGGTGGCATAGTGGTTAGGTCGCCTGATCTTACATTGTAAGGTCCCGAGTTCGATTCCCGGCTGGGTCACCATTTTCCGTTGGGATCAAATTAACGGAATTGCATTTTCAGTTCTGTCGATCGAATGCAATAACAAGACACACACTTACAGACATGTTACACGCACACATACATATAACACGTCATAGTAGGGTTGGTTGTAAGAGATTGTCATATGACAATAAACCCGCCCATTGTGACATTTTCACAATAAAGAGTATAAACAAACAAAATAAACAAACTAACATTTACGGCACATCAAGCAGCAGAGACGCTTAAACGGATATAAATAATGAGTTTTGAATTTATTTTGTATTAAAAGTGCTTATGCAGATCTTACAAAAAGTATGCCTCGATTCAAAAGAAGTGTCAATAATAAAAAAACCTCTACTGGCAGCAGACAGTAGAAGTACGTGTAGAACAGGAACTCAAGATGATGTGGATATTTTAAGAGGAGTGCGGCAGGGATGTATGTATATTATCTCCATTGCTGTTCAATGTATACGTTGAAAAGATCTCCACAGGAGCCCTTGAACACGCAACTGAACGGATCGTTGTAAATGGGAGATCCTTCAACAACATTCGATACGCCGATGATACTATTCTCCTTGCCAGCTCTATCGAAGACCTACAAAGTCTGCTTAATCACAGAATGGTCTGAATATAAACATCAAGAAGATCAAGTTTATGGTTGTCGGACGTACATCGTCAGCTGCCACCATCCACATCAAAAACCAACCTCTGGATAGTGTTCGCCAATATAAATACCTTGGCTGTATTGTTAATATTATCAAGAAGACAATAGTGTGAAAGTCAGATATTGCATCGAACAAGCTAGAGCAGTGTTTGTCAAAATGAGCCTACTCTTCTGCAACCGTAGTCTCAAACTCTCGACTAGATGCCGCCTGGTGCGGTGTTACATATTTTCAGTCCTCCTGTACCGAGAAGAAACGTGGACAATAACCCAGACTTCATGTAAAATGTTAGAAGCTTTTGAAATGTGGATTTACTGGAGAATATTGAAAATATCTTGAACGGATAGTCACAAATGAGAAGGTGTTGCATAGAATGCACAGAGGGTTAGAATAACTGAAGACCATAAAGAAAGGGAAATTACAATACATGGGCCACATAATGCGTGGTGACAAATACCACCTTCTCCAATTATCATGCAAGGAAAGATAAAAGGCCGCCGAAGATCTGGCCGAAGAAGAACCCACTAGCTACAAAACCTCGTTGAATGGTTCAACACAAGCACAACACAGTTGTTCCGCGCCGCAACATCACGGGCCCAAGTGACCATAATGACCGCAGACCTCTGATAGGACATGGCACTTTAAGAAAAAGAATTAATAGTGCAGATTTCAGCATGTGTATCTTAGTCAATTCGGCATTCGGTTGCCGATATATCTTATACATCCGGTAAAGTGTTAAATTAAACAATTCAATTATCTTGATCGAGATATACATACTTCAAACCATAAAATCCCGTAATGAGGAACATTTGCCAGTCGCCTGATTTGCTAAATTCACGTGCTGATGGAATGGTATGCTTTTCCGAATGCAGACAGATAAAAAAATGTTATCTCACATAATTTTATGGTGATTCAGGTAACGCTTGATCATGCTCATGATTGATAACGACAGGTTTATCCTTGTTTGATCTACTTATATCATATTATTATCATACATTCGCCAAAAACGTGTACTCGTATGATGTTTTATCATGATCGTTTTCCATGGGGAGAAAGTAGTATGAGTATCATTTGGTAGTGTAGAAATATATATATATATATATATATATATTTATATATATATATATATATATAAATATATATATATATATATATATATATATATATATATATATATATATATATATATATATATATATATATATATATATATATATATATATATATATATATATATATATATATATATATATATATATATATATATATATATATATATATATATATAATATATATATATATATATATATATATATATATATATATATATATATACATATATATATATATATATATATATATATATATATATATATATATATATATATATATATATATCTTTTAGATTTTAATGTTGGTACTACTAAGAGCCTGGCAAAGGATGCCGTGGTCCGCGATAGATTCGGTAGACGCCGTATCACCGCTACGCATGAGAGAGGAACGCGCAAGCGACCTCGAAACTGTAACCAGTTGGGTGAACGGTATCGTGCTACTTGGGCTACAAGATACACTTTGTTCTCGGATCGGCTCAACTCACGATTTAGCTCCTATTCAGAAGCCTGCTCTTGTGGAAGGCTACCCCGGGTAAGACTCTCGCTTCTCAGGCCTCAAACCTGGTATACCAGTTTCTCCCGGCGCGATTGCATCCCGACGCCACTGGACGGTTTGCGCACCGTTTGGCGAAGCCAATCGATTGTGCATTCTGAAAATTGCTGCAGGAGTCTGAAGACTATGGAAATATACTGTCTTCTAAGCAGCGGGGACTGGATGTTGACCTGTTGTCATGCCACTCTTGAACCTTGGGCCAATCGATCCCGTTTGGCACTACGGGCAAGGAACGCCCAGGTCAGATAAATTGAATTACCGATGTAATTCAACAGGTAGAGGTCGTGTAAACGACTTCGGACCCGTAACCAGTCAGGAGAACGGAGGTATCATGAAGGTTAATTCCAGACGGAGATATCCTACGAAAACTAGTAGTTAGAGGGAGGCTGCCCGCTGGTTACCTTTCCCGGTGCCTCGCCGTAAGGCGTTGGTCTCTAACGGGCTGCTGGTGAGCTAGACAGTAGATTGTCTTGTCTCTAAGTCTTCTACGCTCATCCCACGGCTAAAACAATGACTTATGCGACAACAATGACAATGACTTATGTACTGTAAGTTTGTAAGTTTTTCTATTCCTAATGTCGGTATTTGTATTTAACGCTTATTTAAACATGTTATGTATGTACTTGTAAGAATTCTATTATATTTTGTATATTTATGTGTATATTGCATATCAACGGTTTGGTAGAAACTGTAATGTTGATTTGTTATGAAATAAACAAATAAATAAATAAATAAATAAATAAATACATATCGTTATACCAACCTGGGGTGACGGGTTCGCCCATTGTGGTCGACACCGTCCTACCGTAACCAAATGGGAGACCAGAGTAATCTAGTTACAACTGGAAGTAAGGGCACGACTGTCAGCCCGCTAGGTGATTAACCTGATTATCCCACGGTAAGGAGTTGGTTACTTACGGGCGTGTGGCGTAAGTAGTCGGTGGACTGTTTTTGTCCCAAGTCTTCTAAGCTCACCTCACGGGAAACAGAACGATCCAAAATCTTTAACACTTCATGAGGTGACGAATTCGCCCGTTGTAGGTGACTCTAGCTGTTAATAAAAAAATAGAGAAAATCATCCCCCACTGTATCGAAATAATAATGGACGAAAGTTGCGAAAATAGGTGGTCTTACATTGTACTGTGGTCTTATATTGTAACGAAAATTGGATAGCATACGATAGGAAATTAGTTATTTTTGTAACCGTTACTTTTTCTTTCTCGGCACTAGTATTGTATAGGGGGAAGTCCTCTAACGCCGGACGGCACCTAACGTCGGACACTAATAGTATCTCGACAAGTCGCGGCGCGATCAACGCTTTTCCTTTTCCTACGTCTTTGTATCGATCGCGCCGCGACTTGTCCTAGATACTATTAGTGTCCGACGCTAGGTGCCGTCAGAGTTAGGGGACTTTCCCCTACGCGCTATTCCCAGGTATTGTGAAGACGGTAAAAATCTAGATGAAGACGGAAATATCCATTTTGACATCCCCTGAGATGATTAGGACCATTTTCAGACTGAAGTCTGTCTGTGAGTCTGTGTGTCTGTGTGTGTATTTGTGTGTATGTATTCCTCCACGATAGCGCTTAAATGCTTCATCCGACTGAGCTAAAATTTGACGTGCATGCATCATTCGGTCATGGCAAGAGTTGAAAAGCCACCACCACCTCGCCGCCACCTCGCAAACTCTTCCTCCTTCAACCCGCCACCTCCCACCCGATAGTGATTGTGTCAAGTGGCTATGATAGCAAAAGTAAAAATGATGCCTGCATGCCAAGTTTCAGCTTAATCGGATGAAGCCTTTGGACGCTCTCGTTGAGGAATACACACACATATACACACACCCACACATACTCACAGGTACACACTTCAGTCTGGAAATGGTCGTCTCGAAGGGGAGGGGGGGGGGGGGAGGAGGTCAAATATATATCC